>VWZS01010060.1:969053-997773 GCA_013397075.1 Rhabdornis inornatus | reverse complement strand
GGGGGGGGGGGGGGGGGGTAAAACCCCTTTAAAACTGAGTTTTGAGGTTTTCCTACAGGAATTTGCAGGAGAATTAATCCCGAATTTTGTGTAATGATCCGAATATTTTCTCTGGAAGTG
This sequence comes from Rhabdornis inornatus, assembly GCA_013397075.1. Taxonomy (NCBI): domain Eukaryota; kingdom Metazoa; phylum Chordata; class Aves; order Passeriformes; family Rhabdornithidae; genus Rhabdornis; species Rhabdornis inornatus. The sequence goes on along the minus strand of VWZS01010060.1, from coordinate 997,653 downwards.
AAGGGCAGAATGATCCCTGGAATCTGAGACCTGGGATGTGACAGAGGACAAAGCTCCTTTAAACCTCAGCTTGAGGTTTTCCTGCAGGGATTTGCAGCAGAATTAACCCAAAATTCCGTGTAAGGGTCCAGATTAACCACTTTTTAAGGATGAAATTTTGGGAAATGGAGAACAGAGCAGTCCCTGGATCCTGAGACCTCTTCCTGTATCATGACACTTGGAATCTGGCCAGGGCTAAAGCTCTTTTAGACCTCAGCTTGACATTTTTTTCTGCATGGATTTAGTGAAAGTCTGTGTAATGATCTGTGTTAAACACTTTTTAAGGATGAATTTTGTAATCGGAGGGCAGAGCTATCCCCAGATCAGTGGGATCAGTATTGGGGCTGGGACTGGTTTTATGGAAAGGGCCACACAGTCCTTGGTCCAGACTTCCAGCACGCAGTTGTTCCCAATCCAGAGGCACAGCTGGCATGCCATGGCTGTGTCCCAGCATCCTGGGATGTATTAATAGCCCCACAATTTGGGAATTCACGGCTGGACTGAAACCTGACTCCAGCCACTTTCCCACCCTGCACATGGACACAATTATCTTGGAGACTCCAACCATTTCCAGTGCCCGGTGCTGGAAAAGTGCAGCTCCTCTGTTTACATCCCACTTTTATCGTCTCTCCTGAATTCCTGGAGAAGGGATCAGGTGTTAATTGAAGTTAATCCTGGGAAGTGAGGGCAGCATTAATGTCCCCTTTGCTTTTCCAGCAAAGTATCCTGGATGCTGCCTCAGTTTCCCCACCTGATTCTCTCCTTCCTAATCCTCCCACTTGGTTGCTCCCAGGAGGCTGCATGGAGAAAGGAATTTCTCCTTCCTTCCATGAAAAGCTGTGACTGGAGCCTTCAGGGACAAATCTATGTGGAGATGGGTGCAAGTATCAGGTGGCAAAATGCAAAGTGCATGAGATAAAATCGTGGAATCATTGAGGTTGGAAAAGACCCACCAAGTCCAAGTATTCCCTCAGCATTTCCAAGGCCACACTGACCACGTCTCCAAGTGCCACATCCACATGGATTTTAAATTCTTCTAGGGATGGGAACTCCACCACTGCCCTGGGCAACTGTGCCAGTGCCTGACCACATTTTCCGTGAAGAAATTTTCCCAATATCCAACTTAAACTTCTCATAGTGCAGCTTGAGGCTGTTTCCTCTCCTTCTCTCCCCGATTCCTTGGGAGCAGGTCCTGACCCCAACAGGCTCTGCCCTCCTGTCGGGGAGTTAGAGAGTGAGAAGGTCCCTCCTGAGCCTCCTTTTCTGAGGCTGAGCCACCTCCCAGCTCCCATTTGTGTTCCAGAGGTTCTCCACAGAAATTATCCCTGCAAATCCAACCTCATTCTCCCTTTTTCTTCCTGCAAATCCTGTAAATACCCTGAATCCCAGAACGGTTTGGAATGGTTTTGAAAGGCACTTTAAAGACCAACTCATTCCAACCCTTTCCATGGGCATGGACAGCTTTCACTAGACCAGGTTTCTGGGATTCCCTTCTGTGGGAGCAGGGGATAGAATATTTGTGGAATAAACACACCCACGGTGTATTTTGGCAGTGGTGCTGTCATTGCTTTGCATTCAATTTGGTGCAGAATCCTGATCTCTGTATCAATAATCACTTCCCATCTCGTTATAAATTTCCATCAGATAAATATTGATATTCCACTCCAACTTTATGGGTAAACATCCTCCTGGGCTTCCATATTGTCCCAGGTTTTATGAATAGGAAAAATCAAAGATGGTTTATGATTTGAAACAGCCTCGAGTTTGTTTGGGTTGTTTTATGTCCACTTGTGTTAATCAAGTGGGAGGTTTGGGATTTATTCCAAGTGAGATTTTGGTAACATTTGAGGTGTCAGATGGTGTTATCCATGAGGGAATCCAGAGGGATTCTGGGAAGTGACAAGTTAATGAAAAAGTTTTGGAGTTTTGAGCAGGACATGGATACTTTTTTCCACCTGAGAGACACTTTGGGAACTTCCTTGGAGCCTGCAGCACTGCTCAGTGTTTGTGTCACCCTCGGATCTGGAGGAGCTCCTGGAGGGGCTGGAAAATCTCCGTCTGCAAATGAAGCTCTGGTGGAAGGTGCTGCTCCCAGGCTGCCTCTTCCTGTGTTTCTTGGGGTGGGAAGCAGATCCCTTGGGCACTTCCCGTGTGATGTCTGCACCCAGCAGGAAGGGAAAAAACTGGAGACAAAGGATAAGAGTAGGATTCAAGAAGACCAAGGCATGGTCCTGTCCTTGTGTCCCAACAAGCACCTGCAGTGCTCCAGACTGGGGGCAGAGTGGCTGGAAGGCTGCCCAGTGGGAAAGGCCCTGCTGACTGACAGTGGCTGAATGTGAGCCAGCATTGCCCAGGGGGGCAAGGAGGCCAGTGGCCTTCTGGCATTCTGTGTCAGCACAAGAGTGGCCAGCAGGACCAGGGTGGTGACTGTCCCTCTGTGCTGGGCACACCTTGTGTGCAGTGTGCAGATGTGTGCCCCTGTGGAGGTGCAATTAGTGAGAGATGCCTCCGTGTGAATTAAGGTGCCAAGGAGACCATGTATCAAAGGTAACAATGAGAATTTTATTTAACAGTAAATATGGGGTAGAGAGATAGGGATGGGAAAGAGGAGGGTGAAAAGGAAAGAGGGAAAAATCAGGAGCTGAAGTCCTCAGGGTGGGCTGGTGACTTTGGGCGTTGTCCTGGTGCAGGCACTGGGCTCACTCCTCTGGCTGCCCCCCTGAGGCAGCTGAAGGAGAAAAGCCGGCGCAGAGCCCGCCGGGCCGTCCTGGCCATGGAGCGCCATGGCCGTGGGGCCAGGGGCTGCGGGACAGTGGCCATGCCAGCGGGGCGAGTGGGAATGCTGTGTGCCAGGGCCTGGGAAAGCACCCAGGGGGCCAGCGCCCCTGCTCTGCACGGCTTTTCCTGGGGAGGGGCAGCATGGGCATGGCCAGCCTGCATCCATGCTGTGTCGGCCTCATCTGTGGCTTTGGCAGGCCAGGGGCAAACCGCAAACATCTTCACATCTTCAGGCAGTGCCACAGGGAGAGATTCACTGTGCCCCTCGTTGCAGGGATCGCTGTCCGGAGGAGAAGGTGCTGTCTCTTCCTCCTCTTCTCGCGGTGGGAGAGACAACACGCTCTCTGACTCGCTGTCCCTCGGTCCTGTCGCTGCTCTGTCCTGGAGCTCTTCTTCCACCCACTTTTCCAGGAACTCATTTAGAAGAGCATCACAGGCTGGCAGGTCCCCAGAGGCAGACCACAGGTGTGCCAACAAGTCAGAAGGTGCTATCTCTGCCATGTTTTCTGCCTCTCCTGCTGAGTCTTCGGTCACGCCCAAGGTGACACTTGACCCATCCCTGAGGACACATCCTTCTTTCTCTTTCTGTGGGCGAACCAATGTGCTCTGTGGCTTGCTGTCCCTCTCTCCTGCCACTTCTTTGTCAGGGAGCTGTTCTTGGTCCCAGTTTTCCAGCAGCTCCTTGACAAGAGCGTTGCAGGACAGGGAGTCGTCAGAGGCAGGGTCCAGCTCAGCCAACAACTGGTCAAGAGACGCAAGCTCGCAGTGCTTTGGTGTCTCTCCTGCGGCATCTTTGGTCACTCCGGATGTGCTGTGTGACTCCAAGGGGACTGCAGCTGGCTCCGGGATGGGGCTTGGTGAATCCTGGAGGATGCATCTGGACCCCATGGGGCTTTCTTTGTCATCCACAGAGGAGATGATGGCTCTAAACATCTCATCATAAACCTCGTCTTCCAGCTCCTGTCTCATTTTACGGAGACGATGCATCATGGCCTCATCATCCTCTGGGCGCATCTGCTTGCAACGTGCAGTTTGCTGTGCTGGCCAACAAATTTCCTTCCACTTTGGGCGGGCACTTAACCACTTGGAGGTTCTCCAAGTGGACCTGCCAGACCTGTTCTCATGGAGGTATGGGCCCAGCTCTCTAAACAGGTCGCTGCAGGTGTTACCTCCGTGCCCTCCCTGCACCTTGATGAGCTGCTGTGTCTCAGAGTGCCCCAGGTGCTTCCAAACCGGCTGGGTCCCAGGGCAGATCTGCACACTGTGTGTAGTTTGCACAGGTGACAGGCAGTGGCCCTGCCTTGCTGCTGGCCCATGCCGCTTGTACAGCAGTGGCTGCCGGTCACGGGGCTGGCTGTGGATGTTTGCCTTCTGCTGCTTTGACATCTTCACTGTGCTTTGCCAGACACTGGCCACGAGCACCTAGGAAAGCTGCTGCCTCCTCAGAGTGCTGCTCTCCTAGGAGTGGCCACTGCAGGCTTCTATAGCGCCAAGGGTCACAACATGGACCCGTGTCACAATGGCCTCTGGGACGATGTCACTGCATGTCACAAAGGCCCGGTGGGCATGGCCACCCCTTGTCCCAGAGGCCTGGTGGTTTCCATGGAGATGCCCCCGGGCACAAACGCCTCTTTTAAGTCCTTTGCCCCTCAACTTTGTCTATGCTTCTTCTTCTCTCAGTGACCTGCAGCTCTGTCTTGTCCCACCTTGTGTTTCTCCCCTAAACATCCCCTAAGAAACCCTGTGCCTTGCCAAAGCACTATTCCCACTCAGCCCACAATGTGTCCCAGCCCTGACTCCAGCTAGAAAGATCATCAGAATGGCAAAAAACCTGTTTGAATTTAAACTGGCAACTTAAGTGAAAGACAATAAACAGTAATTGTTTTAAAAGATTAGGAACACAGGATTGCCAAGGAAAATCACCCTTCTTTAATAGATGTGGAGACGAGGGGAATATGGTCTCAAGGGACGAGGAAAATGTTGAGGTATGGAATTTCTTCTTTGCCTCAGCCTTCTGCAGTCAGATGGGTTCTCTGGAGGATAAGCAGTCCCTTGAGCTGGCACACAGGGATGGGGAGCAGACCAGACCCCCTGCAATCCCAGAGGAAGTTGTTAGTGACCTGCAGAGTCACTTAGACACTGACAAGTCTGTGGGCCTGGCCCACAGGAGGAATGTGCCTGTGCGCTGCTCGAATTGCTCAGAGACATGGCACCGGCTCCGTGGATTCCTGGGAGCCACCACGCTGAAGGAAGCACATTTCTTCCCCTAAGAGCCAAGGGATGTCTGGGGGCTTTCCTGCCACTTTTGGGACTCACACAGGTACATCAAGAGGGGAAAACCAGCCCGGAGAAGCCTCTTCCTGAGGTTTATGCTGAGCTTGGAGGAAGATTTTGCTTAGCTGATTGGCTTTTGTTATGCTTGAGGATGTTTAGCCCCCTCTGGAAGACTCATTCCTTAGGCTGGAGCTGGTGGAAGGAGGAGTTGGGCAGACACTGGGGACAGCATGTGTTGAGATCCTGGAGAAAAACAGCTGGAATGTGTAATCCCAGAAAAAAGGATCTAAAGCTGTCCCAAAGGGACACAATGAAGGGTCTGGAGAGGAAAAACCTGGAGAAGACGAGACTGAGGGAAGAATCGTGGGGATCTGGCGCTTCCTCAGGAGTGGCAGCTCCAATCTCTGCTCTCTGTCACCACTGCCAGGGCCTGAGGGAATGGCTGGAAATGTGTTAGGGAAGGATTATGTTGGATGTCAGGAAAAGGTTCTTCCCTCAGAGGGTGATTGGATGCTGGGACAGGATCCCCAGGAAATGGTCACAGCCCCAAGGCTGCCAGAGCCATTGGAAAGGGCTCTCTGGCACAGGGTGGAATTTTTGGGATGTCCTGTGCAGGGCCAGGAGTTGGACTCGTTAATCCTTGTGGTTCCCTTCCAACACAGGATATCCTGTGAATCCAGAGGGTGTTTTGGCTGGTGGACAAATCCCTTTGACCCTTAAGTCTATTCCCTATCAGGCACAACTATCCAAGAAATACTTAACATGAGATTCAATTGTTTTCTGCCTTGAACACCTTAAAACCTGTGGTAATATCACCACCTGCTCAGCTATTTTCTCCTCAAGCCCGTCTTTTCCATGAGTATCTGATTCCCAAGTTCTCAGCTTTTTTTTCCCCCCGTTAATTATTTTAATTACTTTTAAAACCTGGCCCCTGATTAGGCACTGGGTGGACACAGTGGCTGGTTTTTATTGCAGAACCTGCTCCTGCTCAAGGAGTTATTTTTGCTGAAGGCTTCCCCAGAATTGCTGAGTCAAGAACAACGCTTTGATGGGATAAACATCTTCCCGCTCCCTTCTGTTCAGACCCTGGAGCCCCATTTGCCTGAGTAAAGACGTTGAGTTTCTTGGAATGCAGCTCCTGTTAAAGGAGCCCTGGAGCAAACACGGCGAGCTCTTGCTGTAATTTATGAGTTTATCCCAAATCCGTGAATGATGGACCCAAATCCAGGGGTAAAGGTTGATTCCTTGTCTTGACCATATCTCTCCCAAGACCTGCAGGTGGTTTGAATTCCCACTGATCTTGGAGCTGGTCAGTGCTTTCCTGGTGGAGACACTGCCTTGGAGGTGCTCACCTGCTACCAACGAGGCTTTTCCAGAAGGGTTGGGCCAAAAGGTCAGCATTCAACTGCTCAACGGAGCCATTCCTGATGGATGCACAGAGAGGCTTCCAGGGGGAGCACGCGGGGTTTACACAGAAATAGTCGCTCATCCGACTGAATCGTTAATGCCTGTTGCCCGCGGAGACTAATTAAGGAGAGCTGCAGCTGTTTTGGGAAGCACTTTGTGAGGATTACACGGCGAGCGCGGGCTGGAGGAGCTCTCGGAGTGTGAAACATTAGGAAAGGCGTTTTGTGCCGCTGTGCTCCGAGGAGTTGAGGGGGGGGGGGTTGTGGGGACAGAGTTTTCCAAACTGTTTTCTTGGAGACGGTTTGAGTTTGGCCAAACAACAGGCTGTGAGTGGTGACAGCCTGGCTTCAGTGTGGACACGTCAGGAACTCTGGGAGAGAAAGGTTAATAGGGTGTCCCTGCTGCCTTTCCCTAAAATCCTACTGCCTTTTCCATGTGATCCTATGGGCAGTGGGGCAGCTCGAGGGGTTGGGGCTTTCCTCTGTCATGTTGGTGGCTCCAAAGAGCACATGGGAAAGACCTTGGATTTGTTGTTGTCCGGAGAAGGGAACGGAGGTTGGAAGGGTCTGGAGCACCAGGAGCAGCTGAGGGAGCTGGGGGGGGCCAGCCTGGAGAAAAGGTGGCTCAGAGGGGACCTTCTGGCTCTCTGCAACATCCAAGCCCCAAGTCCAGCCTGGACTTCAACACTTCTAAGGACAGGGCAGCCACAGCTTCTCTGGGAATTCTATCCTTACCATCCTCCCAGCGAAGAATTTTTTCCCAAGATCACATCTAAGCCTGCCCTCTGGCAGTGGAAACCCTCTACCCCATCATGCTAAAATTGTGCTATACAAGATTTCCTTTATTCCTCCTTTTGAATTTTCTGGTGGTTTTATTTAGTCATTTAATTTATGTATCTTCATTTACATAAGATCAAGTTTTCCTGCACATGAGACATAAATTCTCCAAGACCATGGATTACTTTGGGTTATTTTGAAAGAAAATATACGGATGCTTTGTAAAACCTTGTACCTGGTTTTGTGGAACTCCTGGGCCATCCTGGAAATCTTTGATTCCTTGGTCATAAACCCTCCTGAAGGATTTGCTGTACTGAATTAAATCCTAAGGCCCTAAGAAACAGCCAGTGCATGGATCTTCTGGGAGCCAGCGGGAAAACTGTGGGAGACATTACTGCAGTTAAGATTTGGGCTGGGAGTCTGGCTGTTCACACTCCCAGTGGCATGTGCAGAATCCCTGGAGCTCCAGGGATTACGCTTTATAGTTGACATGTGGGATTTGCTGTGAGCTCCTGGTTCTTTTTATAGAGAGTCTATTCCGGGGGGATTTTGGAGAGGGAATTTCTGACCTTTGGACAAGAAGCCATCAAGCTGTGAACCAGCAGGAAATCCAAAGTGATTTAACCCATGGTCCTTTTTAAAATCCAGCTGTTTCCTGGTTTGGGATGTTGTTTGTTGGGTGATTGTTGTTGCCAGGGGCTGGAGCTGTGCTGAGGCAGGTTCTTGGTGCCCTTGCCTTGTGTCTTCATGGAATCTGGGGATGGCTTGAATGGGAATGGATCTTTCAAGGCCATCTCATTCCATCCCTTGCCATGGGCAGGGACACCTTCCACTATCCCAGGGTGCTCCATGCTCTATCCAGCCTGGCCTTGGACAGTTCTAGGAATGAGGCAGCCACACCTTCTCTTGAAAACCTGTGCCAGGGCCTCACAACCCTCATAGAGAATTCCTTCCCAATATCCCATCTATCCCTGCTCTCTGGCAGTGGAAAGCCATTCCCCCTTGCCCTGGCACTCCACCCCTTGTCCAAATTTTTCTCTCCAGCTCTCCTGGAGCCCCTTTAGGCACTGGAAGGGCTCTAAGGTCTCCCTGGATGCTTCTTTTTCCAGGCTGGATGTTTCCACCTCTCCCAGCCTGAACTCCACAGTGCAGGGGCTCCAGCCCTCAGAGCATGGTGATGGAATCTCCATCCCAGGAAGTGCTGAAGAAACGTGTGGATGTGGCATTTGGAGATGTAGTTTAGTGGTGAACTTGACAATGTTGAGTTAACAGTTGGACTTGATGATCTTGGATGTATTTTCCAGCCTCAATAATTCCATGATTCTGGGTTTATCTTCCCTCCATCATCCCTCCTGGGTCAGGGGGCATGAACCGGGCTCCCACATGGCTTGTGAGGTGTATGGAATTCTGTGGGACTCACACCCGGAGGATTTATTTGGAGGAGGTGGATTGTAGCTGTTTCTCCCTCCAATATATGTGTTTGGTTTAGTAACAAGCAAGAGCATGTGCCTTTTTCCCTGAGACTATGGAAAAACCCTGGAGCGCTGTCAATAAAAAGATTCCCTGACAGCTTCAGAAAGGAAATGAAAATTTATCAAATATTTCCCCCCCTGTTTGCTGTGGCTCGTCAGATGTGGAGGCTAGAAAAGGGAGATTTGTTTGCTGACACTCCTAGGGCGATCCCTAGGATGTGACAAAGGGAATGCTCTGCTTACCTATCACTCAGGCTTTGGAAAATTAATTTTTTGTTGGAATAGAATCTAGGTGCCCCCGGAGTTTGGAGCCACAGGAAAAGATTGAAGCAAAGTGGTTTGGGATGAAAGAGGCCTCAAAGATCATCTCATTCCAGCCCTCTACCAGGGGCAAGGACACCTTCGATGAGTGCAGGTTGCTCCAAGCCCAATCCAACCTGGCCTTGGCCAGATGCCATTTCCTTCAAGCTGTGCTGTTGAAGAGGCACATGCTCCAGCATGGGATGGCACATGCTCCAGGATGATGCTCAGGAGTGCAGGGATAGAAACCTGAATGTAAAGTGCTGGATCAGAGGGTAGAGTTGGGATTATGGATATTTTGGGTAAAAGAGCTTTTGCTTTCCACCAGAAATTGATTTTTTTCTTTGTTTTGTTTCCTTCTTTGTTAGCAGCCTTGGATTTAGCAAAGTTGATTGTGATGAGATGACTTGGAGGTCTGAGTTTTCCTTATTACGATGTTGTTGACCTCGGGAATTGAGAGGCCACCAGTGCCAAAGCTTTCTTCTTTTCCCTTTCCTAAAAAAGTGATGTGGGCTCATCTTTGTGCCTTTATGCTTCGAAACCATGACTGAAAGGAATCATGGAATATCCTGAGTTGGAAGTGACCCACACTGGTCATCCAGTCCAACTCCTGGACCTGCACAGGACACCCCATGAATTCCACCATGTGCCTGAGAGGACCTAGAATCAAAATTATTCCGAAGTCTTGTGTGCGGTGCTTGGGATTTTCTAGGGAGGAATGGCTCTCCTGAGCCATCCAGGTAGCCAGTGGGAATTTCCTTCTTGTAATCCTGTTTTCCACATCAGAAATTTCAGTGACCCTGGTCCCCATGTGGATTTGATCCAAGTGAAAGTCTTGGCATTGTGTTTTCATGATTGAAGCTCCCTCTCACGGGACCCCATCCTGAAGAGGATGTTTTTTAGGATCAGACCTATGAGAAAATTCCAGCTCTGGTGCAGGAATGATGGTTTTTAGTCAGCTATTCCCATTTAAGCCCTAGTGGTCAATTCTTTCATTTCTGCCCATGGAATGGGATGGTTGCTAGGGTTTGGGTGCCTCTTCGTGCCATCCAACCCCATGCTGAGCATGGAATGCTGTTGAATTCTTTCTCCTCCAGCACAGCTGAAGCCATGGTCTTTGGGGGGGTGGGAGAAGTGGATGAGTGCCAAATCCATCCAGCTGGATTGCCCAAATGGGCAATCCAAGGAAATCAACCACATGCCCCAATGCTCATGCACAGCTTAGGCTGTGAAATTCCATATTTATAGGAACTTAACGGATCCTATAATGGCTTCAAGCAGATGAACACATTTCTTTAAAGCAACAGCAACGTTCTTCCTCCTCAAGGCAGAAAGTTTTAACTGAAAGAGGGAAGATTTAGAGCAGAAATAAGGAAGAAATTCTTCCCTGTGAGGGTGGTGAGGCCCTGGCGTAGATCGCCCAGAAAAGTTTTGGCTGCCTCATCCCTGGAAGTGTTCAAGGCCAGGGTGGACGGGGCTTGGAGCAACCTGGGTAGTGGAAGGTGTCCCTGCCCATGGCAGGACTTCGGAACTGGATGATCTTCAAGGTCTCTTCCCACCCAAACCATTCTGGGATTTTCTGAAGTTGCTTTGAAGGGAAACAGCTGGGATAGAAACAGTGCTGAAAAGACCGTACACGTTTTCCTCTTCTCCCTTCCCATCCATCCTGAGCTTTGTCAAGCGATGGATAAAAAGGGGGGAAAAAAAACAAGCAACCCACCCACAATAATCTATAGCAACTGTCAGCCAGCAAAGTACTCCCATTTCATAGGGATAGGTTGGATGTCAGCGCGGGATCGATGGCTCTCGCGCCGTAATTATAAAAACTCGTGGGTTGTGTTGCTTGAGTGAGTTTGGGAAGAGTAGGGTCTCAATCTTCCCTCTAATGGGGCTTTGGCAGTCGGTGGCGCAGCGGCTTCGTCTTAGTCTGACAGTGTTGTCATTAAACACCAGGTAGCGTGGAACAACAGGGAACACGGCTCCGGAGCGGCCGGGAACACGCGGCTTTGACAGGAGTGATTTGTCATCGAGGAGCTGCCCAAACTCCTGAGCCTGGAATACGGGCGGCTGCTTAAAGTGACTTATTGCCCCTGTCGGCGGCTGCAGTTGTGATTTGATAATCGGTAAATGTTTGTCAAAGATGAATTCCCTCCCTGATGCAGTGCAGTGCTGGAAAAGCAAATGAAAAGTGGGGAAAAAGAACATATTGGATGGATTAAAGACTAGGGCAGGATAAGGGTGATGGAAACAACAGGTTTCCCTGTTAACTTGGCGTCCTTCCTCCCGGGAGGTGAAGTGTTGAGCTTTGGGATACTGGCATGGGGACTCACTGTCAACACAGGTGCTGGGGGACCGGGAGTGCTGCAACATTAATTACATTTCAGGAAAAAATTCTTCATGGAAAGGGTTGTTAAGCATTGGAGGGGGCTGCCCGGGGAGGTGGTGGAATCCCCATCCCTAGAGGTGTTTCAGGAATAACTGGATGTGGCACTCAGGGCTCTGATCTGAGTGATAAGGTGGGGATCGATCACAAATTGGGTCATGGAGATCTTTTCCAACCTTAATGATTCTGTGATTATAAGGAGTGTTTTTTTTTCCAGATTTCAAAGATCCTGGAGCTGTGCTTGGTCTTGAGGGACTGTAGACTGGTGTGGAGCAATGGTTCTCCCTTTGCTTAACCACATGGCATTATTGGAATGGTTTGAGCTGGAAGAGACCTTAGAGATCATTTCATTCCAACCCCACCTTCCATGGTCAGGGAACCATTGTGGTGTGTCTGACTTCAGCTCCGTTCTCCTCTGTCTGGGAGGTTTCAAGAATGGTTTTTTGGTAAGGAAAACCATGTCCTGATTCTTTCTTTCCATGAATGTGATGCTTTTCTGGCTTTTTGGCAAATAGTTCCCTTGGCAAACCCATGTGCACCTACTCAGGGATTACAACTTGTAGTTGAATCCCTTTGTTTCTCATTGGGATGGGTTTTGAGCCTGTCCATCACCTGCTTTATATCAAAGTTTAGAAAGGAGAATTAAAAGGATCTTAACGAACCTGCCTGCCTGCCAAGTTTTCCTCCCATCTCCCTGAGTTCATCCAAGTTCCTCTGCTGAATGCCCGTCAGGTCAGGTTCTTTTTAAGTGGATACTTAGAAAAGCTAAAAGCTGGGTGGCCTTCAGTTGGATAAGTGGCTTTGAGGGTGGGGAATACCTAAGAGATTCAAATTTTTCCTTGTTAAATTTAAATAAAATTTAAAAAAAAAATGAAGTCAATCCTAAAGCATAAATGCAAATGGAATTCCAGCCCGCCAAGCGCTCCCGTCGTTTCCCGAGGCAGAGCCACCTCTCCCCGTGCCACGGTGAGGCGTGAACATGAGATCCCTGAACCCATTTGATTATAGCCGGGCTTTTTCTGGTGTCTGAAGTGCTGGAAACGATCAAGAGCAGGAAAAGTGGAGTGATTTATTAGACTCATAAAAATTCATACTTTGTTATTCCAGTTGTCTTCCATCTGCAGCTTGTTAGAACGAGCACCCCTGGCAGCTCCCGCCGCGAGGCCGGGGGGAGGAGGGCATTTATCAGCTTTCCTCCTGCCATCCCGCTCTCATTTAGAGGAATGGATCCAGCTCCTGGAAACACATTAATAATCATTCACTGAGGGAAGGGGGGAAGGAAAACCCACCACCCTCTTTTGTTATAATAATAAGGGTTGTGTTTGAACAAGGGCCGATGCTCTAGAGACCCATTCAGTCTCTTTAACACAGGCTGGAGCTGGGAAAATGGTGTTCAGAGCCTTCAGTGTGACCTCCTCTTGCCAATCCTGGTGGATAACCTGGGGTCTCCTCATCCCTGAAACGCTCTTCCGCTCCTGTGATGTTTGGAAGGGCCATCCTGGGGCTTTTTGGCAGTGGGGATGGGGATGTGACAGAGCTGGTGGGGTTACTGGGGTTATTGGGAGGTTGCTGATGTGTCCTCCTATCCCCACCAAGATGTTGTTGGACCCCTCTATCTCTGCGTCTCTCCGTATTTTGGGATCGGAGAGAAAAAGCCAGAATATTTGCTGGCATTTCTGTTGCAGTTGGAATATTGGTATTGGAATTGTAGGGCTGAGCAATACTTCCAGGGATGATATTCTGTGAAGGATGGGAAAGGTTTGAAGCACCAGGAGTGGCTGAGGGTGCTGGAGAGGTCCAGCTTGGAGAAAAGGAGGCTGAGGGGGGACCTTCTGGCTCTGCACAACTCCCTGACAGGAGGGTGCAGCCAGATGGGGGTCGTGCTCAAGGGAAGGGACAAGAGGAAATGACCTCTAGTTGTGCCAGGAGAGGTTTAGATTGGATATTGGAGAAAAAATTTCTTCCTGGAAAGGTGGTCAGGCATTGGAATAGGCTCCCTTTGCAGTGGTGGAATTATCATCCTTGGAAGGGTTCTAAAAATGTGTGGATGTGGCAGTTGGGGACGTGGTTTAGCGGTGGCCTCGGCAGTGCTGAGGGAAAAGTTAGACCATTGGGTCTTTTCCAACCTAAACCGTTCCATTATTCCATGCTGGATGTTGTGGCGTCCTGGGAACACCCAAACCCCGAAGACACCACATCCACTAAACCAGATCCACTAAAATCCATCCTGTGCTGCATCCCAGCTGCAGGTGGAAGTTGGGATTGCACCAGTGGGCTGGAAAGGGAGTACTGGTCCTCAGCCTTTTGGGAGGCTGATCCTGAATGTTTTTTGCAGCAGCATTTTTCCAGGGAGTTTATTGGAGCTTTGCGACTTTCACGTCTGCTGCTTTTCTTTCTGCTTCTCTCCTGTCACGCTTGCTGCCAGTGTTTCCTCACTGTCAGATTTCTCCTGGCTGTGCCATGCCCAGCTTTTCCAGATGCTCTTCTCCTCGCTCCCTTTCTTCTCAACAGCTCAGGGATCACTTGGTTCCTCCATGACATCTCCATGCGTGGTGGGGCTTTCCTAAACCTTTGAATTTTTGAGAGGCTGTAATAAGGTCTCCCTGGAACCTTGCCTTCTCCAGGCTGGACGTTCCCAGCTCTTCCAGCCTGGCTCTAGCCCTTGGAGCATTTCCATGGCCTCTTCTGGATATGCTCCAGCAGCTGCACATCTGTCTGCTGCTGGACCGCAGAGCTGGATGTAAAATTCCAGGTGGGGTCTCACCTGAGCAGAGCAGAGGGGCAAAATCCCTCCCTTTCCTGCTGCTGGAATTTTTCTCTTCAAGTTGGATGATGTTTTCCCACTCTGGAAACAAAAGTTCTGTATTTTTCACCTAAACCCAGGAATTTCAGATGCAGACCCAGACCCATGGAGTTTATTTGAGCAGGATATGTGGATTTGCCCAGAGAGGTTGTGAATCCCCATCCCTGTCCAAGGCCAGGTTGGACAGGGCTTGGAGCAACCTGGTCTGGTGGAAGATGTTCGTACCCATGGCAAGGGTTTTGGAATAAGGTGATCTTTAAGGCCCCTTCCAAGCCAAACAATTCAATGAATTTAATACTTTTCCTGCTAAAATGGGTGTTTCCTTACAGTTCATTTCCAAGTGCCGGTGCCCATTGCAGCCTTGCTCTGGGTGAACTTCCACTTTTCCTGTGGTCCGATTGACATAATGGTGTCGTGTCCTGGCCCACGCCCGCGAGGACAGGGGACAATTGCGACAGGTCAGCACGGAAGAAAAGAGCAGGTGCTGGGTCTTGGGTGGAAAATCCATTATTCTTCTTCCATGTAGCACTGGATCACTCCCAAACGCAGCCAAAGCCCAAGACCCTGAACAAGGGATGAATACAACTTGTATACTCTCGAATGGAACATTCTAGAAATATTGTAACCAATCATAAGTGGCAACTAACTCTTATTTACATAAGTAACTCCCCATGACCCCAGGGGAACAAACTTTAACTCTCCCTAACTTAAACAATGTCTCCAAATTTAGGGCGTTGTTTTCCATGACTCATGGGCCAGGCCAGGTCACTGGGCACTCCACATCACAGAATTCACCAAGCAGATTTAGTATTAATTTCCCAAATATTCCCAGCTAAAAGCAGCTGCCATGCTAAGCAAATTTCCCAACGGGTTTGGAGCCCTCTAAAATGTTTCGGCTCCAAATCCTGCCCTTCTCCTGTCCTCTCAAAATGTGACACAGGAGCAGCTGCCGTGCTCCAGGTCCCAGGTAAAGCACGTTGGATCAATTGGATTTATTTCCTATTAAGCAGCAGTTCATGATCGTAAAGCATCATTTACACACCGGCATAAAGAGCCATCGTTCTTGAAAGAGCTCGGAACTGAATGAGTGTGAAAATTAAATTCCCCTCTTAAACCCAAGGATGGCCCTTTTGGAAGCTGATTCCAGTCGCAACATAATTAACCTCTTGCTGTGCCATTCTGTGGGAACATATTGAACCTGCTCCAGGATAATCATCCCTAATACTGGTGTCTGCTTTCACACTGAATTCCTAACAGCATTACAGTAATCCCAGAGCTTTTGTTAACTCCAGGGACTTGGCCAAGTTGGCAGCCAGGACAAAAGATGTTGGAGCTGCATGGCTCAGGGATGATGCCATCCAGGTGTGGTGGGACGGGAAACACCGGAACTATCTGCTTTTGGGTGGAGGAGCTGTGGTGGAACTTTATTCAGGTTTCCCATGGATTTTTTCCTGTTGAAGGTCATTTCCAAATGCTTGGAGCAACCTGGTCCAATGGAAGGTGTCTCTGCCCGTGGCAAAGGGTTGGAACTTGATTGTGTTAAAGGTCCCTTCCAACCCAAACGATTCCATGGTTTTTGTTTTATCCCAACTTCTCTGTGTCTTTCTCAGTTTTTCCCTCCACTGCTCTTCCCTTCCCATCCAGATTTTCTCATCCAGGGAAGCAAGTGTTGTTGGGGATAATCCTCAGAAGGTTTGGGTGTTTTTTCCACCTCTGCACCCACTGATGAGCTGAAGTCTTAGACTGGAGAAGAGAAGGATTCAGGGAGACCTTTGAGCGCCTTCCAGTGCCTGAAAGGGCTCCAAGAGAGCTGGAGAGGGACTTTGGACAAGCAAATGGAGTGACAGGACAAGGGGGAATGGCTTCCCACTGCCAGAGGGCAGGGATAGATGGGATATTGGGAAGGAATTCTTCCCTGTGAGGGCAGTGCGGGGCTGGAATGGAATTCCCAGAGAAGCTGTGGTTATCCCATCTCTGGAAGTGTCCAAGGCCAGGTTGGATGGGGCTTGGGGCAATCTGGCTCTCGATTGATGTGAAGGGCAGTGGTTGGAATTCCCAGTCCCTGGAATCTGCTGTCGCAATGGGAGTGAGACTGATCCATCCAGGCCATCAGAGCTTCCCGTGGTGCTTCTGCTGTTGTGGTTGCTCCAGGCTGCAAACTCCTCTGCTGCCCCCAAATTTGCCCTTGGACCTTCTTACTAAAATCCTGAAAAGCTCCTCCACCACCTGCCCTTCATCCACAAGGTGGGAGACAGTGTGGTAGGATCAGATCCATTAGGATATGGTCTTGCAGGGATTTTACAAGGAGCAGATGTGGGGGCGTCATTCCATGCCTTGACATTGCTCATCCCAAACTCCGCATAATGGAAGCCAGCAGCAAATTGTTTTGAGTCAGGGATGCCTTTTCCCATGGAAAAGAGGGAGTTTTGATCCCATACCATCCCAGAGCATCACTAGATGTGTGTGATGGTCCTGCTGCAGCCTGGAATGTCGTTGGTTGAGCATCCTCTTCCTTCTCAGATTTGAGGATAATGGTGGGTTTTGCTGAATCTTTCCTTCCAGACCTGGAGCAAATCCCATGGCAAGGGATTCATCTTCAGGGTGGGAAGCGTTTGCTTACAAAACACCCTTTGGCAGAGATTTTCAGTTATTTTTGGAGCTGCTTTGGGTTCCAAGTGTGAGTTTTTTACCGCCTCTCAGGAGCTGGGACATGCTGGTGGCTCCTTTACACGTATCCTAATAGTCCTTAACTATTTTTTTTTGTTTGTTTTTTCCCTCATGCCTGTTTGGAAAGAGCAATTTGGTTTTATCAGAGGTTTTTTTCGTCTCTGCTTTGCTTTTTTCCTTGGGGTAGTCCTGCTGCATCCTTTTAATCTCTGAGGTTTTTCCTGGCCCTGGGGACAATCCTGGCAGCATATCCAAGGTTCAGCTTCTGCTCCTGAATTTGCATTCGTCCCTGCTCCTGTCTTGCTTCCAAGTGCTGGAAGATCAATGTTGCTGTCACTCACTGCTTCCCGTCTCACCTCCGATCGGGATTAATGGCACAGCTTGGCACTGAGCCCTGATGGAGACACACGGGAAGGGTCTTGGTGGCCAAGGATTGACAATGGGAGACTTAATGACTTAATTTAGTTTTTTTCCCCATTCCTGTGCCCATACAGAAATCTTTTCTATCCCATATCCTTTTCCAAAAGCAGCAATAATCTCTTGGGTTTGGGAGTCTGCCCTCCTGAAGTTCCCCTTGCTTATTTCCCTTCCTTTTTCCCATCAGTATCTGAACAGGATTTACTCCACCAATATTGTGGTTTCCCTAATCCCTCCTGAGCAGCATCATCTTCCTCTTGCCTCATGGATTTAGAATCACAGTCATGGAATAATCATTAAGGTTGGAAAAGAGCTCTGAGATCATCAAGTCCAAATGTCAACCTAGCACTTCCAAGGCCACCACTAAACTCTGTCCCCAAGTGCCACATCAACATGGCTTTTGGGGACATCTTTCACTAGATCAGGTTGCTCCAAGCCCCATCCAATCCATGGATGGGGCAGCTACAATTTCTCTGGGCAACCTGTGCCAGGGTCTCCCCACCCTCACATGGAAAAATTCCTTCCTAATATTCCACCTAACCCTGCCCTCTGGCAGTGGGAAGCCATTCCTCCTTGTCCTGTCACTCCAGAACCTTGTCCAAAGTAATTTCCCATCTTTTTTTTAAGCCTCCTTTAAAAGAAGGTTTCTCCAGACCCTTCTCCAGGTGAAATATTCCAGGAGCGAACTCTTTTTATGCCCTCCCTGCTTCAACTTCCCCAGGGGGCCTATTCCTGGTACTTCTCTCAGGAAAATAAGAGGGAGAAAAAAAGACCCTTGCATCCAACCCCTTTCCTATGGGATGCATGGGGTGGTGGCTTCTGGATACTACCTGCTTGAAGCACCCTGCTAAGAGATTTTGGCAACAAATTCCCCATCTCAAGGTCAGCACTGGACAAGAAGAAACAGCCTTAAGTTGTACCAGAGGAAGTTTTGTTTTGATGTTAGGAAAAATTTCTTCACTGAAGGGATGCTTGGGCTGCCCAGGGAAGTGGTGGAATCACCATCCCTTGAGGGATTTAAAAGCCGCATGGATGTGGCACTTGGGGACATGGTTTAATGGTAGCCTTGGCAGCACTGGGTCGATGACCTTAGAGGTCTTTTCCAACCTTAACAATTCTACATTTAGAGTTTACACCAGGATTTTTTTTTTTTCCCTGGGAACAGGAGGCACAAGCGGTGCCCGCGGGATTCGCGACTCCACAGAAAGCCCCGAGCTCAGCAGCGCGCGGCCCTGGCTGATAAATGATGCTCATATCCCATTCGAATATGATGCAAGCAGTTTTTTTGTAGTTTGTCTTCCATGGCGGTAGTAAAGTTTTTAATTAGGAAAGCTAATGAGATCGATTAGTCATTAGAAGTGACCTCTGGATCGCGGCGAGGAGTGGGGATGTGTGCGCCGGGCTGATAACGGGGGACGCTGGGGTATTGTTTGTAATAAAAGCGTGAAGTGTTTGATTTGAGTGAAATGTGCCACGGGGAATACATCACGCGGAGAGGAAAAAATTACAACCCTGGGAGCCTGTAATGAAGGGAATTAAACCAACATCCTGTCTAAATAACATGATTATCTACACAAAACCCCTCAGCTAGCAAGTAATAATAGAAAACGGAGCTCTTCGGAGAGGCTCTTTGAGGAGGTGGTTAATGCCAGAGTCGCGCATCAGGCAC
The DNA here is from genome assembly GCA_013397075.1 of Rhabdornis inornatus. Classification (NCBI taxonomy): domain Eukaryota; kingdom Metazoa; phylum Chordata; class Aves; order Passeriformes; family Rhabdornithidae; genus Rhabdornis; species Rhabdornis inornatus. The sequence continues at coordinate 978,668 of VWZS01010060.1, read as the reverse complement.
TTTCCAAGGAGCAGCTTCGGAATGAATACACCATCCAATTACCTCTGGGAATAGAGTTTACCAGGTGCCAGCCTGTTTTGGGGAAGGAGGAGGAGGAGGGGGATGCCTGCAATAATTTGGGACCTCTCTTTCTTGTCAGGCAGGCGTTTGATGCAGTTCTGGGTTGATTGGTGGCAGCTCAAGCTTGCATGGGGGCAAAAAAATGTTAATTATGTATTCAGTGAATTCCCAGCTTAGTTATTCCGTGAGGTTGGAGTGGAGGAGGGAAAGGGGCAACTTGTGCTGTTGGTGGTTGGGGAAGATGTGGGATTGTGGCTCTCATCCCTTCCCTGGTGGAATGGAAGTGCTTTAGGTGTGTGGTTGGTGCTGTATCCATGAGAGATTGGGTGTGTCCACATGTTCTGGGTGACAAAAGTGACGCAAGGCAGATTTAGGTGGGATAGTGGGAAGGAATTCTTCCCTGTGAGGGTGAGAGGCCCTGGCACAAGTTGCCCAGAGAAGCTGTGGCTGCTCCATCCATGGAAGTGTCCAAGACTCACATTGGACAGGGTTTGGAGCAACCTGGTCTGGTGGAAGGTGTCCCTGCCCGTGGCAGGGGGTGCAACTGGATGGTCTTTAAGGTCCCTTCCAACTCTAACCATTCCATGAGTCCATGATTCCAGGACAGTCCCACCATCACCTGGGATGATCCCATAGCTGGGATTTTATCGTGTGTGTGGTGTTAGACCCTGCAGGGGTTGGCACCTCTGCCTTTTTGTTGTCCCCATTTTCCTGTCCTAAATACAGTTCCCTGAAGGAAAAAGCTCCAAGTTCGCTGGTACTTGGGAGCAATTTTAATTGCAATTGGAGTTTCAACCTTGCAAAGGCTTTAAAAGCCCACACAGAGGTTTGGTCACTGCCCTGAAGAATTTGATCTACAAAAAAATCCTGGGATGGTGAAAGAGCAATGAAATCCCATTTGCTTCTCACGTTCTTTCCTCTCTCCCTGCCTCACCTCTAAAGTGATCTCTGAACTTCCTCACCTCTAAAGTGGCTGCAGTTCCTCCCGTCATTGAATCATCAAATGGTTTCTACTGCAGAAGAACTTGGAAAATCCTTTAGTTCCATGATTTATCCCATGGGTTCAGATTGCAGAACGTTGTGAGCATCATCTTTACCACGAAAAATTCCAGTGATTTTTCGGTCATGGCAGAGCTTGGTTTTTGCCTTTTCCCATCACCAGGGGTTATAACTTTTTTGCTGGATTTCGGAATGGAAATTTGTGTTCCCTGATCCGTCCCAAAGCCAACACAAGTCATGAACTTGTTGGGAATAATCAGGAAGGAAAATACTCCCCGTATGGAACTGTAAAGCTGTGGATTGATGTTGCCACTGTTGCAGGGAAATGGGGGAGCTGTTCCCTCCTTTCTAGGGAATGGTGTCAGCTCTAAAATGTATTTCGCTATTTTTTCCTAGTTTACCTGGGAAAACACCTTATTCTTCGTCCTCTCACAGAGACAAACATGGGGATGGGTCTAACGTTTTCAGTGGAAGTAATGATCCCACTTTTCCCCTCCCAACCTCTCCATAATTTTAATGAGAAGATCTCCAAGAAAAACAGCCGGCCCTTTAAATCAGTTATAAAACCCAGAGACCAAGGCTCAGCATGGAGTGTCAGCTTTAATTATCTGGGCAGTTACAGCTGTATGTTATAAAAGTCAGGCAATTAGGTGCATTCCTGAAAGCTTGGGGGAAAAAAAAAGCTCGTGGAGGAAAACCACGGTCAAACATAGAACTGTTAATTGTGCAAAACATTCCGCGGAATAACCCGGGATATAGATCATGCTGCAGCATAGAGAATCTGGGAATGGGTAGGGTTGGAAGGGAGCTTAAAGCTCATCCAGTTCCCTGTCCGTGGAAGGAACCTTCCATTATCCCAGGTTGCTTTAATCTCTGTCCAACCTGAACTGCCACACTTCTGGGGATGAACATTATGTTGAAAATGCCAAGGATTAAAGGCATATATTGATTTCCAGTGTGGATGTTGGGATCAAGGTGTTGTTGGTGAATCCAGGATTCCCATGGTAGGGTTTTGCTGATGGGCTGGGGAAGCCAGTCCCAAGCCCATCAAGACCTTTCTGTTACCATCAGCCGTAGTGGTCCAATTCCTGAAACTTCACCCCTTTTTTCAGGTGCTAAAAAGTTGGATGTAGGACTTAAGCTGGATGTAGGACCAACAGCCATTGAATTTGATGATCTTAAAGGTCTTTTCCAACCTTAAAAATTCCATGGTTCTGTGAGAATGTCGGTGAGATCCCTCCTGTGCCCATCCACACCTGAATTTCAGGCCTGTTTTTCCATGTTTTTTCTCCTAGGATCCAACTTACACTTCGTAAGGGGCCCCCCAGCCAACAAGGTGATAAAGACACGCTACAGGATTGTGAAGAAGAACGTGGTGTCTCCAGCCTTATCATCCTTCACCAGCCCTATTCCCACCTGGAAGACCAGGCGACCTGTGACATCCAGGTAATTCTTCCATCCCTGGAATTCAGCTGGTTGGGATGTGGAAGCCACGGGAACTGCCAGTTGGGTCCGTGTTTTTTTGTTGCATCTTCGCTGTTTAATTTCTCTCTTTGTTTGGTCTACTCTGAGTTTATTGACTTAAAGTGTAAAATCATGTTAGGAATTGTGTTATCCCGAGCTGGTGCCAACAGCTTATGCCTTTGGCTTCCTATGTATTCCCTCTTGGAATTAATTGTTTCCATGGAGCAGTTAAATAAGCTGAAAAGAGGATGAATAAATGTGTGGGTGTTGGTGATGAAGGGGAGCATGTCAGATGCTCCAAACTTAGACCAGGATGGAGGTATTGTCCCAAACTTGTTTATTCCCAATTATCTGGATGGGTGAAACATCTGGAAATATTTTGGCATTGCCTGGAGAAAGGAGGCACTGAAGGTGCTGTAACCTTGAGTTGGAATATTCCTAAAATCATAGATGTTGAGATGTTTCCAGGGAGCATTTCAAAGGACAAGACAAAACCTGGAGCTTGTGTAGAAGCAGGAATATCAGTAAAATAATTGATTCTTTAAAGCAAGGTGCAATTGGAAGTGATAGGTTTGGTGAAAATACAGATTTTAGCTATTTTTAGGTCAGAAATAACTTGTCCTCCCCCTGAACTGCCAGGAGTCACAGGCAATATTTTGGGCAAAGAGAGCCTGCTCTGCTCTTCTCTGGCTTTGTTCTCCCTGCTTCAGGTGGTTTCCTCCAAAAGTCATTCCCCAGCAATGACCTGAGGATTGGTGGTTTTTATGGTAGAGCTGTGGAGGCACAAAAATCGTGGTAATTGTTTTTAAAGCCTGACTCGTCCTGACATTTCCCTTTAAAAGTGAATTTTGGGATTCACAAATCAGTATCTGAAGGGAGAGTTGGTTTTGGAAGAGTTCGAGGTGACAAAGCGAAGTATGGGATAAACAGAGAGGTTGGAAAAAAAGGTTGGGTCAGGTATTTCATCTGTTTTCCAAGCTCTTGGTTGAGAAATTCCTCATCTCCTGTACTCCACTGGTCTCAAAGTGCTTCTTCCAGTGTGGAAATTGGGATCCTTTTGGGCTCATAGTCAACCTTACCTGCCCCACCTCCTCCTTTGTCTTCACATTCTACTTTTGCCTGTGATATTTTCCCACCTGGGCATCATCCCTAAGATCCACAGTTCTCATTTTGTTCTTGGTTTTCTCTTTCGATTACTGCTTCACTTAGAGGTGCCACCTCCATTTGCAAATCCTTGGGACCAAATTCCCGCTTTTCCCTTTCCAGAAACAAACTGTAATTTTTTGCCTGCTGCATCATCCTGCAATTTTGTGGAATCACAGAATGGTTGGGTGGGAAGGGACCTTGAAGATCCTTGAGTTCCAACCCGCTGCCATGGGCAGGGACACCTTCCACTATCCCAGGTTTCTCCAACCTGGCCTTGGGTATTTCCAGGGATGGGGCAGCCACAGCTTCCCTGGGAAAACTGTGCCAGGGCCACTCTACCTTGGAAGTGTCCAAGGCCAGGTTGGAGGAACCTGAGATAGTGGCAGGCAGCATAGCTCATGGCAGGGGGTGGAAACAAGATGGTCTTGAAGGTTGCTCCCAATTCAAACCATTCCATGATTCTGTGACCTTCAGCCTTAACTGAGAACGAGTTATCCTCCAACTGTTGGGCTCAGCTTCTTCCCTCACACTCCAGTTCTGGGTGGTTGAGGGATGGAGGATCCATGGCGAGAATCAAGGAGGGGAAAAGCTTTAGGCATGGAATTCAGAGCAGGAACATCTGGGATCTGTGTGGTGGCTCTTGCTCAACCCGGTGGTGATTTTCCAAGGAATAGCCTTGTTCTGCCATGATTGGCTGAGAGCTCCCACTTGTAGGATCATTTTCTCTGTATTAATCTCTGACTTCATTAAATTGGTGTAGTTTAGATCTTACAGCTGCTTCAGACAAATCTTGATAAAATGCCATCAGCAAATTAAAACAATTATGTTTTAAAGAAGCCATAAATCTCCATCTACCGATTACCTTCGTTGGGGGTGATCAATCATCTGGCCTGTCTGAAGGAAGCACGTGGCAAACGCTTCTCCTGGAGTTTTTACAGGATTTTTTGCTCCATCGTTCCTATCGTCATCATGGATCTGTCACAAGCAACACGCCAGGATCTGCTTTTTTCCTGGTTTTCTTTACTCTTCCCAAAACAAGGAGAAGCTCTGGTGACGGTGGGACACCCCTTCAGTTTTATTTTTCATACTGAGTAGTCAATTATTTTTGATATTTCTATTCTTAATTTTAATAATTATAATGTTTTTATAATAATTTGGTATTTTTAATATCCTCTCCCCCTTAAGCCAGCAGTGGGATGTCAACTGGTGGTGCTGCCCTCTGGTGCTACTCCCAAACTGGTTCCCAGCTGGCACTAAGGAGTGATTTCTTCCATGAAGTCCAGGTTTTTGGATATCTGGAAGTAATGTGCCAGGGTTTTACTTTGCTGGGACATCCAGGATGTCGCCCTTTTTGCGAAAAAATCCCCAAATCACCACACTAAGATCAAGAGGGATGTGGCTTTGGGAAATGAGTGACAGGGAGAGTTGTTGGAGGTACCTGATGTCAGTCCCTCGGGAATGAATTCCATCCTCCTCTTCTTGCTGGGTTGCATTAAACTCAGCCCTGCTGCTGACTTTTCTTCGAGGCGATAGGTGGGAGTATATTTTAAATTAATTTTACTCCACTTTTTGTAATATTTTTGTTTTAAATAGATTTATAAGCAACTCGGGGCCTATTTCTCCAAATTTATGAAGATAATTTTCACTCTCTTGATAAGGTGAAATTTACACCTGCTATTTCCATATTAATTCACATTGCTAAGTGGATCTAATTTTCTTCCGTTCTTCTATCTGGTGAGTGTGGCCTTTCCTAATGCAATTTCCCCCTCACTAAATCACTGTGATCGGGAGTCATGATCGAGTTAAATTAACTTAAATTAATTTACTTAATAAGAGCTCCAGATCATTGTGAATGAGGTTAAGATTTATTGATTCTCCTTTTCACTCCTCCCCCTTATCTCCCGCGGCTTTGCTGGGAGTGCAGCTCACAAGGGCTGCGATTTGCTGGCCTTAAATTTTGGTTGCTCCTGGTGACACTGAGGTTGGTCATCCTTTAAAAATCCTGGAGGGACGTGTCCTCTCTCCTCATGGCCTCCGTCTGCTGGGAAAGGAATGAAGGATTTGCCATGGAGGAGCTGGGATGGATGCAGCATCATGCTCAGATTTGGCAGTGATGCTTCTCCTGCTTCCAACCTCTTTCCGTGGTCCATGTGGATGTGGCCACCAAAAAATGGGGCATCCACATGTCACAGACCTTGCACAGAGGCAGCAGATGCCTTCTGGGGTTGATGATCAGAGGGATGTAGCACCTTTCCTACAAGGAAAGGCTGAGAGAATTGGGGTTGTTCGGGAAGAGAAGCTTAAGGGTAATCTCACTGTAGCCTTCCAGTGCCTGAAGGGGCTGATGGGAAAGATGGAGAGGGAATTTTTGCGAGGATTGACAGGACATGGGCGAATGGCTTCCCACTGAAAATAAGTAGTGTTAGATTGGGTATCAGAAAGAAATGAGGGTGGTGAGGCCCTTGTACAGGTTTCCCGGAGAAGCTGGATCCCCAGGGAAGTGGTCATGGTCCCAAAGCTTCCAGAGCTCCAGGAGCATTTGGACAACAATCTCAGGCACAGGGTGGGATTTTTGGGGGGTTCTGTGCAGGACCAGGAGTTGGACTAGATAATCCTTGTGTGTCCCTTCCAACTCAGAATATTCTAGGATTCTCTAAACTCCTTCTGAAGTCTCTAGTTTTCCCTCTGGAGAGCCAGAACCGTTTCTAAGACACATTTTTGGGAGCAGAGAGCCCTTTGAGTTGAGCTTATAGACCCCCAGTGGGGGAATGAGACACTGACCCACTTTGAAGAGTTTTCTTCTCAAATCCTGCTGCAAGTGTGGAAAACAAAAGTCACCTGTCTGCAAATAATGAGTTGTGTCTGGCACTGCTGGGGAAACTGATATTTCTTCTTGAAAACTTTGCGGCGCCTCTTGAGGGACAATCCAACCCCTCCAGCACTATAAATAAGTAAAGAACAAGATAATCCAACATTTGTCAGAGAAATGCCAGCTCAGGAGAAAGGAACCCGTCAGTGGAGGATTCGCTCATGTAGTTTAGTTTAGTTTTGTTTTTTCCTTTTATTTTCTTCTCTTTTGTTCTGTTCTGTGGCCTGGAGCGTGTTGAACAGATTAAGATGGAAACAGTTGTCACCATCCCTGGAGGTGTTCGAGAAATGACTGGATGTAGCACTCAGCGCTCTGGTCTGGTTTGACAAGGTGGTGATTGGTCAAAGTTTGGACTTGATGGTCTTTTCCAGCCTAAATAATTCTGTGATATGGTAATTACAAGGATTTTCCCCCCAGGTTTCAAAGATGTGAAGCATTTAGGGATTTGAGCTGAAAGTGGGTGATGCAGGTTTTGAAATAGGGTTCAGCCAACAGGGAGATACAGCTGAGCATCCAAGAGGAGGAGGAACCACCATCCCTTCCAGTCATCCTCTGCAGGAGGTTGGGATATTGGGTTCCAGGTCACTTGGACGCCCCAACCTCCTTGTCCCATCCCTTCCTTTCTTTCACAGTGGGTGGTTTTGGGTTTCCAATTTACTTTTGCTCCCTTAACATCATCTTTCAGACACCAATTGCCAATTGGCTGACCCAACTCATGATCCAGTTCAGAGAATCACGGAATGGTTTGGCTTAGAAGGGACCTTGGGCGGGGATGCCTTCCAGTGGCCAGGTTTTTCCAATCCCTATCCAGCCTGGCGTGGAGCACTTCCATGGGATGGGACCATCCATTTCATGCAGCCCATCATCTGTTCTCAGGGAAACCTTCATAATTTTACGTCCATTTTTCTGATACTCCTTGAGTGCTGTTACAAGTTTCCCTGTGGAACTGATTTCACTGCCTTGAGACAATGGGATCATATGGTGGGGAAGGGCACTTGGTTTCCACCCTGTGGTAGATTATTTTCCATGTTATTCCCAAGTGGGTGGAACTGCAGGTGCCAGTCCTGGTGTGCTATTAGTGTGTAATTAACCTTTCTCCCTAAATCCATGGGAATCCAGTGGAACAGGCATCGTTGGTTACTGAATAGAGTCCCGTGTTGCCCATTGGATGCATTCCAGTTCCCGTGCCTCATTCCCACAGAACGGTGTGGTTGACTTGACGTGGATGAAATGAACGTGAAAACTCAATATATCCACTCTCTTTTGGGGAGGAGAACGTATCCTTGGGAATTTTGGGGAAGCTTTCTCATCCTTTCCATCTTCCTCTTGTTGTGTTGGAGGTTGGGGCAATCAAGGTCTCCAGCAAGTCGTCGACCATAATCCCCCTGATGGACAGTAATGGGTTAAACCAGATGAATTCCATCACTTCTGAGCTTTTGGGTTGCGCTCTGAGGTCCCTAAGAAATCCATCCATTCAGGAAATGGGATGGGGTCACCCAAGAACTGTGACACCTCTGGGAACTGTTGGGAAGTGCTTGGGATATGTTTGTTGCTCGTTGTACAGCTCAGTGTTGGATTGGGGTGGTGGTGAGACCCTGGCACAGGTTGCCCGGGAAGGCTGTAACTACCCCATCCTTTGAAGTATTCCAGGCCAGGTTGGACAGGACTTGGAGCAACCTGGGACGGTGGAAGGTGTCCCTGCCTATGGTTGGAACTTGATTGTTTTTAATGCCCCTTCCAACCCAAACCCTTCTGGGATTCCTCGTTCCAGCTCCAACCGCTGGAAGGTCAGCAGTTGGAGCTGAGAACAGAGAGCAGAGTTTGGGGCTGTAATTCACAGTGGATGGAGCAAATCCATATTTCTCTGGTTCTGGGGCATCATCTCAAAAGTTGCAAAGAAAACAGGGAAAACTGTTAACGTCGGCTTCCACGGCGGAAAATTGCCGAGCGCTCCGACGGGAGAGGCTTTAATCGACGTTCCCATATATTGTGAGCAGACAGGGATGGGCATTTTAAAGATCTCAGCAAATGCTGTCATCTCTCCTTGATCCATTTATTTTTTGCACCAGTCTGTACCTTCTGGGGTCTGAGAGGTGGGATTTCAACCTCCCACAGACCAGTTTGGAGCACAGACTGGACGGGTGTTGTGAGCCAGATGCTGCTTTAAGTAGTGAAAGTGGTTCAATCTCCCAGTTTTGGGGAGTTTCAAGCACAGCTTTTTATGTTGTTTATTTAATTGGGATGATGCTCCAGTGGGGTTTTACCTCCTGGTGCCGATTGCTCCGGGATCTTCCTGCACGGAGGCGAGAGAATCGTGAGCAGAGGGCAGAGGTTGGGACACCGGGAGTTAATTTCCTTTTATCAAGATGATAAAATCCCCCCTCCGCCTTCCCGGCTTTTGCCGCGTTAATCTGCGAACGGAGTCGGAATGTGACGAATGGCCTTAAAGTTCCTGTCAATTTTTTTCTTCCCAAATTCATTTGACATGAAAGTGAGAAGTAAACAGAAAGCCTGTGGTTAAGCAGATAACTTGGAAAGCCTTTTCCATCACATTTAAAAACGGCCGTGTCATGGATTCTGCGAATTGGCGGCTCCTATTTTGTTTGATTTTATTTTGTCTGTGTGGTAAATTTTCTTTTAATAATCCCGACGTGGTTTGACGAGGTTTTAGACCTCGGATTTTTTTTGAAGGGATGTTAAACCATTCTCCAAAATGACATCTCATTAAAGTGAAATTCATCTGCTGGGATTGGAGCCGTTACAGGCAGGAGGGAACAGTAACTCCCATTTGGAAATCTATATTTTTTGTTTCTATAGGAAGTACTTTTAATCCCTTTAATGAGGCTGGGATGAGATGCACAACATGGATTGTTGCCCTGACATCTGGCCCAGAATAATCCAGTTTCTGTTCTGAACTGGTTTAGAGGCTTTGAAAAACAATGGCATCTCTTTGGGGCAAAGCTGGGGATTAATGCTCCCTGTTCCTGGTGCTCCCCTCCTTCCTGAGAGTTGGACACTGGGGAAAAGTCACTCTTCTCTTCTGTCTTCCTTTGCTTTTTATTTCTTATTTCTTATTT
>VWZS01010060.1:902080-968844 GCA_013397075.1 Rhabdornis inornatus | reverse complement strand
TTCCCTTCCCTTCCCTTCCCTTCCTCTTTCCTTTTTTTTGTTATTTTCTTTTTCTTCGTCCTTTTCCTCTTTTCCTTTTCTTGTTTACCTCTTTTTAATTTGTTTTGCCTCTGCTATCTTTTTTCTTTTCTATTTTTCTATATTTTCCCCCATTTACTTTTCACCTTTTTTCTTTTTCCTTTTCTTATCTTCTTTTTCACCTTCCTGCCTTTTTTCTCTTTTCCTTTCCCCCTTTCCTTTTCTCCATTTTCCTTGTTTCCCTTTTTTCTTTACTCCTTTTATCTCCTGCCCTCCGTTCCCTTGTTCCCTTTTTCCTCTTTTCCTTTGTTTTTTTCTTTTCCTTTATTTCTTTTTTCTTTTTCCTATTTCCTCTTTCCTTTTTCTCCCATTCCATCCTTCTTCCACTTTTCCCCTTTTCTCTTTTTCTTTTTTCCTTTTCCTTTTTCTTTTTTCCCCCTTTTTTCTTTTTCATTATTCTTTTGCCTTCTCCCTTTTTTATTGCCTTTTTTCCTGTATTTGCCTCTTTCCTTTTCCTTTTTTCTCTTTGCCCATTTTATCTCCTTCCTTCCTTTTCTTTTTTCCCTTCTTATTTTTCTTTTTCCCATTTCCTTTCTCCTTTTCCCATTTCCCCTTTTTTATTTTTCCCTTTTCCCTTTTTTTTCTTTTTTCTCTATTTTCTTTACTCTCCTTTAAATATTTTTTCATATTTTCCTTTATTTCTCTTTTTTTCCCCTTTTCCATTTTCATTCTTCCTCCATTTTTCCTTTGTTTTCCCTCTTTTTTCCTCTTGTCTTTCTCCCAAACATCTCTCCCAGCCAGTTGCTTTCCCAGCCGGCAAACTCCTCAGCAGATCCAAGTTGTGCAGCTCCCAGCAGGATCCAAGGACTCCACCACTCCTACTCCCTGCCCTGACCCCCCCATCCTCCCAGTCTCCCCAGTCCTGTCCAGTTCCTGGGCTGCCTTATGCTGAGAGGTTGGATTTTTCCTGCTTTTCCATGAATTCCAGGCTGCCGGCACCGGGGGGAAGCGCTCCTGTTCCCTCCTCTGGGTCGGCCGCAGTAATCGAGCTCCACTTTGGAGGAAGTAATGAAACCAAAATAAAAGCGAGACTCAGGGGTTAATGACCAGCTCTAAATGCACATGAACATCCTTAGGAATAATGGGATTTTCCTTTTTTAATTTTGGTTAATGGAGTCGTTGTGTTTCGAATGGATTCCATTAAAAAGAAAACTGCCACATCCGATCCCGGGGACAGTGAGGGGTTATTTACTCGGCAGAGTGTTGTGTGGATCTTGGATCAGCTCTTCCCTGGAGCCTGGAGCACCCTTGTTGGGGAGCCCAGCATTCCAAAACTGGATCTTTTCTTCCTGGGAGATCTTGCAGCTCCATCCCGTGCTAGAGCTGTGTTGGATTTGATGATCTGAAAAGGCTTTTCCATCTCAATCCATTGAGAGCCCCTGGCATGGCACTGGCTTCCTGCCGTGTGAGATGGTGGATTTGCTGCACCCTTTGGCATGAGATCCCAAAATCCCAGAATTGTTTAGATCAGATTGTTTAGGATTCCAAGATCATCGAGTCCAGCCTGCGACTGATCTCCACCTTGTCACCCAGACCAGAGTACTGAGTGCCACATCCAGCTGTTCCTTGGACACTTCCAGGGATGGTGATTCCACCACCTCCCTGGCAGCCCATTCAATTTTTACTCTTTTTTTTGTGAAAAGATTCCTCCTAGGATGCCCACGATGGATGGAAATCTTCTGGAAGTCATCCAGGGGATAACATAATTGGAGTGTCTTCCTTCTATCTTATTTCCCCCCATCCCAAACCAAATTTGGTGGTGCAAAACCACACTCAGAGAACTTGGTGCCACCGTTCCCGACCGGAATCAGTGGCATGCTCAGTGGGATTTTCACCTGGTTCAGGACAGAGTTTCAAAATTGGTCTCCTGAATGAGACATCTTCAGTTGTTGGGCTTCACAGATCAGTCTTGGAGGTTCAAAATTGACCCCTGGTAGACAAAACCATTCCTGAGGATGTTCAGCAGCTCCTGGTGGACTTTGGATTGTCAAGGCAGGTGGGAGCAATGCAAGGGATGTGGTTTTGTTGGAAGATGTTTGATTTTCAGTGTGGATTTTGGATCCTCAGCACCAGGTTGGCTCTCTAGATCTACTCTGAAGGGTCCCCACTACTTTTGGGATGCTGTGGGTGAGGGACAAGATGGTTCTGGAGCCCTGATGGAGTTTGCAACCGAAGGATCCTATGAAAAAGATGAACTGAGATGATAAGTAGATAAAAAAAGGCAACTCTGCATTCCAGGAAATGCTTACTTGGAGAGGTGCAGGGGACTTGTGAGTGGTTTGAGGTGAGGAACCAGCTCCCAGTACTGTCTGAATGCTCCACAAGAATTCCCAGCCCCCAGGACTGGACAAACTAGGTGGAAAGATCCTATAGGGACTAAAACCAACCTGGAGGGCATCACCTCTGTTGTGTCACAGAGCAGAGATGCTCGTGGTGGTGCCACTTCTCAGTGAACTCCTGAGCAACATCTCCCTGCATGGCTGCTTCCACCATTCCATTCCCATGGAATTTTGGGTTAATATGTTTTTCTCAGTGTTTCTAATAGGCTGAGAGCTCATGCACGGGTGGCTTGAGGAGGATTTGCTCAGGAGGGGTTTTCATTAGCCAGGATTTCTTTTCCTCCTCTTTTGTGAGGCCTTTCTGTGCTTTCTGAGTCTAGCAGCTGTCAGAGAAAAGCAGAACATCCTTAGCAAGGAGCTTTAGAGGGATTAAAAGTTGGGAGTTTGCAGCTGTGAATCAGCGGTTTTGGGTTGGGGATGGATCATCTCGTGCAAGAACTCAGGTGGGAGAGGTGAAAATGTGAGCTCAAGTAACCCAAGAGGTCTTCTCCAATGTTGGGTGCCATCTCCAGGTGCTGGGACAGCAGATTGGAGATGGTCCTTACCATGCCATGGTGGAAAACATAAAAAAATCTCTGAGTGCTCTGGAGCCAGGCTGGGAGAGCTGGGAGTGTCCAACCTGGGGAAGAGAAGGCTCCAGGGAGACTTTAGAACCCCCTCCAGTGCCAAAAGGGGCTCCAAGAGAGCTGGAGAGGGATTTTGGACAAGGAATGGAGGAACAGGACACAGGGAATGGCTTCTCACTGCCAGAGGACAGGGTTAGCTGGGATATTGGGAAGGAATTCTTCCCTGTGTGGATGGTGAGGGGCTGGAATGGAATTCCTAGAGAATCTGAGGCTGCCCCTGGATCCCTGGAAGTGTCCAAAGCCAGATTGGACAGGGTTTGGATCAGCCTGGGATAGTGGAAGGTGTCTCTCACCATGGCAGGGAGTTGGAACTGGATGGTCTTTAAGGTCCCTTCCCACCCAAACCATTCCACGATTCCATAAAAAATGTTAATTATGGCCGTAATGCTGTTTTTTATAGATTAATGCACAGGGTCTGGGATGGGCTCCAGGCAGATGCCCTGGGAAGGAAGCAGAGGATTGATCCTTGTCCAGTCTTGGGACACATCTTGTTCAGAATCCCCCAGGGACTGAGCATGGTTCTGTTGGGATTTGGAGCCGGTCTCTAAAACCCTTTAACCCTCTTGGTGCTGCTCCCTCTGTCCCAGGGCATCCATTTATTCCTGCCCAGGTGTTCCAGGATAAAATCTCTCATGGGACCAAGAAGCTCCAAGTTCAACTCTTCCTTTTCTCCTTCCAAATTCCCCAGACAACAGCTGTAATTTTAAATAAAATAAATTTTATGGGATATTATTCACCTTTTCTAACCCAGGCTTCAACAGTAATGGAGTAGATTGGCCAGATAAAATGTCCCTGTGGATAAAGTTTTCCAAATTGGCCACATGCTGTATTTAAAACTCTTTTTGAAGTGGTTTGGACCCTTCAGAAGTGGATTTTCTAAGGCTAATTATCCCTCCTAACAGCATCCCATTCAGAATATATTTTCTGTTGCTGGATATTTACACACTCCCTGTTTTTTCACCTGACAGTGACAGCTGTGGGAGTGAGGAATGTATTTAATTCCTAAATACCTACTCTAATAAGAGATTAGTAATGGCAGAGCTGCTTTTTTCCCACCCTTTTCCCAGATGGTTTTCCCTACAAAGGGTCGTAGCTTCTCCAAGCTTTTAGCAGACCAAGCCCCAACGTTTTCCTGTGCCAATTCCAGTGTGAAAGTTGGGATTTAAAAGAGAAAGCACCCAAAAAAGGAGGAAGGGGGAAGCAGAGCATGGCTGAATGGCAGCTCCACAAGGCACAAATTCCCTGAATTACTTCTTATCCTGATAAAATTGGGATAAAATCGGGATAAATTCCTTTAAACTTTTCCGTGAGCTGCTGCACTGAGCCGAGTCCAACTGGTGCCAGCATCTGGGCTGAGCTCCGGGCTGTGCCCGGGCAGGTCTCGTAGCTCAGGAATGAGCAATCCAGTTTTTGGGGGCAAAAAAGGTCACTTGGCAAGTGCTGGAGCATCGTTTTCCACTGATTAATTCTGTCCAGGCTAAGTAAACATTTAGGCTTCTTTCAGGCCAAAGGATGGATCCATCTGTTTCATCCTGGTGGCAGAAATCAGGGAGTATCCTGAGCTGGAAGGATCATAAAATCCACCTCCTGGCCCTGCACAGAAACATCCCCAAAGAAAAGGTATAAAATACTCTAGAAAGCTGGAGAAAACTCCAGGACTGGCAAATGCAGAGGGATCCTAAGTGAGATCTCCGAGAGCTTCACTGGGCAGCAGGATCCATTTTCCAGGGACTGGAAAAGGCTTCATGCAGTGGAAGGAAGGAAAGGAAGGAAGGAATTTGTACATCTCTCCCATGGGTTGAATTTCACCCTTGGGCTGAGTTAATGAAATTTCCAGTTGAGTTTAAGTGTCTGTTGTACTCAACGTGGAGAAAAATTCCTAAATAATTATATATTCATATCCAAAACCTACATAATGTTTGGAAGATCTACTGGAAGGTTCACTGCCCATGGCAGGGGGTTGGAATGAGATGATCTTTAAGGTCCCTTCCAACTCAAATTATTCTGGGATTATGTAATCAGCTTTCTCAGTCCCTGGGTGTTTATTTCCTTCTGCTGCCTTGGAAATAATTGTAATTAGCTTGTTAATACCAACTAATATCCCTCCTACCAGGTCTGGTTTCTCCCCAGCAGAGCACTGAGATTTCCTCTTTCTACACCCAAATTCTCTGTCTGATGGAGAATCCTTTGGGATGAAACCATTGTGTTCCCTTCCAAACCTTAGTTTTATTCCATTAGGGAATATGTGGATGGTGCAGCACCATCCAGTCTGTCCTTGACTCTTCCCAGGCTGGATCCTGGCACCTCTGTGTGGGTTTCAGCATGAGGCCGGATTCGCCACCGCCCTTGGCACCGGCAAATCCGACCATCTGCGTCCGGCAGCTTCCCTGTTCCCGGTCCATCCATCCATCCATCCCCAGGTGCCAGTTGGGCTCTGCAGCATCTGCAGCTCCTGCTGCCCTCTGGGCTTGCCTGGAAGGAGGATTTGCAGGAGAATACGGGGAGGTCTGAGAGGTCACAGCTGTTAAAGCTGAGAAAGTGGGGAAAAAAAGAGCAGAGGGATTCCCAAAGTTGGCACAGATCCTGCGGCCACCTGTCCGTGAGCAGGAATGGTTTTCCAAGCTGAAATAACGTTTTGATTGCAAATAATTTTCTTTAATTCCCCCCCCCCTTCAAATTAGTGGAGATTTAATAATTGCTTCTGGAATTGTTGGTAGTGAATCCTGGTCTGTGTTCCTGCCATCCTTTTTCCTCCTGGAAAGCAGGATGTAAACGTAGGCAATGAGTGGTGAACCTCTGGGGAAGCCCCAAAGCTATTCCAGTTCAGGACATTTTATATGGGAAAAGGTTTTATGGCTTAATAAGGAGGAGCAGGGAGTGTCGTAGGCAATGTCTCTGATGCTTTAAATTCCTTTTTAAACTCAAGGATAAAAGAGGGCAAAGGGGAAACATTATTTGTGTTATGGGAAGGAACTTTGTGGGAGTTGTGGGAGACAGGGGGAGTGTTTTCCTGTTCCCTCCCTCTAACAAATTCCTGGTCTCTTCTGCATCTGAAATAATGCTGTTTCAACCCAAATCAGGGTGGGAATCATGGAATCATTAAGGTTCGGTAAGCCCTCATTGATTCAAACGATTCCTTCAGCACTGCCAAGGTCGTCACTAAACCATGTCACCAAGTGCCACATCCACAGGGCTTTTAAATCCCTCCAGGAATGGTGATTCCACCCCTGCTCTGGGCAGCTGTGCCAGGGCTTGCTAACCCTTTCCATGAAAAAATTCATCCTGATGTCCATCCTGAGCCTCTCCTGGCACAGCTTGAGGCCATTTCCTCTTCTCCTGTCCCTTGTGCCCTGGGAACAGATCCCAAACCTCACCCAGCTGCATCCTCCTGTCAGGGAGTTGTGGAGAGCCAGAAGATCCCCCCTGAGCCTCCTTTTCTCCGGGCTGAGCCTCCCCAACTCCCTCAGCCTCTCCTGGTGCTCTAGACCCTTCTTTAGCTCCATTCCCTTCTCTGGAATGCTTCCTCAGCTGCATTCCATTCTCCAGCTCCTCAATGTCTGTTTTCTGAACTCCTGGGTTTTTAAGAATAAAAACCTGATGAATAAGGAGGGAGAAATAAAGACTTCCTTGTACAATATGTGGAGTTGTGGGATTATAGAATCGTGGAACGTGGGATGTAGAATCATGGAATCATGGGACAATTTGGGTTGGAAGGGACCTTTAAGACCATCCAGTTTCACCCCCTGCCAAGGGCAGGGACTCCTTCCACTATCTCAGGTTGCTCCAAATTCTGTCTAACCTGGTCTTGGACACTTCCAGGGATGGGGAAGTCCACACCCTCTCCGGGCAATCTATTTCAGTCCAGCAGGACTGACCGAATATGCTGGCCCTGTTTGTAATCCCTGACACTAATCCTGTGTCATCCATGGGTTTGTGGATGGACCAGGAGTTAGGCAGGATGAATCTTACCCCGGACCTGCTTTCCAGCCACAGGGTGGGCAGCTCCTCGTGGATCTGCATCATTCTCACCTGTGCACAGGTGACACCAACCAACTTACAAATGTGAGAGAAGGCAGGGTTTGCATTGGCCGCATCCAGAGCTGTGGCAAAATCCCCTGGAGGCTGGGATCCGTCTGGGAGGGTATCTTGGCAAATCCTGTGTGTGAAATCCAGTAGGAAGCACTTCGTGGAGCATCCAGGCATGCTCTGCCTGCTCGGGGAGCGGAGCTTTGAGAGCCTTTTTGCCTGCGTTGGTGAAACTCTCTGCTCCTATTTTTCCCCTCTTTTTTTTTCCCGTCGGCGCTGCTGAAGTGAGGCTTCCTCGGGCAGGTTTTTTACAGGATTTGATGAGAACAGTTGGTTACGACTCCCCGAGTGCTGTAAAAGTTGATGCGATGGTCGCTCCGCGCCTGTGCTCATTTTTATAATTTTTTATTTTATGAAACAGGACAGGGAGCTTAGTGACTTATTACTATTCATTTCGTTTCAATGCAGTAAATATTGATTCAGTTGGGGCTTTTCAATTTAAACCACTTGCCGATTATATAAAATATTACCAGCCTCTGGAATTATGCTTACGGATCCCTTTGGCTGCTCATTAACGAAGGAGTGCAATTTTTAGATCCCTTTGCTTTCATCATCCAAATAAATGGGCCGAGCTCCCTCTTCCCAGGGAAGGTGCTGTAGACTCAGCTCGCAGGGGCTTGACAGCCTCGATGGAGCTCTTAATTTGGAGCCGCTTTCAAAGGATTTTGTACGTAGAGATTTTTTTTTTTTTTTTCGTTTTGAGACATTGAGGTCTCTTCCTCTGATTTTTCAGCTGTGGAATGACAACCTGGATAAATGGAGCTGGTTCGTCCTGCTCAAAGTGGCTTCTCCTACCAGTGGGATGTTGCTTGAGCTCCAAGGATCTGTTTACATGAGTTGTGAGAAGTAGGATCAAAGGTGTGGGAAGAGGGGGATGGGTGTAATTCCAATGGTGGAAAGGTCTTGTTAGCTGTGGTCACTTGGAGTCGTCTGTGATGGACATTCCCATGACAAAACTTCCCATAGAACCAGGTCAGACAAGTCACAAAGTGTTGCTTCAATATTGTGAGGAGGTGTTGGAGCCCATCCGTGTAGGGTTAAGTAAGATTTGGGAAAATGCTGTTGATGCCACCAGAGCTCATGGTAGTTGGACTGTGGGCTTGGGATGTTGCCTATCCATAGCTGAGCCCATTTCAGGAGTTTTCCCTTCCCATTGTTGGACCTTTCCATCCCCACGGTCTCCTATTGAGCCGTTTGGAGGGTGAACTCCTTGCCATGCTCCTCCTGGCATCTCCTCCCTAGAAGGACATGAGACCAGGATCATGAAAATCAGCACAAGCTCCTTCTCCAGCCTGTTTGTCCTGAGGACATGGAGAGCAGGGACACGGGCAGATCCAGGATATTCTGATGGGATTTGAAAGAAATAAAACAAATCATACATAGGGGAGCATCCCCACAGTTGAGAATTGTCACTTTTGGGGGTTAATTATTGGGGAAGGAACCACCTTCAAGTGGTTTCAGGTGCCATCAAGATGAAAAGACAAAAAAGTTGGGATTTACCTCAACTTCTTGACCACTTTTCAACCCAACTGAGGAGACACAATACTCAGGAGGAGACTCAGAAAGTGTCTGGTTTAGCAAGAGCTGCATTAATTGGATCAATGTTAAAATGTGATTTAAAGCATGTTGTCAGTGGAGCAGAGGATTTGGCTGAGGACCTGGTTCCGAGGGTGAGTTACAGTGCTGGATCTCAGGGCCAAGATGTTCTTCATGTTATGCTTTGTGCAGCACTTAACCCGTGGTGGATTTCCTCAAAATTAACTAATGATGTGAGCAGAAAGAACCTGGATGAGGCTTCAGATTGGAAAAGGAAGAGCTAAAAACTCCACTGCTGTGGAGCCAACTTACATAATTAAACACTGGTTTAAATACCGCTTTTAGGCCAGGTTTAAGGGTGGTAGTAAACCAACTTTACAATAATCAATAGTTTTAGTCTGCTTGCATAATTCAAACTCATCAGCCCCTTCTCCCCCAGTGGTTCAGAGCTAATCTCACCAATTGGTTGCGGTAGGATCGACACTGTTGCAGTGAAGGTGACCTGGAATCCCTTTGTGTGAGTGGGTTTTTGTCAGCTAAATTCAAGGAATTTATCCTTTTTAATGCAAAACCTCGGGGTAATGTATTCATCAGGTTGCTGGCTCACCTATTGCTGGAGATGAATGTGTATTATTTTAATGCTAAGATTAATAAGGACTTTCTGAAGTCCTGCTTAAAGTATTCCCTGATGGTATTTGAGGACTTAATTTGAGTGTAAAGCTGGGATAATTGTGTGGCATCGCAGCACATGGAAAGCACTGAGAGTTTTGGAGCAGGGCAGAACTTCCATGGGAGACTAGCACAAATTGGGTAAAGGCTTCCCCAGATCCCCTTGGAGTCCCTGTGTGCACTTGAACCACTTTAGGATTTTTAATTGCTTTGGAAAATCATGGAATCGTCAGATGATATGGGTTGGAAAGGACTTTTTTCCAACCCCCTGTTATGGGCAGGGGCACCTTCCACTGTCCCAGGTTGCTTCCAGCCTCATCCAACCCTGGACACTTCCAGGGATGGGGCAGCCACAGGTTCTTTGGGCAGCCTGTGCCAGGGTCTCAGCACATTCCCAGGGAAATAATTTCTTCCAAGTGTCCCATCTCTCCCTGCCCTCTGGCAGTGGGAAGCCATTCCCTATGTCCTGTCCCTCCATCCCTTGTCCAAAGTCTCTCTCCATCTTTCCTGGAACCCCTTTAGGCACTGGAAGGGGCTCTAAGCTCTCCCTGGATCCTTCTCTTCTCCAGACTGGATATTCCCAGCTCTCCCAGCCTTATCCAGAGCAGAGGGGCTCCAGCCCTTGGAACATCTGCGCAGCCTTTTCTGCAGTTGTTCCAGCAGCTCCACATCCTTCTGATGTTGGGTCCCAGAGCTGGAGGCAGCTCTGCCTCCAGAGGATCTCACCTGAGTGGGGCAAAGGTGCAGAATCCCTCCCTCACCTGCTTTCCAAACTGTGGGATGAGCCCAGGACATGGGGAAATTTCCAGATTCCAGCTCATATGGCCAAATATTTCGATTTGTAATATCATCCCATTCCCATCACTGCATTCTGGTGGTGTGGGTTGTCTCATATGCCAGGGAAACACTTTGGGATTCCCAAGGCAAAGCACAAAGCTGGAGATTTTCCTTCCGCGTTGCCAAGCCAGGTCGTCACTCCCATTGTGCCACCTAGGAGAATTCCTTCCCAATATCCCATCTAACCCTACCCTCTGGCAGTGGGGAGCCATTCCCTGTGTCCTGTCACTCCATCCCTTGTCCCAAGTCCCTCTCCAGCTCTCTTGGAGCCCCTTTTGGTACTGGAAGGCGCTCTGAGGTCTTCCTGGAGCCTTCTCTTCTTCAGGGACAGGTTCCTTTTATTGCAGTGGAGACACAGAGTCGTTTGTCCTCATTGATTGAGTATTTATGATGGGAGCTCTGGATGGTGTTTCCCTCGAATTGGATTTCTGCAGCTGGTAGGAATTGCTCCTGTCCTCCCCAAAGGTCCCTTTTCACCTGTCAGGACACACTGCAGCCTTTTACCTGTTTATTCTTGTCCGTTGATTTAATCCCTGGTTTTTGGGGTGGATGGAACACCATGATCTTCAGAATTTCCATACTGCTTGTATGGGTTGTATGTATGGGTTGGATTTCTCCTACTCTTTTATTTTCAATGTTTTTAAAATCCTGCTCAATATTCAAGGGCCATAAAAACATTCCCCACTTATCATGAGCTGTTATCTCAACGACTCCTCACCATTATTAATAATCACTCTTAGTGTCGTGTATTGCTCTTCCTTATGGCTCCCAAGGCAAATCATGGATGCAGGGGAGGATTTCTAATGATTGAGTCGCAGGTTGAGGAGGAGCAGAGCTGTTTGGTATTTTTCTGAAAGCAGGACAAAAGGTTTGGAATTGTTTCTGTGGTTCCTGGTGGCCACCTGCCGAAGGGGAGCGTCCTGAACAAGGTCATGCTGTGTCCTCCTGCAGATGGTGACATCCATGGAGATGCTCCATAGGTATTTTGGTACCTACCTGGCACAGGGATGTGCAAATGTGAGCTGGTATCCAGATGCATACAGGGTGATGGAGCCTAGCCAATCCCACCAGGATACTGGGAAACCTCTCAAGCTTTGGTTTGAGATCTTCCCCCTTAAGGTATTTGAAAACCATAGAGAAGGGTCTGGGTGGGAAGGGACTTTCAAGATCATCAAGTTCCACCCCCATGCCATGGGCAGGGTCACCTTTCACTGGACCAGGTTGCTCCAAGCCCCATCCAACCTGGCCTTGGATGCTTCCAGGGATGAGGCAGCCACAGCTTCTCTGGAAATTTCATTTCAGGGCATTACTACCCTCCCAGGGAAGAATTCCTTCCCAGTATCCCATCTAGTCCTTCCCTCTGCCAGTTTAAAGCCATCATCTGGACCTGGTGGTTGGCAACTGGTTCTGGATGGCCCTGCTTGAGCAGGGGGTTGGGCCACACTTCCAGGGATTCCTTCCAGTCTCAAACATTCCATGATCTCTCCTGAAAACCTCTGGGTGTTGCTGTTGTTGATCATGGCACATACTGTCTTGGGGCACTGGGACATCCAGAAGAATTTGGGATTTGTCCAGAGAAGGTTTGGCTGCCCCATCCCTGGAAGTGTCCAGGGCCAGGTTGGATGTGGCTTAGAGCAACCTGGTCTAGTGGAAGGTGTCCCTGCCCATGGCAGAGGGGTTGGAATGAGATGATCTTTGAGGTCTCTTCCAACCCAAACCATTCCATGATTTCATTATTTCACTTCAAAAGTTAACCCTGGGCAGGTGGCTGGACTCTTCTACAAACCTGGAGACAACTTGATCTTGCATGAGCTCTGGGATACCTGGAGTTACTGGTGGATCAAAGACCTCCCATTCCCGCCTTTAGTCTGCCAAACAGATATTTCCAAACCCACCCTTGAATTCCCAATCCATGCTCCTCCTGCTGCCTGGTTTTCATTGCTGGGTGATGATTCCGAAAGCAGTGACCCCCCCAGAGCCTGA
This sequence comes from Rhabdornis inornatus, assembly GCA_013397075.1. Taxonomy (NCBI): domain Eukaryota; kingdom Metazoa; phylum Chordata; class Aves; order Passeriformes; family Rhabdornithidae; genus Rhabdornis; species Rhabdornis inornatus. The sequence continues at coordinate 956,690 of VWZS01010060.1, read as the reverse complement.
CTAATGAGCACCATCCCATCGGGAAAGGCGACTTCCTTCTTTTCTTCTCCAAGTCAGTGGTGGATTTTACTTTTTCCCGTTGTTTTGGGGGTTGTTTTTGTTTCTTGTTTTCCCAGCTCGGCGCAGTTCAGCGCTTCGGCCTTGCGAACTGGAACGCCTGGATTAATTTGTGGTTAGATCTCTGTTAAGATTGCATCCACTTCCCCAGTCAGCACTTAATTGGCAGTCGCTTGATTTAACAGCGTGGGAGCCGGCTCCGGAAAAATGGCTTGGATAAATCACTGCCTGACGCCAGAAAATAGATATAATCTCAACATTAACTACATTAATAGTAGCAGGAGCCGAATTAAGAAAGCCATAAAGTAGAGGCAGGAGAGTATAAATTATGGACATCTCGCTGTCTTCTTCTCCAGGCTCTGCTTTCCGTCCTCTCCCCATCGGTGGGATGGGATCGTGCCGGTCTTGGGTCCAGCTGGGTTGTGGTCAGCTCCACTGGGGACAGGGAGAAGAGCAATTCCCACAATTCACACCATTCCCAACTCATGGCCCATCTTTGGGACAACACCAGGGTGGCTCTAATTAGTTTTAGTAGCTCAGTGTTGATTACAGGGGTCCAGAATGTTGGAGTCGTGGATTTGATTTCTTCCCTCTGGAGTCCTGTCCTGGGATATGGGTTTTTTATGATAAAAAAAAAATCCTCTGGTCATGGGGATTTCTGGGATGATTATTTGGGGTTGGATAAGGGGAGAAAAGACATTTCCTGATGATGTGGGTGGAAATCTATATAGGTCACGTGGTGAGGTGGCCAACTCCCAGCTCCTGGAGAACCCTCAGGAGATCACTCATTTGTGGGAGTCTGTGCTGTTCTTCTCAGGGGAAGCTTTGCATTTATTTCCCAATTGTGAAAACCAGGGAAATCAACTCTGGATAAGTGCTGGGAGGGCTTGTTTTTCCCAATGCTCTGGATAATGGTGAACTTCACAATTTCTCCTGCTCTTCAGGAGTCCCAGGAAAAGTGTTCTCCCAGCTTTTGTGTGCTGTGGGATGCCAAAAACCTTCCCAGCTCTTCCAGCTATTGCTTTATCCATTTATGCTGGTGTTGACTGTTTATAAATTCAGAAGCACATCTGTTTGGTTTTTCCTTTTTTCCCTTCAGTCAGATGTTAGATCCGACTTTGGTTCAGAAGGTGACATTTTAGGATTTTCTGTGGACATATTGGAGTGGAGATGCTCCACATGGAGGTATCTGGGAGTCTTGGAGAGGGGGTAGAGGCTGAGCAGCTTCATGAGGACCAAATCCTCAGTGGGAGCATGAGTTAGAGGTGCTGGTGGTACCTCACTGTTAGTGGGAGGGATTCCAGAGCATCATAAAAATCCTTTTCCATCCACTTCTCCATGGAGAAATGGGAAGAGAGGGATGATGATGCCATGGAAGTCACCTTGGAAGTTACACCATGTGCAGGGTCGGGTCAGTACTACAATCTGGAGGCAAGTTTTGGGTTTGTTTAGGAAGTTTTCCCCCTTTTTTTGGTTTGCCTGGAGATTTTTGTGAGGTTTTTGGGAGTTTGGGAATTGCTCTAGGTCTGGTGACAGCAGAGGGAGACAGCTGTGTAGAGTCTGATGTGGGAAGGGCTAATTTGGACTTAATGAGAGAGCAATAATTAATTTGTTTGGTCTTTGGGCACATGTTGAACATGATGTGCCAAATTTTGATGGAGCCATCAAAATCCTATATAACCCAACCCTTTCCCAAATTTTCCCTCACAATCCCTGATTAAAAGCATCTCTGGGCTGTTTGGAAGTGCAAATGCTGGCAGGGCTTTTATTTTATTAATGATTTTTAAATTTTTTTATTTATTGATAAATCTATTTTCTTTACTGATAAATTATTTTATTTATGTATATTTGTTTTATAAATGTTAGCTTGCTATCTGTCTGTAGGAAGCATCCACATTAGAAAATCATGGAATAGTTTGGGTTGGAAGGGAATACCATCCCATTCCAAAACCCAGCCATGGGCAGGGATGCCTTCCACTATCCCAGGTTATTCCAAGCCCCATCCAACCCACCCTTGAACACTTCCAGGGATCCAGAGGCAGCCGCAGCTTCTCTGGGCAAGCTGTGTCAGGGCCTCACTGCCCTCACAGGGAAGAATTTCTTCCCAATATCCCATCTAACCCTGCCCTCTAGCAGTGGGAAGCCATTCCCTGTGTCCTGGCTTTCCATCTCTTGTCCCAAGTCCCTCTCCAGCTCTCTTGGAGCCCCGTAGGCACCAGAATGTGCTCTGAGGTCTCTCTGGAGCAGGGCAGAGAAGCAGAATTCCCTTTTTTCTCAGGCTTATCCTGACCTTTTCAACTTTATTTCCAGCTTTTTTGGATCGGTTGCACCCCCCTTCACCACGTCCCGTTTTCTCCCCTGGAAATGGATTTTTAAAAGCGTCATCTTCTAGCGAATTTTCCTTTCCGTCTTGTTGTTTATTAGGCTCTTAAAGGCAAAGCTTGTAATGCATCCATTGATCCAAATTCCAATTGAAGAGATGTGAGCTCATAAAATGGTCCCGACCCTTTAATAATGGAGCGATATCCTTTGGAATGTAGGCAATGCAATTAGGACAAGGAACCAACCCCGTGCCCCTTGATGGGGGCCTTTGAATCATTTTTATCCATTCCATATATTCCAAGTCAGAGCTGAGTTCCTTTAAGTGTCTTCCTGGTGAGTATCTGATGGACTGACGCTCTCAGAAGTGTTGGACCTTTTTTTTTTCTCTTTCTCTTGGAAGCAGATCCAAATTTTTATAGATCCGTATTTATTAATTATGCATGTTTACATTTATGAAATATATATAATATGTATTTTATATGTGGATAGAAATTGGGTGGATGGGCCGAGTCCAGCGGTGTGAGGGTCAACAGAGCCAGTGTTGGGTCCAGCACTTGGATCATAACAACCTCATGGAATGCTCCAATCTTGTGGATAAAGGGTTGGAGAGATGGAAAGGGACTTGGAGGTGCTGGTGACAGTGGCTAAACATGAGCTCAGGTGGGCACAGAGGCCACTGGCACGTGGCTTGTAGCAGCCACCACCCTGTTCTGGCAATGCTGGGGCACCTCCAGTCCTGGCAGGAATTTTGGGTCCCTCACAAGACAGACATTGAAGGGCTGGAATGTGTTCAGGGAAGGGAATGGAGCTGGGAAGGATCTGGGGCACCAGGAGAAGCTGAGGGAGCTGGGAGGGCTCAGCCTGGAGAAAAGGAGGCTCTGGAAGGACCTCCTGGCTCTCCACAACTCCCTGAGAGGAGGGTGAAGTCAAATGGGATCAGGATCTGCTCCCAGGGAGCAAGGGACAGGACAAGAGGAAACAGCCTCAAACTACACCAGAAGAGGCTCAGGGTTGGACATCAAGAGGATTTTCTTCATGGAAAGGGTTGGAATGGGCTGCCCAAGGAGGTGGTGGAGTCCCTATCCCTGGAGGTGTCCAAGGAATGCCTGGAGGTGGCACTCAGTGCTGTGGTCTGGGTGACAAGTTTGGGATCAGTCACAGGTTGGACTTCATGATCTTGGAGGTCTTTTCCAACCTAAATGATTCTGTGATTCCATATATGTTATGTATACACTTATCCAGGCATAGACAGGGTTGATACTAATAAATATTTACTGGATCATGGAATTACAGGCATGCCGAGAATTCATGCCAAGGAATCAGAGCTGACAATGCTGCTCCAGTTGTTTTGTGGGTCAGCTTATAAATCATAAGAAGACCACAAGATGGGATAAACCCTTGGGTATACAACCACCTGCTTAAAATTTGGAGAAATAAGCTTGGAGTCAATATCTGAATTTCTTATTTATTCCTTAAGTTTAATATAATGTCAGGAAAAACAATTCTTCAGGGGAAAAAATCATTTATACACCATTTTCTCTGCCTTTGTAGCTAAATTTAATTTAAATTTTAATTAATTAATCAATTTTAAATTTCGTTTTCAAAATGTGGATGTGTATCCATCCCTAGTCCATGCTGTGGGCATGGGGTTTTCCAGAGGCAGCCAGTGTTTTCCCAGTGGATAATTCCCTTTAGCACAGCCCTGCTGAACTTCTTTAACCTCTTCCATGCTGAGTTCCTGTTTTTCCATGGAATCCTGCTCCTTGTCCAAGATACTTGCTTTAATTAAAATGTATCAGCTGTTCTGGCTCTTCACAGTATTATTGTTGTTTCCTGCGTGAGGAAAAGAGCATTTAAAGTGAAAATATCTTTGGAAAAAGCAATTATCCCAGGTATTTTTGGAAAGCAGGCGGGAGGGAAAACCTCCAGTGGGATTTGGCTCCATGTCTGACTGATTATTGTGATAAATATTCAGAGTTGGAGCCGTTTGGGTTGGGATACGGACACAGCATTGGAATGATCCTCAGCAATTAGCCTTCCTGGGATATTCCAGTGCTTGGAGCACATCCAGAGCTCTGAAATGGGATTTACAGGGATGAGCAGAGGGAGGAATATCACTTCTGTGCCAGGACAGGGGAAGGTCTAGGAGCTGTTCTCGCTTTCCCTCTGGTTTTAGCCCATCACTGAGGGTGGTAGGACACTGTCTGGGAGGGATTAAGGATTAATCCACGTGGACACAGGTCCTGGAGCTTCCCAAATGGAGCCACTAAAGCCAGCAACACCTGCCTGGTGCAACGCCTCGAGCTCCATTTCAGCTAATCAGAGTTAAACCCTAATGAACTTTGTCCAATCGCCTGAGCTAATGGGGGTAAAAGGAATCTAATTAACGGGACAATAGTTCCCGGTCTTCCCGGTGTAATCACTGATCCGCCGCCGGCATTAGAGCAGCGGGATGGAAAGCTGAGTATTAGGGACTGTCAGCATTTCCATTCTCAGGCTCAGCCTAAGCGGTTTAACGGGACCTTGGCAGGGGGGTTTGGGCTGAGACTTGACCTACCTTGAAAACAGCTTTATGTTGGGAAATTGTCTTCTCCAGAGGGTTTTTTGTCTCATCTCCAGGGAGGCATTTTCATAGTGCAAACTTTGCTGGAGAAGTTGGAATTTTTTCTGAGGATCCTCCCGTGGCTTGCTGTGTGTGGGATCAGTCCCAGGGCTGGAGAGAAACCAAGGAGATGGTTTGGAGTTGAGCTCTCAGGGAGTGGGGAGGACAAGAGGAAATGACCTGAAGTTGTGGCAAGGGAGGTTTAGATTTGATATCAGGGAGAATTTCTTCATGGAAAGGGTTGTCAAGCATTGGAACAGGGCAGTGGTGGAGGGAAGAAGGCAGGGTTAGATGGGATATTGGGAAAAAGTTCATCCCTGTGAGTGTGGTGAGGCCCTGGCACAGGTTTAAAGAATGGTTTGGGTTGGAAGGGATCTTAAATGTCCCACACCCTTGCCATGGGCGGGATGTCTTCCACTATCTCAGGTTGCTCCAAGCCCCATCCAACCTGGCCTTGGATAGTTCCTGGGATGGAGCACCCACAGCTCCTCTGGACAACCTGTGCCAGGGCCTCCCCAGCCTCATAGCCAAGAATTCCTTCCCAATATCCCATCTTTCCTTGCCCTCTGGCAGTGGGAAGCAATTCCCTGTCCCTCCATCCCTTATCCCCAGTCCCTCTCCAGCTCTCTTGGAGCCCCTTTAGGCACAGGAAGAGGCTCTGAGGTCTCCCTGGATCCTTCTTTTCTCCAGGCTGGACACTGCCAGCTCTTGCAGGACAGTTCTATCCCTGCCCTCCTTGCCTGGCCACACCAATCCTTCAGCACAAGGCAAATTCTTCCCCTGTTTTTTGTGCTTGGCACATGGAGCTGGGTTTGTATCCAGGCTCTCTATCTCCTGCAGGATTGAATTGGGTTATAAACAATAGCAGGGATTTAGGAAATGGGCAGGGAAGAGGGCTCTCCTCTCTCACTTCTCTGAGCTCCTCGAGGTGTGTTAATGGATCTCTGGTGGTTTTTGGAAGGTTTGGGCAGGATTTCAGAGCTTTCTCTGGCTTTAAGCAGGATCATGAGCCCTGCAGGAACTGCCAAGTGCCATGTGGAGCTCTCGCTTTTCATGGACACAGTGGAGAGATGAAAGGGAATGGCAGCATGGGGCTGAATGGCTTTCAGAGAGAAATGGTAATAAATCCAGGGGGAGGGAATAATGACACTTGAGGGAAGGGATGGCATCCAGAGGGACTGTTACAGGCCGGGACAGTGCAAACCTTGGGAAGGGCAAGGTCCTGCAAGTAGATAGGACAATTCCAAGGACAGACACAGGTTGGATGGGGAATGGATTGAGAGCAGCCCTGAGAAGGATATGGGGGTGTTGGTGGCTGGAAAACTGAACGTGCCTCATCCGTGTGTGCTGGAACCCAAGAATTCTCTGCGTCCTGGGCTCATCCCACAGTGTGAGAAGCAGGAGAGGAGGAATTTCTGCCCCTCCACCCTGCTCAGGTGGTATCCCACCTGCAGAGCTGCCTCCAGCTCTGGGGTCTAACAGCAGAGGGATGTGGAGCTGCTGGAGCAAATCCAGAGGAGGCCACAGAGATGCTCCAAGGGTTGGAGTCCCTCTGCTCAGGCTGGGAGAGCTGGGAATGTCCAGCCTGGAGAAGAGAAGGCTCCAGGGAGACCTCAGAGCCCCTTCCAGTGCCTGAAGGGGCTCTAGGAGAGCTGGAGAGGGACTTAGGACAAGGAATGGAGGGACGGGACACAGGGAATGGCTTTAAACTGCCAGAGGGCACAGTGAGATGGGATTTGGGAAGGAATTCTTCCCTGTGAGAGTGGGGAGGTGTTGGAATGGAATTCTCAGAGAAGCTGTGGCTGCCCCTGGATCCCTGGAAGTGTCCAAGGCCGGGTTGGGTGGGGCTTGGATCAGCCTGGGATAGTGGAAGGTGTCACTGCCCATGGCAGGGTGTGGGACTGGATGATCTTGAAGATCCCTTCCAACCCAAACCATTCCATGATTCGGTGGAATGTTCCCCCTCAGTTTAACCCAAAGTTGCCTGTAAATTTTACAGCCCTTTGAGAAACTACTGTGAGGAGATTGGGATATTTTGTTCCCACCTGGGTCTTTCCAAGTGGAATTCTTTGAAAAGTTATCCAGTCTATGTAAGGATTGGGAAGAGACATCCTTCTGTGAGATATGAAAACTGGGAAAACTGTGAAAAACCCTTCCATAACACCTCATTGCAAATGTAATCTCATGTTTCTGACTTTTTGGGTTTTTCTTTTTTGGTGGAATCTCTGTTCTAATTGGTTGATAACCATTAAATTTATTTGCAACTATTTTCCTTTCAAGGTCAGGGGGATTTATTGGGAAGGTACATCTTTATTTAGGTAATTAAGGAGCTTAATAGGTGCTCATTGAAATTCTTAATTTTTCCCAGGTTTTGAAAATGCTAAATGAGATCTGGGATGGATTATTATTTTTTTTCCTTGAGATTAACATTAAGCTGCATTTGAATGGAAATTCAGATTCAATTGAACCAAATTAAAATAGGGGTTTTTTTTAAGTGTTTGTTTCATAATTAGAAGTAATTATTGAAAGGAGGGAATTGTTTATGGGTAAATTAATGCATTTTTGCCAGTCACTGTGTATTTAAAACTAATGGAGCCTCCGTATTTATGGATGTATGTTGGGAAAAGACACATCCCTGTCAGAAAATCCTTTACAAATCCATTTCTCACACATCCCTTTCTATTTTTAATTTCCAATCACTTTTCCAACCTCAAATATCATCAGCAGTGGACTGAATTATTTGAATTATCCCAATCAGGTTCTTTAAATAAATTAAATCTTAATGTAGAAGGTGTTTATTTGAGGTTTGACCTGTATTATTTTAAGGAGAAAGCATCAATGTTGATAAAAATCCCATAAATTAAACATTTTAGTGGAATTACTTGCTTTTAGCTGTAGATTTGGACTCTTCAGGGATCTGGCAGATGAGGATAGAGATGGAGAAGCTTCCAAGGGGCCTCTTGGAGCATTCCTGGTGTGTGTGAGGAGCATTTTTAGCCCTAAATCCTGTGTTGTTTGCTAAGGAATGATGAATGAATGAGGAAAATGTGGGGTTTTTTTGTTTTGTTTTTTTCCTCCCGAATGAGGATTTTCCATTGCCACCTCCCAGGCTTGTGGTGGATGAGCTCCCTCCTTCCTCACCTCTCTCCCTGTTGCTTTCCATAACCATTGCCCCCGCGATGATCCGCTCTTTCCTCAGGATTCAAATGCCAGCATGCAAATGTGATTTCTGACTATGTAAGGATTACTTTTGAAAAAAAATACAAGCTAAGCCCAAAGAAGAAATCCAGTAGTAAAAGAAAACCATTCTGTAAGAGCCACTTGTATCGCCGCCAGCGCCAGGAAATCCTCTCCGTTTCAGCCGGCTGGAAACGCCGCTGGGATGTTCCTGCTCTGCTCGTGGGGTTGTGTTTAATGTGGAGACATCAAATACTCTAAAAATTGTGTATTTCAAGTGTAGAGGAATTTTTGCAGGGGTTTGGGTGGGATTTTTGGGTCACGTGGTCTTGTGTTGATGTTAAATCTGAGCGAGCTGGAGTGACTCATTCTTGTTTTTAACCTTCATTTTCCATGCTGGCTTGGAAATCTCCCGGGTTTTTTTCCTTTTTATGGATTATTTGAAGAGTGAATGTATTTTCCCAGCATCACTTCTGGCTCGTGGCTGAAGTTTTGGTGGTTTTACTCCATTCTGAGCAGGTTTGGTGCTCCACAATGAGAAGGGAACGGAGCTGGGGAAGGGTCTGGAGCACCAGGAGCAGCTGAGAGAGCTGGGAAAGGGGCTTAGCCTGGAGAAAAGGAGGCTCAGGGGTGGCCTTCTGACTCTCTACAACTCCCAGACAGGAGGGTGGATCCAGGTGGAGACCAGGGTCTCTTCCCAGGGAACAAGAGACAGGGAGAGAGGAAACAGTCTCAGGTTGTGCCAGGAGAGGTTTAGTTTGGATATTAGGAAGCTTTTTTCGTGGAAAGGTTGGGCAGGCTGCCCAAGGCAGTGGTGGAGTCTCCATTCCTGTAGGAATTTAGCATCTGTGTGGATGTGGCACTTTGGGATATAGCTTAGTGGTGGCCTTGGAAGTGCTGGGGGAATGGTTGGGCTGGATGATCTTGGAGAGCTTTTCACACCTAAATGCCTCTGGAATTCTCTGAAGGACACAGCAGGGCGGTGTTTAATCCTTGGGAAATCAGACTTGTTCAACACGAGCACCTACTAAGCAGCAGCATGAAATGTTCTGAGTGAGGCAAAGTTGCTGCTGCTTTTAGAGATGCACTGGAAAAGCCCAAACCTCATCCTACAGAATCATGGAATGGTTTGGGTTCAAAGGGACCTTAGAGATCATCTTGTCCAAAGCCCAGCCATGGACAGGGACACCTTCCACTATCCCAGGTTGCTCCAAGCCCCATCCAACCTGGCCATAAATGGTTTATCAGCCTGGGACCTCCCTTTGTAACATTTTTAGCATCAGACTCTGATTTTTCCCATGGTTGGCGTCGAACCTGTGCCAGCTACGTTGTTGTTTTTAAACATTTTTATGTCGTTCCTCCACCCCCTCTTCATTAAAAATTTTTCTTCCGCTGTCCACGCCAGGGGTGGGGGAAAGACAACCCTCAACCTTGTGTAGTCAAGGTTATGGCGATAAATTCCGGAGCATTGTCACTTCTATTCGGAGTAAATTGGCCGGCCGCTCTCGGGCTGAAGGGGAGATAATTTGCTGTAGTATTTCAAATGGATTAGAAATGGATTTGAAGGGAAAGTTCATGCCTCCCATTACAAAGGCTAGAAAGAAGACTATCTTAAGGCACTGTTCACACTCTAGCCTTCATTATCCACGCTTAATACCTTTCCTATTTTCCAGCGTTAATGAAATTTCCTGCCGGAGCGGGGCCTTGTGGACGGACGGGAGGACTCTTTAGATCCGCGGGATGCGCGGCAGAAAGGGAATTACAAGGCCCTCGTGTCGAGGGGGCCCAGTGTATTCTTCAGGTCCTTGGCCCGGCTATTATCTCATTAATTTTATCCTCTTTTGTCAATACAGTTCATTTCCAAAGGCCGTCCTTTCCATTAGGGTAACAATTCCACGGAGAGCTGGGATCCCGCCGCCGATGAAAAGCGAGTGGGCGTTTGGCTCCATGCCCTCGCCAGTGGCTTTTCCCTGCCACCACCGGCTTGGATGTCACCAAGAGGGAGGGGGACACCCACACCAGTGTCTGTGTTGGGGCCACACAAACACTTGGGAGCAACAGTTTTGATTCAGAGGGAAATAAAGGGCACCTGCAAGTGAAGGTTGGGAAGTTGAGTTCCCTCCCCGCTCTTCTATGTAGGTGTGGTTTTTCCTTATAAAATGTAATTTCCCTTAAATTTTACATCTCCTAGGGCTCCCATGATGTAATAACTATCCTGCCTAATACGATAAATAATACACACAGTAAATACTGCTTTATATATATATAAGAAGATGAGAGGATGTCACTGCTGGGACACTTGCACCACCCAGAAGGTGAAAATGGAGCCTCCAGTGAGCTCAAACTGTGCTCTTGGTTGGGACTCCCCATCCCTGGAAGTGTTCAAGGCCAGTGGAGTGACCTATTCTACTGGAAGGTGGCCCTGCCCATGGAGGGGGATTGGAACTTGGTGATTTCAAAGATCCCTTTCAACCCAAATCGTTCTGTGATGATCCCTTGGCTTCAAGGGTGGCCCTTGGGGCTTTGGCAGCCCTGAGCAGATGTTCTGCAGAAGCTTTGCTTAGAGACCACCCAGAGATCACTTGTCTCCCTCAAAAATGCAACAACTCTAAATCAGAGGAGGTTCAGCCCCACTCGCTTTGGGGAATGAGATGAGTTCTGATGCTGTTTGTCAAAATCCTTGAAAAAATCCTAGATTAGTGGAATGGATTGGAAGGAGCATTAAAAATCATCCTGTTCCAACTCCCTGCCTCAGTGGGGATGTTCTGATACAGCGTCTGTGTTTGGAGACTCCCTCAGTTTGGAGCTTAGCCATCCCTAAGGAATTCTAAAGAAAAGAGAGGTGAAAGCAGCAAGGCGGGAAAATAAATATCCAGAGGATTTAGGGGATTCAACCAACTGGATCTTGAACTGGTGCTTAAACCAGTGTGAGTCAGGCTCAGGTTCTGTGAGCAGCACAGGTTGTGCAGGGTTTGGAGTGGGTTGGGTTTTATTGACATTACAGCCAAAAAAGGTTTAATTTAATGTATTGTCTCATATACGTGTGTCTGTGTGATAATGTAATGTATTAGGGCATAGATGTAAATTTCTGTTCAATAGATATTGAATGTATCTCTACAGATATAGAATAATTTTAATATATACAGATATATCTACATATAATATATAGATACAACTACATAGATATAATATCAATTAAAATACATAAAATATCTATTTAAATATGTTTATCCTGTATATATATGTCTGTATATAGTTTATGTATATATCTATATATCTGTAGATAATATATCTTTGTATCTGTATATTCATGCTCTGACTGCTTCCACAGCTGTGCCACATCCCAGCCTTTCCTTACAAACCAGAGTGGGGAATGTTGGATGAACCCCTGACTTCTTTCCTCCCCTCTACTAGACTTAAGGAACATATGAAATACATAATATATAGAAAATAGTATCTATGTATTATGTGTATTACCTATATATTAGTGAATATATGTAATTCAATATATATCCTATATATTCAATAATATATAAATAATATAAACTGCTAAGAATAAAAATCTGGGCCTCATATAAATTATCTCTAGGTATTATGAAATACATATATTAAATATATGTAGATGTTACTGAACATATATAATTCAATATATGTATTCAGTGCATATATTCAATAATATCTAGCGATAATTGATGGATATAGAAGGCCCAGAGAATATAGGTGATAATATATAGATTTATGGATAAAAGTATCAATATTTATTATTCTATATAATATATAGATCCTGTGTTTCAATACATATACTCAGGGTAAATATATTAAATTATTTGTTTATCTATATGGAAATAGATGTGTGTGGATATCACTGTGTATTACCCAGAGATAACATATTGGGAATATATATGGAATTAGAAGAGGTTTTTGAAGGGACTGATTCAGCTGGGAAAAAAGAGCCCCAAATCCATTGGCACTGCAACCCCTGTGAACACAGGAATGGAGCATTCTGGGGTCCTCCCAGGGATGTGTCACTGGAGGAAGAGGAGATGGATAGAGCTGGGATGGGTCTTGTCCCAACCGTGGTGGTGTTTTGCAATACTTTCATTAGAATCCTGGGGTGGGTTGGGTTGAAAAGTTAAAGATCATGCAGTTCCATGTAAGCCATGGGCAGGGATACTTTCCACTATCCCAGTTTGCTCCAAGCCCTGTCCAGCCTGGCCTTGGACATTTCCAGGGATCCAGGGGCAGCCACAGCTTCTCCAGGGACTCCATTCCAGCACCTCAGCACCCTTCCAGGGAAGAATTCTTTCCCAATATCTTACCTAACCCTGCCCTCTGGCAATGGGAAGCCGTTCCTGCTTGTCCTGTCACTCCATCCCTTTTCCACAGTTTCTCTCCAGCTCTCCTGGAGCCCCTTAGGCACTGGAAGGGGCTCTGAGGTCTCCCTGGATCCTTCTTTTCTCCAGGCTGGACATTCCCAGATCCCCCAGCCTGTCTCCAGAGCAGAGGGGCTCCAGCCCTTGGAGCATCTCTGTGGCCTCCTCTGGATTTGCTCCATCAGGTCCACATCCTTCTGCTGCTGGCACCCCAGAGCTGGATACAGAACTCCAGATGAGATCTCAGAAAGGCAGAGTAGAGAGGGAGAATCGTCTCTGTCACCCTCCCAGTTGAATATTTGATAGTATTTTTATTGCCCCTGATACGGCCACATGACCTTTCATGAGTGCTGGATGCATCCTTGGCCTTGCTGGAGTTTTCTGGGATGTGCTGGGTGATCCATGAGTGACCCAAGTGTCCCTCCTGCCATTGCCACCATCACCCAGCAACGCCATTGCTGTGACTCTGTGAGTCACTAAGACTTGATGCTCCTCTCTGGAGCAGTTCCATGAGGGGGAAACCCTGGGAGAACTAGGATGAGGAATTTATCGAATTCCCATCCCCTTCCACAAAAAAACAGGCAGCAAATTTCCCGAGCTCGGTAGCCAGTGGCAACAGCCCTCTGGAATGAATAGGCTGTCACGCTCAGCATTAGGAAATGTAACTATTCCATTTTCCAGCTCTCTTTTTCTTTGGAGCACATGTTCATTTAAAGGAAATGCTCATCGGGGTTTGCATTCCGCTGATAGGATAGCGGCATCTTAATTTACGGATATTCTCCAGTAATGCGTGGTTTATATACGTTCTGCTAATAGCATTATGAGCATAGTTTGGGCTAATACAAAATTAGAGCTCTAATTTGCATAAACAAATTACTGTTTGGATTAGTGCTAAATGAGGAAGGCGACTGATATTGGAGGAGATTTGATTTGGCTGCAGTGGCTCTGTTTGGATAATGGGGGATGGATAGGAATGAGCTGGGAGGCTGCGTTGTGAGTTGGGAGGGAGGTGGGATGGTGCGGGAGGTATCAGGTCATGGAGTGGACAAAATGTTTGGGTGGCAGAGGAGCCTCTCTGGGACATGTGGCAAGGTGGGGGTTGGCCTCTTTTCCCTGTCAATCAGCAACAGGGTGAGAGGATACAGCCTCAAGCTGTGCCAGGAGAGGTTCAGGTTGGACATCAGAAGGAATTTCTTCCTGAAAAGGGTTGTTAAACATTGGGATGAGGTGGAATGGAGTCACCATCACTGGAGGTGTTCAAGGAATGCCTGGACATGGCACTCAGTGCCATAGTAAATTGACAAAGTGGTGATCGATTGCAGGTTGGACTTCATGGCCTTGGAGGTCTTTTCAGACCTAAAAGATTTTGGGATTCTGTGATACTTATCCCTCAGTTGTCACTTCAGAACTTACTGGTCCTTCAGAATAATGTTAACTGGATTGTGATTCCTGATCCATCTCAATCCCACTTCCTCAAGCTGGGGTTTGTGAATTTAGGGAGAGTTGAGGAGGTGGGGACCGGTCCCCAACCCCACCCACTGGACCCTGCTCAGGTCCAGCATCAGCTCCAGGTGACAGGTGGGGGATGGAAATGCTCTTGGGTGACATGTCCCATGCAGGGATTGGGGAAAATCCTTCCAAGAGCCAGATTTGGTGGCAGAACAAAAATATCAAAGTTGTGGTATCTGATTCATAATAGGAATAATGATACCAAAAATACAGACTCGTGGAATGTTTTGGATTGGAAGGGACCTTAAAGACCATCTCATTCCAAATCCCCATGGACAGGGATGCCACCCACTGCATCAGATTGCTCACAATCTCATCCCACCTGGCTTTGAAGCACTTGCAGGGATGTCAAAGCCTGTAGAGCTCCGTAAAACTTGGCTAAGCTCAGTGAAGGTCCCACCTTGCTGATTCTCTCATGGGGTTGCAACCACATTTCCTTGTTTCTCCTGGGGCTGGAGGTGCAAGTGAGGGTGGGAGAAGTTGAGGGAGAGTCCCTGAAGTTAATTTTTTTCGGGTCAGTCATGAGGAATCAGAGCTTTTCCTCTGTCAGCAGCAAGAACGCCCCTGATTCTTCCGCACATCTCCTCCATTCTAGTGGGAGCTGTCCGTGCCCATGGCAATGGGGTTGGAATGAGATGATCTTGGAGGTCCCTTTGAACCCAAACCATTCCATGAGTCTCTCATCCCATGGTTTGCTCATGAGACAGCACCTCCTTGTGACATTTTCCCAAATTTGGGCTGACCTTGACTTTATTTTTCCTGCAGATCCCCGTTGTTAAACCAAATCCGACCCTCACTCCAAGGTGGCAAATCCCAGCTCGTCCAACAGCGCTGGAGGAACAAAGGCTTCCGCTGCATCGGCGGGGTCATGTACCGGGTGTCAGCCAACAAACTCTCCAAAACTTCCAGCAGCCCTGTCCGGGCCAGGGACTTGGGCACCAAAACTCCCGTCAGAGCAGGTGAGCAGGAATTTGTCCCATTTCATGTCCAAAATCCGTTGAGTTCAGTTTTTAGCTGTTTATTCCCAGCCTGTGGCATTGCGACTCAGCCTCCAGCCTCATAGAATTCCAGAGGTGAAGGTGGTGGACATCCCATGGTGCCAAGTGCTGTTCTTGCTTTACAGTAGCTCCAAAGGGGAAATAATGTTGGAGAAGTTAAAGGTTTAGGAGAATTGAGGTTTTTCTTAAGTCAGACTTAATTCAAGCTTGTGGAGATGCGCCGTTAAACTTGGTTTAACGGGCAAAGTCTTGGATAACTTCAAACAGCATCACAAGGCTAAATGTGCTTGCGATGCTCATCAAATTACGTTTAATACTGATCTAAAAATTTGGGAAGATCATTCTGCCCCCATTTTGATGAATTCCTGGCTTTACATCGCTGCTTTGATTAAATTTGTGTTTCAGCTCCTCCTGTGTTTGACACCTCAAGTGTGGCTCTTAAAAAAGAGTGGATTTTAACTGTGTTTAAAGTACTTTTTAAATTTCTTCTTGGTCTCAAATATTTTTGCTAGCTTAACTGGTTTATTGAGAATTTTTGTGGAAAGTTAAACTGGGGAAGGCAAAACTGGTGTCTTTGTGCTGATTTTCCTGGCTGGAAGGATGAACAGAGCAGAGGTGAGGATTTTTATGGATGATGGTGGAAATCAGGTGATGAGGGGTGGTTTGGATTGGAAAGGACCTTCAAGGTCATCCAGTTCCATCCCCCTGGGACACCTTCCACCAGACCAGGTTGCTTCCACCCCCATCCAGCCTGGCCTTGAATGCCAAAATACGGGAAAGCAGATGAAGAGATGCAGCCTTTGAAACCTGCACTGCAATTCCTGCGGGAATTCTGGGGCATCCTGGGTGGTTTTAAACCCACAAAGAGCAGGATTAGGGAGGGAAGGAGCTTCGTGCTGGGATGGGAAGTGGAGCTGCCTGTTGTTGATGGCAGAGATGAGGATGAGGTGGTGGCTGAGGGATGTGGAGCTGATGGAATGTCGTTTCCAGATAATTTCCCTTCTGAGAGCAACAAAGGGAGGCTCAGCAGGAGTTTAGGAATGGTTTGTGGGTGTTTTCACAACTCAGCTCTTCCTAGGACAGATTTTTGATGTCTGACTGTCCTGCAGCTTTCTCCTTGTGGCCAACTCCTCAAATATGGATGAGCACGCTCAGGAGCACATGTCTGTAGTAGGTTCTTCTGGAATCTGGGATCCTGCCTGGTAAATCCTTGGCTTTGGTGCTGCCTCTGAGGAGGAGGGGCAAGGATCAGAGTTTGGAGACTCAGAAAAAGCGGCCATAAAATAGCTCGGGGGTTTGTAGAAAAAAAATTAGAATTTTTTCCAAGAGCTTTGCTACTGGTACTGGGTTTTTCCAAAGTCTGGATCAGGATAATCCGTTGCACAAAACCAGCTCGAGGATGGTTCTGCCTTAACCACCATCTCTGGGCATTGAAGATGTCACCAAAGACAGAAAATATCCTGCAGGAATGGAAGAAAAGGGGTGAAACCCCAGGACATGGACAGGGATGTTGTTGGATGGAGCAGGGGACAGATTTCAGGACAGAGTTGGACCACTAGGAAGAGTCCTGGGGAGAGGTGATTGCTGGAAGGACTGGAAAAGTGGAATATCTGGAGCTGCCAAGCAAAGGAAGGATGTCTCTCCATGGCCAGGTGGAGCAGCCAAAAAACAAGGGGCTTAAACTGGTGAGAGAGCTTTCCAAGGACAAGGATAATGAAATACTGGACTAATTTGGTTCTAAAATCTCCATTATTTTAAAGATTTTTTAAAGAACAGGTTTCATTAACTTCTTTTTGGGGAGGACATGGGTGGAAAAGGTCCTGCCTTCCAGCAAGAAGGTGAATTTTTTTATTTATCCAAGTGCAAGGAAGTCTCTAAATTTGTCTGGAAATAGCAAAGTCTCATTTGGGCAACTCAACAAAGGCTGATGGATTCGGCCTGTCTGTGAATATCCATCACTGGATTGGGAACAAGTGGAGAAACACCAATTTAGAGGCAAATTTCTGGAAGAGGGATTAAGCCAAAGGTATGATGGGAGGATTTCTGCAGATTCAGGCCTTGGAATTGCTTGTGGGGTGTTCCTGACGGGATTTGGGGTGACAGGGCATGGAGGAGATGGGATCTCCCATTTTTCCTTTCTCACTGAAACCGCATCTTCTAGTGGGGTCTCATTCAGAGAATTGGGTTTAATTAGTCCCACTCTGGGAGTGAAGATCCCCTTCCAGGGTTATTCCCTATAAAATACAATCCCATCTAATTATTATTCTGAAGATATTCCTTATTTTGCTGTTGCCTCTTACCCCCTGCCACAAAACCTGAGGAACTGCTGTGGATCAGTATTTTCATGTCATCTTTCATCTCTCCCCATAATTCATCTTCCTTCCCAGGGATGGATTCCACAGATTCCTCTTGCCTTAGGATAACTGGGCCTGGCAGGGCGGAAGATTTGTGTGTTCTCATCGGCTGCGAACGTTTGCTCAACGCTCTGTGTTTTCAACACTTGACAAAGTTTATTTAAAAGATGGAAAAAAATGGCTTTTCCTTTCCCTTCCAGTGCCAGGCACCATGTGTTTGGAATAGTGGAGAGACAGGAAATGCTCCTGACAGTTTAATAGCTTGGAGTTTACTTCCAGTGGGTTATAATTCTGCTCTTTCCCTAGATTTATAGGGTTGGGGTTTTATCTCTACATAATGCTGGGTGCTGAGGCTGATCCATCCACACCATCATAGCATTCCCAAGTGATTTATTGATAAATGCTGGTGGTGAGTTAAGATTTGGTCCTGGGGATGCACTTCCTGCATCCCTGTGCTGTATTGGGATAAATCCTGAGGCTAGCAGGGCAATGGGAAGAACAGTTTTCCGTGGCTTTTCTGGAGCTGGCTTTGTTAGTGCTGGAGAGACAAGGAGAGCACACAGCTTGGGGACAAGGAAAGTGTCACTGCAATCCCAGGAAAAATTTTTGGAGGTGTTTTGAACATAAAAAACATCCCTGGAACAATCACCACAGCCTGTGCAGCTGCTGAGAACTTTGCTTTCATCCCACGCATGGCTCTGCTTCCAAAGGATTTCTGCGCCTTCCACACGTCTCCAGAAAACTGCAAATAAAATACAGAAATAAAAATACTATTTTTATGCCTTCCCAGCTGGATAGGGACCTCGGATGTGGCATAATTCATTGCTTGGGCAAGGATGGAGAAGAAAACCGAGAGTTTAAACACTCTCTGCTCATCCCTGTGCAAGAAAAGATGCCAATCAGATATGGAAGGGCACTTTCCCTTTGGCATAACTGGTATTTCAGCACCCATGTATTTTTTCACTTTGCAGAAGTCTTGGAAAATCAGCAGTGGGATGGTGTGGAAAGCATTTGCTATGTGTCAATTAATTAAACAAGTGGAATAATTGGGTTTCTCTGCTCACAAGGAACCTTTCCTTCATTTCCTTCTCCAGCTGCAGAGGCATTTTCCAGACTCTTGAGGAATTTTCATGAAATCAGGGAGAGAAGCAAAAGGTCCTGGGCAATGTAGAGTTTCACAAAGAAATACAGAAGGGGAAATACAAGATTGAAAGCAGCAGAAAGCAAATTAAGGTTTGACATTGTCCGGAAACCAGCCCTGACCCCAATCTCTGCACGAGCCGCCGCTGCTGCCGAGAGAGGAATTGCACTCCGTGAGCTGGGGCTGACTCCAGCAGGGTTTTCCAAGTATCCAGGCTGTTTTTCCATTGGCAAATCCTCACCCGCGTGATTTCCTCATGCTGAGTTTTTAGCTCTTGGTTGGAGAAGGGCTGGTGACTTTGGGGACTCCAGAGGTGACAGCCGGCCCCTTGAGCAATGTGATTTTATTTATTGGGGTTTTTGAATTGTCTCCATGACTGTACATTCCATAGCCTTGGAGATATCCAGGACTGCTGAGCTCCCAAAGGTAGAGGTTTAAGAGGAGTTTTCCATCTTCCTGAGCTGAGGCGTCTCCCACGCATTGTAACAGTGGTTCTGATCCCAGAGAAACAAATTGTAAATTAAAATATGGTTGAGTTCAGCCTTCCAGAACTGGGAGGGACTTTCCCTGCATCCAGATGCACTTCCTGTTCCCATCCTGCATTGTAACGTCCCCTCCTGCCTCAGTTTCCCCTCTCTGCTGCAGAGGTGATCAGCTGGGGAGATGGAAGGTCATGGAACCATGGAATGTTTTGGGTCAGAAAGGAGATTAAAGACAATGTCATTTCAACCCCCTGCCATGGGCAGGGACACCTTACACTATCCCAGGTTGATCCAAGCCCCACCCAGCCTGGCCTTGGACACTTCCAGGGATGAGACAGCCACAGCTTCTCTGGGCAACCTGTTCCAGGGCCTCCCCACCCTCACAGCCAAGAATTCCTTCCCAATATCCCATCTAACGCTGCCCTCTGGCAGTGGGAAGCCACTCCCTGTGTCCTGTTCCTCCATCCCTGGTCCAAAGTCCTTCTCCAGCTGTCCTGGAGTCCCTTCAGGCACTGGAAGGGGCTCTAAGTTCTCCCTGGATCCTTCTCTGCTACAAGTTGGACATTCCCAGCTCTCCCAGCCTGGGTCCAGTCCTCAGAGCATCTCTGGACTCCCTCCTCCACTGCATCAGGCTGGGGACAGGTGACGGCTGCTCCTGAACATGATTTGGGCTGCAGTGGGAGAACTCCACACTCAGAGATCTCCACGGTGCTGGAAGAACGTGCTCTCTGGTCTCGCTGTTTACCAACTAATTTTAGAAGTGCTGAATGTCACGGAAATGAGCTTCCCACTTGTTTCAAGGGTGATGGAATGCTCAGCACTGCCATTGGCCCAGCGCTTGCAGGAACGATGCTCCTTCCTCTGAGCCACTCCTTTTTACAGAAGGAAAGGAGGGGTTCAGGACTGGAATGTTTCCACCACCCATCTTCTGCCTGTGCTTTTTATTTAAAGAGGAATTAGGGAGGATTTGCTCTGGTGTGCTGGGGTTTGCCTTTTCCCCATGTCCGTGGAAACATCCCGATCTTGTTGTTTGTCCATCATGACCCATTTTCCTGTCTTCTGTCTTCAATACACCTTGAATATGTTGGGATCATACTGGAGGGATAAGGATAATTTGGTGGAGGAGAAACCAACCCAATGCAATCAGGTGTGAGAGCAGGGAAATTTGGAATGTTTCTTCCCTCAGGTTTCCTCCGCTTTCGGTGTTGCTGGTGCTGTGATCCCTTTGTGCTCACTCTCTTTGAGGTGAATTCTTGGGTTTGGGATTGCTCAGTCTCTTGCCTCTTTTGGAGCTCAGTTCCTTGGCTTCTTCAGGATCAATCCCTTGTTTTGGGATTGCTTAGTCCCTTGAACACCTCAGTGTCAGTCTCTTGGTTTTGGGATTGCTCTGTCCATTACTTATCTTGAATTAAATCCCTTGGCCAATTTGGAAGTCATTCCCTTCGCTTTGGGATTGCTCAGTCCCTTACCTCTTCTGACCTCATTTCCCTGGCTCCCTCAGTCTCAGTGCTTTTTCTTTGGGATTGTGCGATCCCTTGGTCCCTTTTGATCTCAGTCCCATGGCCCCTTTTTTACTCAATCCTTTGTCTTTGAGATTTCTCATCTCTTTCCTCTTTTCAGATCAGTTTTCTCTCTCTGGGGTTGCTCAGTCGCTTGGCCCCTTTTGAGCTCAGTTTCATGGTCCTTTCAATCTCAAGACTTTTTCTTTGGGATTGGGGAATCCTTTCAGTCTCAATCCATTCAATCTCAATCCCATGGGTTTGGGGTTCTTCAATCCCTTACCGTTTTGAGCTCAGTTCCTTTGCACCTTCAGTCTCAATGCCTTCCTTGTCTTTGGGATGATCCCTTGGTCCCTTCAATCTCAATCCCTTGTTTGTGGAATTGTTCAGTGTCTTTGAGCTCAGTCCCTCAATTGCTTTAAACTCAATCCCTTGTTTTTGGGATTCCTCCTTCCCTTATCTCTTTTTAGCTCAATCTCTGCTTTTGGGGAAGACTGAATCTCTTACCCCTTTGGGCTGCAGTCCCATATATTTTGGGGATTAATGAGTCAATCTCTTACCCTTTCAAACTCAAATCCTTTTTTCTGGGATTCTTCAATCCCTTACCCTTTTTCAGATCAGCTCTGTGGCCACCTCAGTCTCAGTGCCTTGTCTTTGGGATTGTGGGATCTCTTGGCCCCTTTGATCTCAAGCCCTTGATTTTGGGATTGTTCAGTCCCTTGGCCCCTTTCGAGCTCTATCCCTTGGCCCCTTTTGAGCTCTGTCCCTTGGTTTTGGGATTGTTCAATCCCTTTGACCTCTTCAATCTCAATGCCTTGGTTTTGGCATTGTTCAATCTTTTTACCCCTCTGCAACTCAATCCTTTGGCCCCTTCAATCTCAATGCCTTGGTTTTGGGATTGCTCAATCCCTTTGCTGTAAGAGCTCAATTCCTCAACTCTGGAATTGCTGGGACAGATCCTGCTCCTGGCCCACATCTGCTCATACAACATCCAACCCAGGGCTGCTTCATTAATTGAAGATGATTCATTACTTGAAGTTTCTTTGTTAATAAAACCCTCATGACCACCTGACTCAGAGACATCCATGAGATGTGGGGAAAGTCAGGGAGGAAAATGGGAAAATCTCTGCTTGTTTAGCAGCAGCTCATCCCTTCTTTTTCTGTTGTCTTCTCCGGAATGAGGACTTGTGCTGTCCAGTGAGGGAAATAAATGACCCCCAGCAGCTGCGAGTGCTGATCCTCAGAATCCGAGGAACCCACTTAAATGAATAATAATTAAAGAAATAAATTTCCCCGAGTGCAGCCTCAAAACTTTCAGTTCAGCAATAAAGCCAAGGAGAGACTCGGAAAATGAATCGCTCGGCTCTTTCCGAAGGAGGCTGCGGTGGGAGAGGTGGGATGATAATGGGAGCTATTAAAGGAGCCCCTGTGGTTTAAGGAAGCCTTTTCCAGATCGTGTGGGAACAGGCTGAGGAGAGGTTGTGTCACCTGAGGGATGAAAGGATTGAGCAATCCCAAAACCATGGAATTGAGAGTGAAGGGGCCAAGAGATTGAGGAATCCCAAAACTAAGGGATTGAGCTCAAAAGGGGCCAAGTGAATGATCTCAAAGGATATAAGGAATTGAGTAATCCCGAAGACAAGGCACTGAGATTCAAGGGGCCATAGAATTGAGCTCAAAAGGGGTCAGGGATTGAAGAATCTCAAACCCAAGAGCTTGAACTCAATGAGCCTAAGGACTGAGTTCAAAGTGGACAAAAGATTGAACAATTCCAAAACCATGGGATTGGTGAGCAAAAAATAACGGGAAGATGGGATGACCCTGTTGTGGTCATCCCTAGTTGGAGTGCTGGCCAGCAGAGCTGATCACCTGCCTGCCATTGCTTGGGTAAACCCCTGGTTGGTTCCCTCTGTGTGTAAGATTTCCATAAATTATCCTTGACTCGGGATGGTGGAAGTAGATGGGAAGCAGTGGGTTTGTGATTACTCAACATTCATCGTTCTAACAGTGTTCTCACCCTCTTGCCCATCCCTTGGCCCTACCACACCCCAACCCTGAATTTCTTCATTTTTTCCTGCCTATTTCGGTTTTCTACTGATTGTTTCCCTCCATGGGGAAGATTTCTGTGAATTATCCTTGATTTGGGATTGTGGAAGTAGACGGGAAGCAATTGGTTTGATACTCAATACTCATCATTCTTACAGTGTTCTCACCCTCTCACCCATCATCCCGTGGTCCTGGCTCACCCCAGCTCTAGACTTCTCCCTTTTCTGGATTTCTCCCTTTTTTTTTTGCTAAATCATTTTTCCACAGCTTTTCCACCATTTAAAAAAAGTAAATTATTGTATAAGATGCTCCAACAAACCTTTCCATGAGATGAGGTCCTGATCCTTGAGCTGTGCCTTGGAGCAATAAAGCCCATCCTAAATAATTAAATAGGTAATAATTAACTGTGATATTTGCAGCCGATTTTTAACTCAAAGGAATATTTGAAGAGTTGTTTTGGGGGTGTGTTTGTTGCATCCCAAGCTCTCTTGGGTGATGAGGAGCTGAGCAGGAGTGTTGGACTGGATGGGAGCATCCTGATATCCATGTGGGAATGCTGGAAAGCACGGAGTGTTGCTCCTGAGTGCAGTTCTAGGTCTGCCAAGGGAAATCTCTGCCAACCTTTTCCTGGAGGAGAAAGACCTAAAGCCTTGAGCTGTGTTTTAGGGTTATGGAAAAAAACCACCCAGGATGCAGGAGATGGACCTGGATCCACTTGAGCTGAGTTTAGGATTAAAGATATTAAAAGCTAATTAATTTACGGATGTTGGTGCAGGGGTGCAGCATCCAACCTGCTTGTTTTAAACATTTCTTTGTTTGACAAGGATAAATTGTGCCTTTTCTCCCTTTCCCATCAAAAGCTGGAATTCCAAACATTGAGCCAAACGCTGCGGAAAACACCGCGGGACTGCTTGGCTGTGGATTCCTTCCTAGGAACAGGGAGAGAAAAAGAAGGAGTTAGGCTGTAGCCCCTGCTATTAATCATAGCTGTAATCATGCATTTAATGAACATGACAGTTCCCGCTCCCTCCGGAGAGACGCGCGGAGTCTCCCGGCTGGATTGGGAACAACAATCACTTCTCACCGCGAGCCACCGGAGCTGCCAGCGTCGGGCTGGGATGATGCATTGAGAGAAACAACCCTGTTT
Source organism: Rhabdornis inornatus (assembly GCA_013397075.1). Lineage (NCBI taxonomy): Eukaryota > Metazoa > Chordata > Aves > Passeriformes > Rhabdornithidae > Rhabdornis > Rhabdornis inornatus. The sequence goes on along the minus strand of VWZS01010060.1, from coordinate 932,983 downwards.
GCACGGGCTGTGGGTTTCCTTACGGATGATGCTCTTCCAAGCGACTGAATCATCGGGAAAGGGGGAGAGAAATCCACCTGTCCCTTCCACAGGGTAGAAAATATCCTAGGAAATATCTGACACCACTGTGCCGGGTGTAATCACTTCAAAAGCCCTCAGTGTGCAGTTCTTGATGCTCTCTGTGGCAGCTTTTCTTATTTTCCTGCTTTTTTTCCCCTCTCCATTCCGTTCCCGCTGCCTTGGAGCGTGCACATGGGAGGAATTTGCCGTGGCACCTCTTTAAATTTCCATAGTGAGGGACTTTGGCAGTGCCAAGGATGTGGGAGTCGCTCTCCTCTCACAGCACCACTGTGTCCTGATGTTCTCCCCGGCTGGGAAGAGATTGAGGAGAAAAACAGGACAGATCTGGAACTGGGATGTGCCCAGTGTTTTGTCTGGACCAAATGAGACTCCCAAAGTTGAGCCCTGGGGGCATTGTTTCATCTTTTTGTTATATTTAGCCCAGACTGCAGCAAATTTCGGCTCCTAATGTTGGAATTTAACTCTTATCCCATTCTCCAGTGTCTTTTGATGTCCCAATTTCACCCCAATTTCGATAATACGCCCTCCAATGCCAGGAATATTTATTTATTAATGTCTTTATTAATGCAAATCTCTTGTAGTGAATTGGGAATTCTGAATTGACAACTACCCTAAAAATACAAATTTAGGCTCCTTGGACCTCCTGAAAAGTCAGGAACATTCAACCCTGCATCCCCTTCTTGCTACTTGGATGTACACAAAGTTTTTACTTTTATTTAAACTTTTTTCCACAATGCAAGAGCTCCCAAAAATACCTTCATGACGGAGGCTGAGTTTTCTCCATAAATCCCAATGGATGGTGAAATGTTTAATTACAGAGCTTTCTTGGCTTGGCTCTTCCTGGAGAAATATTTGGGTATTTTTAATAGTTTGGGGAGGATTTGCACATGGGATGAATAATTAGGGAGTGAAAAATGTGGGTGGGGGATTTCTTTGCCAGCTTCCAGGTGCTTTGCCAGACCTGGATGGATCTCGTATGGATTTTGTCATGGATGGGACCAGCTCTTGGATAGTTCAGCTGCCTTTGGGATGCGAGTTAATTCCTGGAGTAGGAGGTGCATGTCATATTATTGCATGACTTCTTGCTGGAAGATGAAAACTGGGGAGAAAAAAAGCAAAAACAATCATTCCATTGATGTATTTTTGCTACATGGAAATTCCAACCCCTGTCAGGATGCTGTTGGCCCCTTTATTTATCCTATAGTTATCTCTTTAGTGATTCCTCCTTTCTGGCCAAGATGACCTTTAAGGGCCTTTCCAGCCCTAACCCTTCTGTGATTCTGTGATTCTGAATTTGTTCATCCCTGTGCATTCGTTTTTGTCCCCAAATATTAAATAGTTAGAGAGAATGTCTGCTGCCCTCAGGGGCTGATTCCTGGTGTAACTTTAAGCAATATTATACAGAATTCCAGAGGTCTGAGGATGCTCCAGCCCTATTCCAATGGATTTTAATTTGAGACTTTCTCCCCACATTGTTTGAGAAGTCAACCTTGCTCTTAATAGACACCCTTCAACAGCGTCTTTGGAGCATCCCAAAGTTGATGAATGTTTATTGTAGCACTAAAAAAGATGCTCCTACAGCTTGGGAAGAGAAGGAATTTAAAAAAAAAATAGGGAAAAAAATCTCAGAGGTGACTCAGATGCCCCATTGATGGAATTTGATGTGCAGAGGGAACAGATGGGGCTTTGCCGACGCCGGCAGCCGAGTGACAGCTTGCGGCGCCGCGCAATCAAATTCCACTCACTCAACTTCCCAACACGCCCGGGCTGGCAGGTGAGTGACTGAGCTGCTCTCATCCCACCTGGAAAACTGAAATCCAGCCTTTCTTTCCCGTTCATTCTTCCCTGCACCAGTCAAGGATGATTTAATTCCATGCATGCACAGATGGGAGCAGGGGCTGCGCTTCCCTGTCTGGCTGCAAGGAGGGGCCAAGCCAAGCGTGGAAATTTGTTGGATTGATGGTGGAAGCGTGGGATTTGCTTAGAGAAGTGTTTTGGCACATTTGGGTGCTGAGGGGAAAAATTCCTGCTGTGTTTGGGGCTGGCAAGGAGTACCTCCAGAGGTGGGAAGTCCCTAAAGGAGGTCTTCGTCCGTTGGTTCCCTGGGAGCTCCGTGCTTTCGGTTGAATAAGATAATGGAATCAATGGAATGGCTTGGGTTGGGAGGGAACTCGAAGATCATCCAGTTCCAATCCTCTGCCAGGAGCAGGGACACCTTCCACTATCCCAGGCTGAGCCAAGCCTCACCCAACCTAGCCGTGGACATTCCACGGATGGGGCATCCGTGGTTTCTCTGGGCTACTTGTGCCAGGGCCTCTCCACCCTCACAGGGAAGAATTTCTTCCCAGTATCCCATCCAACCTCTGGCAGTAGGAAGCTGTTCCCTCTGTTTTACCACTCCAGGTTCTTGTTCAAAGTTCCTCTCCAGCTCTCTTTGAGCCTCTTTAGGCACTGGAGGGGGCTCCAAGTTCTCCCTGGAGCCTTTTCTTTTCCAGGCTGAACAAGCCCAGATCTCACAGCTTTTCCTCATAGCAAAGGGTCTCCATCCCTCCAGTGCTTTTTGTGGATGTAAGGTACTGAGGGCTGTGTGAATTCCTGCAAAAATTCTCAATTCCAAGCAATGATCCATGTTTTTCTCTCTCTCCAGCATTGAGACTGCACTCCACACCCAGTCCTGGAGTCTTTACACCCAGCCTGAGCAGATCCTCAACGTGCCGATACATTGCCAGGTCTGTACTCATGGGAAGCAGGAATGATGTGCTCCATCTTTGGAATTATGCTCAGGAGGGAATCAGGAGCTTCAGGAGCAGCTGTTGAACTGGAGGATGATTTGGTGAAGCTCTGGCTGCTGCTTTTCCACAGCTTCTACTTCAAAGTGGTTGTAAGCTCAGCCAGAGCCTCCCCACCCTGCCAGGGAGGAATTTCTTCCCAATATCCCATCTATCTCTGCCCTCTGGCAGTTTAAAGCCACTTCACCTTGTCCTACCACTCCATGTCCATGTCCAAAGTCCCTCTCTAGCTCTCCTGGAGCCCCTTTAGCCACTGGAAGGGGCTCCAAGGTCTCCCTAGAGCCTTCCCTCCTCCAGGCTGGCCATTCCCAGCTCTCCCAGTCTTATCCAGGGCAGAGGGGATCCATCTCTTGGAGCAGCTCTGTGGCCTCCTCTGGATCTGCTCCAGTAGCTCCACATCCTTCTGACATTGGACCCCAGAACTGGAGGCAGCTCTGCAGGTGGGGCCTCACCTGAGTGGGGCTGTGGGGCAGAAATTCCTCCTCTCCTGCTGCCCATGCTGTGGGATGAGCCCAGGACATTTCCCAGTCCGGGAGCCCAGGGCTCCCATGGCTGGATCATTTGGAGCTTCTCATCCACCAATTCCCTCGAGTCCTTTTCCTCAGGACTGCTCTGAATCCTTTCTCCACCCAGCCTGGATTTGTGCTCAGGATTACCCACCACACATCCAGGACCTTGCACTTGGCCTTGCACCTCCTTTTAATCCAGGAGCTGCAGACAACCAACAATTACAGAGGTAAAAATATGCATTTCCTCTGAAAACAAGTTCCTTGAACCTGTATTTTTCACGGATAATGCACTGCATCCTCAGCAAACCAGAGCAGACTGTGCCCTACCACCAAATTATCTGCTTTGTGAGATCTGATGTGCCCCCCTTGGTTTGTGTTCACCTAGATCTCAACACCTCCCCTCTTCTACCTAGTCCCACGCATCCCAAGAGCTGCTGGATTATTCCCTCTCCAGGTGGAAGCTCATGGAAAATGTGCTAAGCAACTTCTGAGCTCCTTAAGTAACTTCTAGTGGGACTAGGCAATTAAAAAGGAGCTTTTCTGCTCTTTGGTGGTACTTTTTGTTCCTGTGGCCATCACATAGGCCCTCATTCTTTGAGGTTCATGAGCAGGTGCCCACTTGAAGGCCATGAGTAGCATCAGGCCCAGCTGGTGGGACATGTGCTGAAGAGCCCTCCAAGTCATTCAGCCTTAGCATCCTGTGCTGCACAAGGAGAGGATGTTTCCTTCCTCACCATATTCCCCAGAAGTGTGGGAAACCCTCTCCACACTCATAAAATCCGAGGAGAAAATGAGAGTCGTGGGGGTGGGAAGGGATCTCACTGGTGACTTTGGAGTTATCTTGCTGATTTTTAATGATTTGGGGTAAAATCAGCCAAAATTTGAAAATACTTAAGGGCTTATGAGCCTGAACTTCCTAAATATTTCTCTCTCCAAAGATGGGCTCCTCCGTGGTTTCAGGTGTTGTTGAGGTGCCTTCTCCATGTCATCGTGGTGTTGGAGTTGGAGGTTTTTCCCTGACCTTGTCCCTCTTTCTCCTTCAGCCGTGCTGTGCAGAGGAGTTTGGCCATCATCCGTCAGGCCAAGCAGAAGAAGAAAAAGAAGGAATATTGTATGTACTACAACCGCTTTGGGAGGTGCAATCGGGGCGATAGCTGCCCCTACATCCACGATCCAGAGAAAGTGGCTGTCTGCACCAGGTAGAGATGGAAACTGGGACGTTGAGTGGCTGTGGTGCTTCCTTGTGGGATATTCTTAAGGGAAACAAACTGATAACAGAGATGCAGGACAACAGGGATGGGAGTTCTGGGTCAGGTGTAGGTTCTTCACTGTTGGGTTGGAAGGAGGAGGATAAGAGGCCGGAGAATTGTGGAATTGTTTTGGTTGGAAGGGACATCAAATACCATTGAATTCCAAACCCTTGCCATGGGCAGGGACACCTTCCACTATCCCAGGTTGCTCCAAGCCCTGTCCAGCCTGGCCTGGAACACTTTCAGGTATGGGGCAGCCACAGCTTCTCTGGAAATTCCATTCCAGGGCCTCACCACCCTCACAGTCCTAATATCCCGTCTATCCCTCTGGCAGTGGAAGCCATTCCCCTTATCCTGTCACTCCATCCCTTGTCCCAAGTCCTTCTTTAGCTCTCTTGGAGCCTGTTTAGGCACTGGAAGGAGCTCTAAGGTCCCTTTGAAGCCTTCTTTTCTGAGATGGGTGACTTGAGCCCCTGCCCTGATCACACTCCAGGTTATTCCTTCAGGAGCATTCCTCAGATCCGTTTGGATCAGTCCAATAGTTTTGAATCCCTCAGCCTGTGATGTCGTGCTGCTTTGAGACTCGGTGATTTATTTCAGGAGAACTGATCCATGTTGGCAGCTCATTAGACCTGCCCAAGAGTTGATTAAACTCTATTATGAGTCATTTAAAAAGTGCAGAAAAGCCAACTCCACTGATGAACTCCTGGAGTAATTTCTCCATAAAATTGCTGCTGTGCTGGAATCACTTGGAAGTTGCTCAAAGCTCAATGGGAGACAATAGAGGAGAGGAAGGTGATTTATTGTTTTTTAACTGATTTTACTCCTTCTCACTCATTCTCCCATAACACATCCCATAACTCCTAGCCTACTTTAGGAATTGGGCTCCTTGAAGTCTTTTGGGTCTCTATCCTGTCTCATTTCCATGCATCATTGGAGGACAACACTGATTTCTCCCAGTTTTGTGTCTCCTTATCCTGGTTCCTTTGTCTCCAATCCCATTCTTTAGCTTTCTCTTATCATTTTTAAATGTTGTTAATCTGCTTGCACAGTGTTCACTCCTAGGAAAACTCTTGACATCCTCATTTGCTTTGGGATATTGATTCCTGTTCTGGGTCTGTCTTTACTCCTCCTGGTCATTGGTCACTCCCACCTAGAGCTTCATCCAGCATCTCACAGAATGGGATCATAGAATCCTGGAATGGTTTGGATTGGAAAGGACCTTCAAGATCATCCAATCCACCCCCCTGCCATGGGCAGGGGCACCTTCCACTATCCCAGGTTGTTCCAAGCCTTGTCCAGCCTGGCCTTGGACACTTCCAGGGATGGGGAATCCACAACTTTTCTCGGCAGCTTGGAGTAATCAGGGCTCTAGGAAGGACCTTTCTCCTTCTGGGGAGGATCATGTCTGAATTTTGGGATTTTCCTTGCTCTACCTACTAATGAGCAGCCAGATGTGATGAAAGAATAAAATCTGTCAGGAGTCATCAGCTGCTCTTCCAACAAGAGGAATCTGTACTAATTTAGGGTGTGGAATGGGTCTGTGGATGAGCTCAGCAGCAATTGTGTGGTTTTGTATTAAACCACAAATTTGTGACCCACCTCATGTTCAACCCTCTTTATCTCCAGGTTTCTCCGTGGCACGTGCAAGAAGACGGATGGGACCTGTCCATTTTCCCACAAGGTGTCCAAGGACAAGGTCTGTGTGACTTCCCAACGGGACTGTGGCTCTGTGTGCACAGGGGTGGTTGTTGGAAGGTTCTTCCTCACTGAGTGCTTCCAGCTGAATTTGGAGTTTCCTTGCTGAGCTGTTCTGAATCATGACAGAACCATGGAATGGTTTGGGATGGATGGGACCTTCAGGATCATCTCATTCCAACCCCTCTGCCATGGACAGTGACACCTTCCACTATTCCAGGTTGCTCCAAGCTCATCCAACTCGGCCTTGAATTTTTCCAGGGATGGGGCATCCACAACTTCTCTGGGCAGGGCCTCGCTACCCTATGGTTGAGGTTTAGAAAAGACCTGTGAGGTCTTAGAGATCTAAAAAAGACCTCCAAGATCATCAAGTCCATTTTAGTTGCATCTAATCCTTCCCTACTTCCCTAAGATCACATTTCCTTAGAAATCCCCCTGTGCCGGGGTCAGAGGATGTTTTAACAAACATAACTTGGAGGTATAAATTAATAAAAATCAATTCTAAAACACCAAACAGCAAAATCAGGTTGAAACCGTGGCATAACAAGTTTGGGAGTTCATTGTTTTCCACCTTCTTGATGCATTTGGAGCTCTGTGGTTTTATTACACAAGGTGGAAAAATAATCCAGGGTTTTTATTTTGGGTTTATCAGTGATGATTTAGCACCTCAGCCTGTGTTTAGTGGCTGGGATCTCCACTTGGATGTGGCTTTGGAGACTCCAGCACGGAAGCTGAGGTGCCTGAGACACGTTCCTTGTCCGTGGGGAGCTCATAAGTTATCCGGGAAGTCACTCCGGATGAGACACGGAGCACCAGATGTTTTTTACATGGATTTCTCTTCGGAGTCACTTAATCACAAGTACATAAAACAGGGACAGGGACAGCTGCATTCCCTGGCTCGTGGCATGTCAGAGCACGAATGGGGATGAGGATTGATAGATGGAAAAAAGGACAGTTTGGGTTTTTTTTTTTTCATCCTATAACCGCGTCAGGCTTCAGAAATAAAGAAGACAAGAATGAAGGAAGCTTTGCATTGCGATTGGCTGTTGGTTTATCCAAAATTATTGTGATTAATGAGGCCAACTACTTCTTGTCATCCAAGTAAACCATGTGCAACCCTCTGCCTGCACCTCTGAGGTGAAGGATTGAAATTCATCCACAGAACCATAAACTCCAAATTAAATGGAATTTCAGAAGGTAGTGAAGTCCTTTTTGGTCCCAGGGCAAAAAACCTAGATGAAACTTGGGGACTGGACATTCCCAAGGAGCTGTTGCAGTTGGTGGTTTATCCACCAAAGAATGTAATGGTTGGATATGGATGAATTTGTGGTCTCTCTACCCAGCAATGTTCCTCGGCATGTTTAAATTCCTGGTGGAGATGTGGCCTCAGTTTCCCCTCCAGGAACACTTGGTCCATCAAGGAGGACCTCCAGATTTGGCTTCTGGGCTCTGTTTTGGGTGAATTAATAGAGAATGATGGAAAACTCAAGCTTTAGCAGCACCTCACCAGTTTGAGAAGAGTAACAATGATATCGTGGTAATAAAACTGAATTAAAAAGGAATGATTATATCAAGGAGCTGTTTGCCAACAGCATTTCGGGGACAGAATCCCTGGGATGGCATCCCATGGGATGCAGTGACCTCAGCCCATCTCACCTTTATCCTGAGCTAAGGAAGCATCACCTAAACTCAAGATGAATCTCTAATTAACAAACCAAAATCAAAGCAGGCAGTGCCAGCTCTGAAAGGCTTTCGGAGCACGTTTTTCCTGCCGTGCTCTGTTGGGAAGGGGAATTATTTTTCACAGGATTAACCACCCTGAGGGTGGTTCAAAGGTCTCCCTGTTTGCCACCTTGTCGTCAGTGAGGGCTGGAAGAGAAACAGCCTCCTCCATGGAGTTCAGACTTGTTCCAGGGTGATTTATTGCCACGGGAATGCTGCTTCCCAAAGCGAGAGGCAACTTTGCTTTCCAAGTCCCGGAGCTCCCCGTTAACCTGGGTGATTCTTGGCAAAGGTGGCTTTTCCCTCATTTATCAAGGCTGGGAAAAGCAGGTGAAGGCACTCAGCAGAGGAAGGAAGCAATTTTCCTCCTGCTCATGGAGTTTTTGGAGTAAATGCAGCCTTTTCCTCAGGTGAAGGACTGTGCATGGTTGGTTTTTGGCTGTTTGAGTTGAGGTTTCAATAAGATCCATGCTTTTTTTCCATGTGGGATGATGTGGTGGTTTGGGGATTCCTGATTTCGTTGGTCCAATTGGTTTCACTTTGCGGTTATTGGAGAGGGACACCCCAAAATCTCACCAGAGAAAGTTCAAGTTGTTGTATATCTCACCTTGGTGGGATTTTACTGGGATGGGATGTCCAATGCAGGAGGTGAAGGATCAAAGGCTCACCGGGCTTGGCTCTTGGTTTCAGGACAAAACTGAAACCTGCCTCAGTTTCCCCACTGAAAAATGGGAATAATCGCTATTTTCTATGGGGAAAAAATCACTGTTTTCTATGGAAAACTGCATGGATTCACCTGTCACGGCAGCAGGGAGCTTTTCCCCATCCTAGAGCAGCAAACCCCTTGCTCCAAGCAGGGAATGATCTCCAGGATGGAGGATGGCTCCAGATTGTCATGGAGCTTTGCAGATCCAAACTCCAGTGGTTTCCATCATCCTGGTGATGGAAAAAAGAGCCTGGGGAAGAGGGAAAGCTCTTCTTCTTCAACATTTTACTATCCCAAGTTGCTCCAAGCCCCATCCAACCTGGCCTTGGGCACTTCCAGGGGTGGGGCAACCACAGCTGCTCTGGGCAGCCTGTGCCATGGCCTCGCAGTTCAAAGAATTTTGCTCCACAGGAGACTCAGGCAGAGCCTTTGGTGAGAAGGCTGAAAATGACACACAGGGAATTTTTCCACAGTGGATCAGATCCACTGATACATCCCAGCAATGGGAAGAAACCAGGAAATCTGAAGGAAGCGAAGGTTGCGAGAGGCCAGGACTCGAGAAGCCGCCCGCTGCTGTTCCAACAGCTTTTCCCCTTGAGGAACTCAGAAAGAATCAGCATTTTTCTCCCTAATAGAGCTTCAAAACTCAGTTGTGAGCAATTTGGAGGCTCACGTGGAGTTTCGGGTTCATTTAGCTGCTGCCTCCAGAGCTTGTAGAGAGTCAAAGCTGTCGAAGGCGGCCGCAGCGCCCCAGTGCCTTGAATTAATGTTATTGTTATTTGTGTGGACGTGCTGGGGTGCAAACAAGGTTAATTGAAATGAGAGCGCTGCTTCCTCTTGATAATGGCTCGGGCTTGACAGTGAGGAGGAGTTTATTTTTGTCGGAGAGCTGCCTTTATTATCCCTTTTTATTAGAGCTAATTTGGGCTCTATATCAAAAACTACATTAAGGGAATCGTTTACGGTCACACCACCAGCACTGCCAAAGATCGCCCCAGAGCCCTGTCCTTTATGTTAATGTCTGCAGTTAAAAGACAATTAAAAATAAACTCTCCTCTTTTAAAGCACCCTTTGTTTTCTTTCCTCTCGGCCTCCAGCGAGGCAATTTAGTTCAACCCTTAATGTGCCCTTCAGGGATAAGGGATTTTTCCGGATAGCCCCAGCCGTGGTTACTGCAGGATTGTAAATATTACTTGGGGATGCTTGAACTGGTGGGACCAGGATGCTACTGGTGAAGAGGAGGATCAATACCATGCCGAGCAGTGAGGAAATTTGGGATGTAGGAGCAGGAGGAGCCGGACCTTCGGGAAGCGCATGTTCCAGGCGGCAGCTGCCTGGTCGGGGTGGGAAGCAGGAAGCTGCTGGCGGTAGCCGGTGAGTTAAGGATGCTGAAATATGGCAGCAGGCTGGTAATTTGTTTTTAATGATAACAGCTGGCAGAAGGTGAAGTTTGTGCTTTGAGGACAACGAGGAGAATCCTTGCTCCGTCGGTTTTCCCCGTCGGCTGTCTTGCTGCGGAAGCTCAGGAATGCAGGAACGCGGGATCAGGGATCTGCTCCGTGTATCCCGCTGCTTTCCTTCTCCAGTGCTCATGGCAGGAGCCCAGGCTCTCCTCCTCCTTTCACTCTCTCCTGGAGCATCCCTCCAGCATGTAGGGACAGGCGTCACAGCCCTGGGGAATTCCGGGATAATGCCTTGGAATGATGCAGCCCCCAAAAAGTCCTTGCAGAGGTGCTTTTTCCCCCCTTTTGGAGCCTTTATCAAACCCCCTTCCAGCCAGCTCCCTATCCACGGAAGAGCCAAATGGGAAGCACCCCCAGGATGCTGTTCTGGCCTTTGTGATGGCCAGAATTCCCTGTGGGATGTTGCAGCTGGGCTGGGTGTGATCCCTGTGCTGCTGTTGCCATCTCAATCACTGCATCATCCCTTGAGAAAGGTGTTCTCAGAATTTATGATATTTCCCCATCCCTTCCCTACACTGTCCAGAGGGAATTTTCTTCCTGGTGGCACTTTCCAGCTTTTCACCCTCCCTCCAGCATCCCGAAGGATGCTGAGGGAAGCACCTTTGTTCCCTGTATATCCAAACACCAGGAATGCGTAATACCAGGGAGCTGCCTTGCAGGAGACCAATGGAAGAGCTAAAAACACCTCTGGGTTCGGTGGCTGGCAAAAGATTTCTATTTATTTTACGTTTGTCATGCTTTTATTTCAGATCTGGGAGTTGCAGTGATTCCGAGTCATGGGTTAAGGGAATGCTGACGGATTTCTCCTCCTCTTGCAGATGCCGGTGTGTTCCTACTACTTAAAGGGGATCTGCAGCAACAGCAATTGTCCCTACAGCCATGTCTACGTGTCCAGGAAGGCAGAAGTGTGCCAGGATTTCCTCAAAGGATATTGTCCCATGGGAGAAAAGGTAAAGAGGGATTTATCCCAGCTGTTGTGGGCCGAAGCCAAAGCCATGAGCAGTGTCCTGCACCAGCTATGGCACCACAGGGAGGAGCTGGAAGCTCCTCAGCGCCTGGATGTGATGAAGAACAGTCCAGTGCTTTTCCAAAGGGTTTTGGCAAAGTGGTTTGGTTGGGAAAAAAGGGAAAGAGATCAAAGGCTCATCAACATGATGCACCTTTGACCAGGTGCTTCCCTGGTAAGAGCCTGCATGGAGCGTTTGTGTTATCAGTGTCTGAGCTGGAAGCACCTGCCCTGAAAACCCCTCACTGAAACAGATGAAAAATGTAGGAAAATATTGAGGATTCCCTGTTTTACCTAGAAAATCTGCAGGCATTAATGCTTATTTTCCACACTGGCTCCGTGATGGGTTAAAACTTGAGTGTTAAATCCTGTGGCTTAGTTTTAGGAGCAAGACCAGCCTTGCTCATCCAGCTCAGCATCCAGCTGTGCCTGGGGGACTGGGGATGGTTTGGATCTATGCAGTGAAGTCCTACATGGACTTCATGTGCACCCTGGGGAGAGTTGCAACCTCATCCATGAGCTTTTGGTATCCAATGTAACATGGAAATTGTGGGAGCAGCTTTTCTGGAGCTTGCAGCCAGCTGCCATTTGCTGTTCCAATGGAATTTGGAGCACATAGGATCTCACCTTTCTGTGTAGTGGCTGAGGGAGAGGATTGGCCATACTGGTCTTCCCTTGGGAATCCTGATTCCTCTTTGCCGTTTTCTAGCTGGGTTATGGGTTATGGTATGGAATTTCTGCTCATCCTTGGACGATTGTGACCAGTGGGAAAGGGGGAAATTCTGCCCTTCTGCCCCACTCAGGTGAGACCCCACCTGCAGAGCTGCTTCCAGCTCTGGGTCCAGCATCAGAAGGGAGATGTGGAGCTGTTGGAGTGAGTCCAGAGGAGGCCACTGAGATGCTCTGAGGGCTGGAGCCCTCTGCTCTGGAGCCAGGCTGGAAGAGCTGGGAATGTCCAGCCTGGAAAAGGGAAGGCTCTGAGGAGACCTTAGAACCATTTCTAAGGGTCCAAAGGGGCTCCAGGAGAGCTGGAGAAGGATTTTGGACAAGGACCTGGAGTGCCAGAACAAGGGGGAATGGCTTCCCACTGCCAGAGGGCAGGGATAGATGGGATATTGGGAAGAAGTTCTTTCCTGTGAAGGTGATGACGCCCTGGCACAGGTTGTCCAGAGGAGTTGTGGGTGCCCCAGAGGGCTCTTCTCCTTTTCTCCATCCTGGTAGTGCTCATTTGCAGAGGTACAACCCATCAAGAGAAGCTGTGGGTGCTCAGATCCCACCAAAATCCAAACACAACGTCAGATGGAATCCTAGGATCATTTAGGCTGGAAAAGACCTCCAAAATCATTGAGCCCAGCTTTAAACCCAGCACTGTCAAGTCCCACTAAACCCCATCTGGTGTTTTCCCCATCCTTTTCTGAGGAGAAACCACCAAAGAGCAAAAATCAGGCAAAAAGCAGGGAAAAAAGCCAAAAGTGAGAGTTTTAAGGAAAGCAGGACATCATCAGTAGCAGAGGGAAGCTCTAATAAATCAGTCTGGGCCTAATTACTTTTTGTGGCAGCACAGGGAGGGGGACTTGATGCAGGATAAACATTCCCTCAGAAGGAAAACACAGGCATCCTGCCACCTCCCTCCAGCGCAGCACCAACCACGCAGGCAGGGTCCCGACAATTATTTTTAAAATATTCCAATTTAAATGAAAATATAAAAGAGATATTTAGAATATTTATTCTATTAGGAAAAGTGCTTACGGCGTCACTTTCGGAATGTCGGGAAAGCATTCTCCTCCAGATGATGGATAGCAGCCTGTAATTATATATGGGGAGAAATTGCTGAGCGGGCCATATTTAACTGGGGAGGAGAAATTCCAGCTTGGGCCATTAAGGGTTAATTTTATTCTCTAAATAATATAAAAAGTGCTGAGTCCGTGCCTTTGCTCCAAGTAGAAAGTCCTCAAATGGACCCCGGAGAGTTTATAATATTCTACTGAATCAAGGAAAAATGTTAACCTTGCTTCATAAAACGATGGCTTGTTAAAGATGCGCAGTCCCTTTTCTTGTGAATTATTTAGGATGGGAGTAAATCTTTCCTCGTTCTGCCTTTCCCTGTCCGGGCAATGTTGGTTTGAAGCACAAAGAGCATGGAAGGGGAAGGTGTGAGACTCCGGTGGGGCATCCTGGGTGGATAAACTCTGATGGGGATCATCCATAATTAGGAATTTAGGTTGTTTTATGCTGATATTTGGCACACTGGGCTCTTCTCCCAGGCATGTTTTCCTTCTTGTGCTCTCCCAGACAAACACAATTCTCAATTTTTAGCAGACCTCCATCAAAAATGTCCATTATTATCCATAATTTATGACGTGTCATTGGCAGCGTTGTCTCTTAAGTACTTCCTAGGATGTGTTGCAGGATTCTCAGGACAAGTTGATCCACCTTTGACCCATTTCATGGGCTGTAATTCCAGCTGCTCTTCGTACAAATAACGCCAGGACTGACCTGCTCTGGCTTCACCAGGAGTTTAGAATTAAGTGAGAAAGCTTTAATTTTGCCTTCCAAAGTCATTTTTTCAGGAATGTGGACTGTAGAAGGCACTAAATCCACCCCTGGGGACAGGGGGACAGGTCCTGTACAAGACAATAATCACATTCTTTTTAAAGGGAATATTACCCCCAATATTAATTAGTCAAAAGTTGGACCTGATGATTTTGGAGAGCTTTTCCAACATAAATGATTCAGGATTCTGTTTTCAGAAGGAAGCTGGTGGCAGAGCTAGGACCTTGATTTCCAGCATTCCTACAGGTTCCTGGGTTGGCTGGTATGTTCCTCCACCATTTGTGCTTCCGAAGGGGATCATCCCTAAACACGTCATACGTGTCCCTTAAAGCCACAGAGTGATTCCCACCTTGGAGATCTCTGTCCCAATTTTCCTGGAGCTCCCTGCAATTCCCTGGCACCCTGACCTGGTCATGGTGGGAGGTCCTTCTGGGCTGGCCACCTGCACTGGAGGAAGCCCCAAGAGGGAAGTGGGAAGAGAGGGAGAAATGAGGCATCTTGCAGGTTCTTCCCAGGGTTTTCTGAAGATGTTTTCATGCGCTGCTCTATGGTCAGAGCTCCTCTGTGTTTCCACATCCCTGCTCCCATATGGGGCCTTGTGCAGGGACTTGGAGGAAGAATTCTCTAGGAGAGGATGGGATGAGGCTGGTGGGTGTGAGGAACGAGGCAGCACCAGTGACTGAAGTGTCTGTGGTGACCCCAGAGCAAGGGACAAGTAGGAGACACTGGATGGAGACACTGTGGATGCCCCATCCTTGGAAGTGTCCAAGGCCAGGTTGGACAAGGCTTGGAGCAACCTGGCATAGTGGAAAGTGTCCCTACCCATGGCAGGGGGTTGGAATAGGATGGTTTTAAGGGCCTTTCCAACCCAAACCAAATTTGATGGCAAACCATGGGCTCTCTGTGTGGCTGAGAGCCTGGAGCTGAGAGCTCATCCATAGATGATCCCAAGGAGCACTTGCCTTGGGATTTGCTTTGCAGGCAAAAAAAGATGAAGGAGGGAAGATTCAGATGGGATTTTGGGAAGAAACTCCTTCCTGTGAGGGTGGTGAGGCCCTGGCACAGGTTGTCCAGAGAAGCTGTGGCTGCCCCATCCCTGGAAGTGTCCAAGGTCAGGTTGGACAAGGCTTGGAGAAACCTGGAATAGCGGAAGGTGTCTCTGCCCATGGCAGGGGTTTGGAATGAGATCCTGAAGGTCCCTTCCAACTCAAACCACTCAACAATTCCATTGCTGCATCTGGAAAATTGTTTTGTGTTAAATAATCTTCTCCCCCTCCATGCCCATTAGCGCCAGAGCTGCGTTAAATCCCTCTCTCCGGATTGTTTCCATCGGCTGCCTCGGAGCCTGTGGGTAAATTGTTCCCTCATGGGAGCTGTTAAACACTAAGACACAGTGAGATTAAACAACGAGGCTTCCCTGGAAAGGCACAGGGAGATGTACTGGAATAAATCATGGATAAGAGGAGAATCTGTTCCCATCCCTCTGGAATCCCGACTGGCACAACCAGCCTTGTGGTGGTGAAGCTTGACATGGGCACCTGCCGTGGCAGGAAGGTTGAGCTGTGCTGGGACTGCTCATCCCAGCTCATCTTATTCCTAAAATACATATTTTTATTAGACCAACAGCTTTCACCAAAGCTTTAATTTCTGCTTTATCCATGTAAAAAATATGGAATGGGCAGCACTGCCTGAGGAAGTGCTGCTTCCATGGGAAGAATAATTTTCCTCCCCCAGGTGGAGCTTGGTGTTTTTTTGCAGTGGCAGCTGCTTGATTTTGCTGTAGAAAATCCAAATGTGGGGGATTTTTTCTCAGCTGAAACCTCGTCCTTGTGGTTTTTTTGTGTGTTTGGTTGGTTATTTTTTCCTTTACTGGTGGAAGTTCAGCAGTTTCCCACCAGAAACATATTCTGTGTGTCTGATACATTCAATTTAACACATTTCTTTAGAAAAAGCCACACGAGCTGTGTTACAACAGGAAATATTAAATTTCTGCAGGGTTTTCTCCTAGTTATCCAATGATGGAGAGCAGCAGGTTGGGATCCTTGTTTTCCTTAATCTTTTTTCGTGGAATTGTGAAGTTCAACACTGTTCATGCTTTCTGATCTCAGCTAGGTTTTCTGGTTCAACCAGCATTTTTCTTTCCTCACAGCCATCAGATCTTGGTGTTTCTGGGTCTTTTTTTCCCCTCCTTTGATCCCAGGTTGACTCCCAACCAACTTGTCTTTTCCTTGGGGAACTCTTGAACAAAGAGTTACCCAGCCCTGGCACAGGCTGACTCAGCAAGTTATGGAATACTCATTCCTGGAGGGATTTAACAATCCAGCCTTGTGGATGTGGCACTTGTGGACATGACTTAATGGTGGTTTTGGCAGTGCTGGGGGAACAGGATTTTCCAACCTAAACAATTCCCAGATTCTATAATAATTTGGAAATAGCTGATGGAGAGCTCTGCCTTTGATAGCTCTTTTATAGTCCACTGCAGCTGTATGAAAATCAACTACAAAAGCAACTTTTTGTTTATTCTTAATTTTGGCTCTGGTTGACAGATGTTTTCTGGGAGCTTGATTTGGGATTTTTTTTTTTCCCCTATAATGTGTAGCAGAAATCTTCAGTCACCAAACTGATGAGTAAGTGAAATTTTTATTTAAAATAATGAATGTGTAGGATAGGTAATGGGGCTGTTTTTAAGGTCATCAGTAGTGTCCAGGATGGATTTGAGCTGGCTGAAATCTCTCCAGGTTCATCCCGTTGGTTTGCTGGGAATGTTGAGTTCTTGTCCATGTCCTCTGGGCAATGAATGCTGCTGATAATAAATGATAAATCACAGTCCTGGAGATGGGATCTTCCCACTGGAAGCACTTTGTAGTGCTGTAAACCTTCAGAAGAGGTTTAAAACCAATCAGGATTCTTCCATGGCCAATCCTATCTGTGTATCTCTATGGAAATCTTGTGGGTTTCCAGTTGTATCTTGTAGTTTGTAATGGGATAATGAGGGTTCTTATTGCTCCTTTAATTTAACTGTAGCATCTCCAGTGGAATTCTGATCCTTACTTTAAAGATGGGGCTTATCAGGATGAACTGGAACTGCTTAATAGCCTGGGATTGTTGATAACAGCACCAAGATAAATCCCAGGCTGAGATTTTTCACTTTCTTACACTTTAGTACCTTTGTAGAAGGAGGTGAGGCACAAAATATGAAAATTGGGAAGTTTGGGAGAAGAGCAGCCGCAGAATCACAGCTCTAAAGTAGAAATGTAGTGATGAGGCAGAGAGTTCCTGATTTCAACCTGAACTTCTGTAGAGATGAACACAAAACCCAGCAGATTGGTTCTTTGCTTCTTGTCTGGAATCTCCCTTTGGTCTGATCTGTTCCCTGTCAGAAAATCCCCACATCCTGTGAGCAATGGGTGATTCCCAGGATCACAGCATGGGTCAGGTTGGAAGGCACCACAATGGAGCATCTGGTCCAAGCTCCCTGTTCCAGCAGGGTCATCCCAGAGCACCTGGCACAGGATTGTGTCCAGAGGGTTCTGGAATATCTCCAGGGAGGGAGACTTCACACCCTCTCTGGTCTCTGTTCAGTGCTTGGTCACTGCACAGGGAAGAAGTTCTGCCTCATGTCCAGGTGGAAATTCCTGGGATCAGTTCCTGCCTGTTCCTCCTGTGCCATTGCCTGACCCATGCTCTGAGCCCTCCCTGCAGACAGGGACAGACAGGGATGGGATCCCCTCTCAGCTGTGTCTCCTCTCAAGTCTGAATAGCCCCAGCTCCCTCCCTCAGCCTTTCCTTGTCAGAGATGCTCTAGTCCCTTAATCATCCTCGTTGTCCTCCTCTGGACCTGCTCCAGGAGTTCCATGTCTCCAGCACTGGACAGAGCACTCCAGATGTATCCCCATCTGTGCTGAGTAGAGGGGCAGCATCACCTCCCTCAGCCTGAGCCACCTGAACCGCCCGGAACCAGGCATGTGGTGGACCCTCATCATCCCTGAGGGAGATGATGCTGTTGGAAATGTTAGGTGGCTGTCTGCCTCACTCCACACCCAGGCATGATGATTTGGGGTTGGGAATTACCGTTGGTTAGTATCCCATATGTACGTGGCTCCATGGTGGCTTTTGGGATGAATGGGATCATGGAGGTCCCTGATGGAAACGGGGTTCCTCAAAGCAGGGCAGGGCATGGTTGAATTCCATAGGCATTGCCACCAAAGGATGAATGCTGGGTTCAGAATTCACCTTCTGGATGTCCAAAAAGTTACAGCCTCAATATCCAGTGGAAACCAGTGAGAGAGGGTGTCCCTCAAAGGTCAGTACTGGGACCAATGCTAATTAATGCCATAATTAATTAATGACATAATGGGATTGGGTGCCACCTTGGCAAGTTTGCAGACGACACCAAGTGGGTGGTGCCATTGTTCCACAGAATCCTGGGATCACAGACTGGTTTGGGTTGCAAGAGACCTTTAAGACCATCCAGTTCCAACTCCCTGCCATGAGCAAGAATTCCCTCCCAGCTGCTTTGCTGCCTCTTAAATATGATTTTCTCAATGATTTTCAAAACACCATCCTGGTCTTGCTCCACCTCCAGAGGTATTTTAGCTCAAATGTTGTTTTATTTGCTGGAAATACCAAAGGAGAGGGTTTATGGATTTGCAGTGGATCCTAGAGAGCTTTTAGATCCCAAATCCCTCTGATTATTTGGAGATGACTATCAGGAGTCATCCCTTTTTCTGGGCAAACTGTTTTGAGGGCAGAAACCTGTTTTGGAGCAAATTCCTTTGGATAACAACATCGGTTAAATTTCTCCATCCTTATTCCAGTCTGGATGATGTTCGGATATATTGTCCTCCAGGTTTTAAAGACAGGGAGCTGGGATTTTTTTTTTTTTCCAAGACTGTTTCCATCTGCACCCAATTATAAAAAAGCCATCGGAAAAAAGCCATTTACTAGCTGTCACTTCGGAGCGGCGTCAAAACGGCTCCGGCACCTCCAGCCCTCACTTCCCAACAGCCACTTAGACGGACATTAAAACAGCCTGACATCCATCCAGTCTATTAATCCCACTGCTTGGTTATGGGGATACCTGGAATAGCTTTGGAAAAAGCTGCATGGATGCTCAAGAGGGCTTTAAAAAGTAGAAAACACTGAAGTTTTCTCCAGGCAGTTGAGTTTTTGGGATTTTAATGCTCCTCTTCCCCTGAAGGTCTGGTTGGTGGGATTTGTGTCCATCATGATGGATAGAGGGATGGACATGCATCCCAAGGAGATGGGAAGATGCTCCTGCACTTTGTCATCTCTTCACAGAATAACAGAATATTCTGAGTTGGAAGAGACCCGCAAGGATCATCAAAGTCCAACCCTTGTCCCCTGCTGTCCCCCAGCGCTGGGAAAGGAGCAGGGGATGAGATTAAGCCTGGAGATACTTGAGAAGTTCAACCTGGCCAAACTGCTGCCCAGGAGCCAGGAATGCCAGGCTGGGTAGGATCTCTTCTCCCCACCCCGTACGGTCAGTGGGTGGTTGTTGGTTGGCCCAGTGACCCAGCTTCACTTTCCTCCCACCCTCCATCTCCTCCTGCCAAGCTTGTTCATGGAAAATGTTCATTAACATCATTCCCAAGACCGCGCCAGGACTTTCCACCAGTTGCTGCCTCCTCCTTTGCCAGCTCCATGCTAAAGAAGGCTGGACCCTGCAAACCTCCTCATCCATGTCTCACTCCTGGAGCACGTCAGGCCCCGTTGGACCATTTAAGGCCTTGTGGATCCTTGACAGCACCTGGAATTTCACCCAAAGCTGCCTTGGCAGCCAGGGAGGAGTCCTGGACATGGGTTCTGCCAGCTGGGCACCATCCCAACCCCGGGCACCGTTGCTGGACAGGCTGTAGGGGGAACCCCACAGAGGGGAGACTGGGTTTGGGACATATCCATGGGGATGTTGGCATGGAGCAGGAGTGGGGTGAGATTTCTCCCTGTGGCTTTTTAGGGAGTCTCTGGGGTTTTCTCATCTCTCTGGTAGAAGGGACCAGACTTTTTTTTCTGTTTTTATGGCCCAACCTGTAGTCTGGCGGGGGTCATGGGGGGGTATAATTAGCCACCCTGACAGGTGGCAGGGATCAGATGGCCCCCAGCACCACCCCACAGCCTTGCCCAGCAAAATTCCCTATGGAAACCCAGCCCCAGCATGTTGGGTCTGGCAGGAGCAGGAGAGCTACTGTAAATAAACAGGAGGGGCTTTTCCAGCCTCCGGAGGCGATTCCAGTGTCACCATCCCAGCCGTGGGACAAGGAGGATGGAAGAAGGGCCGGAGTGCTGGGAATGGTGTGGAAAAGCCATTAGAAACCCGAGCTAGGGACACGGCCCCAGGGTTAGTCACACACAGTTTGTTTTCTTTATTAAGTATCTTTTTACCATGGAGCCAATAAACATGGGCTACTCCAAGGATTTGCTTGGAAGTTGGGGCTGGGTAGAGCACTGGGGAGGTGGCACATCCTGGTGTCCAGCCAGGATCATGGCGCTGTCCCATCCTGTAATTGGTGCCCCGCTGGGAAGGAGCAGCCACGTTTCTTGGCCTTTTCCCAAAATAGCTTAATTCCTTGATATAGCAGTGTTGCATCCATGTGGCTTTTTTGAGGTCAGGGCTCTTTTTTCCCGTTCTTCTCCTTTCCAAGTGCATTTTGTGCTGGAAACCCCTTACAGATGAGGATTTCACATCCTTTCAGGGATCATCCTGAGCAGAGCCGGGATTTGATGAACTGGGGATGGTCAGACCAGGATCTGGAACCAAGTCCTATCCCCACAGTCTCATGCTGCATTGGGATTTTCCCTTCCAGATGGCCTTGGAATCTCTGTCCATGCATTCATCCCAGTCTTCAGTCCCTAATGGGCTGTTGCTTTATTTTTTTCTCTTCCCTAATTTTGTGTAGTTTATTTTAAAAGAAGTTATCAGGTTGAGGGATTTGCTTTTCTTCTTGCTAATATTTTGGGAGAAATTCTTGTGTTTGAATTCCTGTCTGGTTGCTGCCTTTTCCAAGCATTATCCTGTCTGCAGGTAAAGTGAGAAAATGAAGGAAATATCCTGTGGAGCCAGGCTGGGAGAGCTGGGAATATCATGTCTAGAGACAAGAAGGTTCCAGGGAGACTTTAGAGACTTCAGGGGAGCTGGAGAGAGATTTTAGACAAGGAATGGAGTGACAGGAGAAGGGGGAATGGCTTCCCACTGCCAGAGGGCAGAGTTAGATGGGATATTGGGAACAAATTCTTCCTGTGAAGGTGGTGAGGTGCTGGAATGGAATTCTCAGAGAAGCTGTAGCTGTTGCATCTGTGGATGTGTTGAAGTCCACGTTGGAGGGGGCCTGGAGCAACCTGGGATAGTAGAAGTGTCCCTGCCCATGGCAGGAGGTTGGAATGAGGTGATTTCTAAGTCCCTTCCAACCCAAAGCATTCCATGATTCCATAAAACTCAGGATTTGGGAGTAATGGCAAAGCCAGGCACTGTTCAGACCTGACTCTATTTCCAGGTTGTCCGTTGGTTGTGTAGTTACTTCCTATTCCAGCTCCTTGAAATGAGAGGTAGAAAATCATAGGAATGGGGGTTTAAAATGATTTTTTTGTGGAAGAGCAGCACTATCACTGGGCTGTCCTCCCCCCATCGAGCCCATATCCATGTGTTCATGTGGATCCCAGCCCTCCTGCTGCTCCCCAACCTCCAGCACACGAGCTCCTCACTCCGCTGCCGATTTCAGCGCTCAGCCCCGGGCCATGGAGCTGCCGAATCCTTCTGCTTTTCAAGGAGAAGGATTTTTCCTGCTCAGCAGGGATCCCGCTTAATCTCAAAGGTCAGCACTGGGAGCTGCTCCCGTGTCCCCAAAGTAAAGTTTCATTAAAAGGGCAGGAGCTGACCTCCATCCCGCATCATTGGCAGGATTGATTTTTATAAACAGGCCAGAGTGGTAGTGCTGAAACCCTCCCTGTGTTTCTATCCCCATGGATTTATCCCGTTTTCCCCAAAATCTGAGTGTCTGTAGCACAGAGGAGTGGGATGCATGGGCACCCAAGTGTGGAAGGACCCACATTTCTCATGGAGAAAGGAATGGATGTTGGAGTTGGGAATTTTTTGTTGTGTTGGGTTGAGTCTCTCCATGGATGTCACAATGTGATGCAAAAGCCAAGCTGGGTGGGATGGAGCATCCTGGGTGGGAGTAGGTCCATGTGGAACCAAGAGGCGTCCAGGATCTGCTCCCACCCTTCATCCCTTGGGATATGCTGGGATGAAATCTCTGGATTGCTGGGAACAGAGATTAGGGAGAAGCTGTTCTTTTTCTTTCCTCCCATTTTCATTCCCAAGTGCTCAGATAGAAATCCCAGCTGAAGACATCTCCTCTTCCCTGACTGCGTCTCCTCCTGCCTTTCTCTCTGCCAAAAAGTGCCATTTCCCAGCAGAAAGCCTTGTGGGGAAACTCTGGGACACTGATGACACCTCATTCCCACCGGAATCACTGATGGCTGCTGGGAGCTGCCAAAATCCAGAGCCGGGAGTGCAGGAGCATTTTTAGGGATGAGCATCTCAATGCTGTTGTTTTAACAGCCACATTCCATGGCCGTGCTGAGTTTCCTTGGATGGGAGAGCATCAACCAAGCCTTGGGAAGAGCAGATTGAGCTCCAGCCCTCATCCGTCTTCCTCAGAAGGCTGGTCCAGGCAGCAATCCCAAAATAAACCCAGAAAGGATTTTGTTCAGGCTCTTTCCTGCTCTTTCCCAAGTCCCAAGCGTGTCTAGGACAACAGATCCCTGTGTTGTCTCCAAACCAGCTTCTCCAGCCCAAATAACCTCCTTGGGACTTCTCCAGGGGTAAATCACTGCTGTTAAGGCTTTGGTGGTTTGAATCCATGAAATCAAGCACTTGGAAAACCGTGGGCGAGTGTAGAATGCACCAGACTAGAATATTATTTTTAGTGGCATTTTTTCTTGGAATATTGTTTTGATGTGGAGAAGGAAACGCCAACACATCCCTCTCTCTCTTTAGCAAGGTGTTGGTGCTACCTGTAGGAGCTCAGCTGTGGATTCCTGTGCTCCCACTGGGTTTTCCCTGCTTTTTCCAACCCCACCCCCTCTTTCCCTGGCAGTGCAAGAAGAAGCACACGCTGGTTTGTCCTGATTTTGCCAAGAAAGGCGTCTGTCCCAAAGGTGCCCAGTGCAAACTCCTGCACCCCCAAAAGAGACGACACCCACAGCAGGTTGGAGGTGATGGAGACCACAACAACCCCCCTTCCAAGTGGAGACGGATCCAGGAGGCGTCAGGCAGGTAGGAAAGAGCTCATTTTGCTTCATTTAACAGTTTTCTTCCCAACCCGCTCCAGATTTTTCCTTTTTCCAGGTGTGTTCCATCTGTATCCTGGTTTATTTTAAGATGTTGTTGATGTGGGTCGCTGTGGTGTTTCCTGATGGAGCCACTTTGGGATGGGCAGTGTCCATGCTTGAGAAAAAGCTGTTGGAGAGGAAAGAGTGGATTCACCTTTAGGAATGTGCCATCCAGGGCTTTAGCACCTCCAGGTATCTTCGAGGCTTTTTTAGACCTTCCTCTTGGAGATGGAGGAGCCCTGATGGAGATTCCACTGCTGAAAGTGGGTCCAGTTTATCCATAGTTACATGGGAAACCAGAAAACATCATCCCTCTTCCTTAAGTCCATGTTGGAGAGCAGAGCTGAGCCCTCTCCATGGCATGGAGGGGCTGGAGAATCAGGAATGGGGATGGACATGGAGATAAGAGGCTTTGGAAAGATTTGGTTCTGGGCTGGGCCCTTGGTTAATCCTTGGAAGCTCTCTGAGCTCTCCCTGATGTTTTTGGGTGCTGGGATGGAGCCACAGGCTGATGGTGGATGTGTTGATCCTTATCCTCCCAGGAAGATGGATTTTCCTGAACTTGGCACATCCTCTGTCCTCACACCTAAGTCCTGCATGCAGGACAGGGACATCCCAACAGAATTAAAACTAAAGCCAAATGGAATAATGGAAATTTGGCTTTAAAAGCCAAAATCTCTGAGTCCTGCTCAATGGGAAGAGGAAGGATCAATTTGGCTTCTCCGTGGCTTTGTGCAGCAGGAGGTGGGAATGAAGGTGGGATGGAATGGGAGGGACCTGGGAGCTTTGCCAGGCTGGTCCTTGCTCCTGGAATCCTTCATGATCTGGGCCTGGGCCTCATCCTGGCCCTGCCTTGTAAGGTAGCAGAGGGGGACGAGCAGCTCTGTGGGTTCTCCGAACTTATCCCGGGTGACAGAAGAGCCTTGGAATGACACCCAGCTCACGTTCCCGGTGTGAACGAGGTGTAAAATAGCTCCTTGCTCTTTTTAGGGAAGGAGGAATGAGCTCAGGCCTGGCTTGCTGGGAGGCTCCTGGCATCCTCCTCTGGGAAGGGAGCACGCCCCAGCTTGGAAGCTGTTCCAGAGGGGTTTTTTTTCCTTTATTGGCACCATCATGGGAGATGTCGAAGGAACTGGAGTGTCAAGTTAGCTTGGAAGAGAGTGGCAGGGCTGGGAATGAGCCAAACCCAGCAGGACACCTCCAAGCCATCCCAACTCCCCACACCCTCCATCTCCCCTTCCCTCTGCTCTATCACAAACAGGAGCCCAGCACCTCCACAAGAATCTGAGGAGCTGGGAACCTTGCAGGGAAGTGCAGGACAGGGAATCCAGCTGGGGAGGGAGAAACTCCAGCTGAATATGTGCTGGCTCTGGGGAAATCAAGGATACAGCATGGCCTTGGATGGAGACCCAGGAGCTCCAAGACTCTTCTATTGCATATGATGCCATGTCCAGTATTGCAAAGTGGGATTGTTTTACTTTTATTTATTCTTTTCCCATTCCTGCAGGAATGATCCAGCTCAGCTCCAGGATGATGGGGAAATTCCTGGACCCTCCAGTGCGGAGCAAGACGTTAAGTTTTGGAAAGAGGAGGACCCCAAGCCAAGCAGCTGCCTGCAAAAGCTGCCATCCTTCATCTCCCTCCGATCCCCAGAATCTCCTGGTTCCCTGGGCTGCAAAGAGGAGAGGGATGAGGACGAGCTAGAGGATGAACCAGGTAGGAATCACATCCTCTGCTTGGAACTGCTCTGGTTTTCCAGGACAAAAAACTGCTGCTCTCTGCTCTCTCCTTTCCTCTGCTGCTCTCCATGGATTTTGGTGGATCCATGTTCCTTGTGAGTCACCAAATCAGTTAAGACTGGGAGTCCAAACTGGGATGGCAATCAGGATTCCCATTGGGTCTGCTCCCAAAACTATACGTGAGGACTTTATCCCCTTATTTTATCAACTCCTTCCTTATCCTGTAAATGATTCAGTGATGAATCCGGTCTCATTTCCATGATGGAATCACAGCTCTGCCCTGTATGGAAGGTGTTTAGTGGGATGCAAGGATGCTGTGCCTCTGGAGGAACTCTGGACCATCCGTCAGACCTGTTTCCCAGCAGGAAATAGCTTGGAAGCTTTCCAATAAAAACATTCCAGTGGGAGGTGGAGTAGAGTATTTGCAGGTTGGAAGTTTAAAGGAAGAGCTGTTAGTCTGGGATTTATCTACTCTGGAAGCCAGTAAAATTTCTGGAAAATGCAGTTTACGATGAGCAGAAGTTTTTAGGAATTCTGACACGTGAGAGCAAGCAGCTTCTGCTTCTCCAATGTTCTCCTCGGTTCCTCCTCTCCTCATTCAGCTCCGCCATGGGAAAATCCCTAAAGGGATGGGATTTTGTGGCGCTCCAGGGATGTACCCTCAGGAGCACAGGTGTTGGAGATGGCAAAGCCAGGATTGTGCCTGGTTCTTCCCAGCTCTGAGTGGGAGGTTTTTGGCTGGATGATGCTCCACACTTCCTTTTTCCTCTCACATCCTTCTCCACAGGGATGTGCAGCCTCAGCCCCGGAGCACCATCCAGGAATGGGCTCAGAAATCACAGTATTTTGTGTGAGTGACAATAAAATTCCCATTTCCAGCTCTGCTGGCACAAGATTTGGCTCAGTGTGAGCCCTTCCTGTCTTTGATCCTTGCTTTCCATGCAGCTGGAGCAGGATCCCACTGGGATAAGGGATGAATTCCATTGCAAAAGCCAGGCTGAAGCATTTACAGGATCATCCAAAAGGATCTGCAAGGTTGTGCCTGGCTCAGCCACTTCAAGCCAGGGAGGGCTGAGATGCCTTAACACTGTCGGAAAGAGAATTCCCAGGATTAGCAACATTTTCCCGAAGTCACGGGAAGAAGAATGCAGGTGCTGTGGTGGACACAGCGAGGGGACCATTCCGGCTGGGAATGCTCCTCTCCACAACACAGAGTGAAACACTCAGCTTCCATTTCCAGGGATTTCTTCTCCCCTCCTTCGTTTTCTTTGGTCCTGGTTTGACTCCCTTTTGATCTCGGGAAGTGTTCCCAAAGCAGCGACTTAACTGGGATTTTCATCTCCATGATGAAGTTGGAACAATTAATTCATGGACAAGAGGACTGTTGAAATGCCTTGGCAGCTGGGAGTAACTCGGGAGCAAGGGCATCCTTTTCCTCTGAATTCTGGTGTGTGCATCCAAGGGAGGATGATTTCCAAGCATTTTGGGTGGGAGGATGAGGAGGAGGAGCTGGTTCATTTGGGAATGTCGGCAGGAAGACTGGGCGAAGCTGGCAGGTACGAGTCAGGGCACTCATCCCTCTGTGCTCCTTTGCCCAGGGAAGCTCCAGCAGATGCTGGAGGATCCATG
Source organism: Rhabdornis inornatus (assembly GCA_013397075.1). Classification (NCBI taxonomy): domain Eukaryota; kingdom Metazoa; phylum Chordata; class Aves; order Passeriformes; family Rhabdornithidae; genus Rhabdornis; species Rhabdornis inornatus. The sequence goes on along the minus strand of VWZS01010060.1, from coordinate 906,487 downwards.
GGAATGGAAAACCAGGCAGGAATCACAGATGGCTGTAAAATCATCTGATGATGAAGCAATTTCCCTGCCAAAGCGATGGCGTGCCAAGTCATGGGAATGTTGATCCATGGGTTTGCCTGTCCTTAGATCTCATCTTAATCCCAGCCAAGGGATTTAGGGGAACAGCAGCGCTCGGGGACCCCCAAATCCAATGGGATAAGAGGAGTCCTGGCCACCATCCAGGGAGGACATGGCATTGATACTTCTAAAGGACCAAATGCTTCTTGGTAGCCGCATCTCTTGGACTGGACTCCATGACCCTTGTGGATCCCTTCAGAATATTCAGTGATCCCGAGATTGAGTTTGGAGCTGAGCAGGTGGTCAGGATGAATCCTTGTGTAGCTCTAGGAAGTAGCTGGAGTCTGTGGGATTTGGGGGTGGGATCTGGGGAGCTGTGCCAGTGATAACGTTCGGTTTGTGCTTGTGGAGCCTGAATTTGACACACGAATTATTGGGATGGTAAATAAAGAGGAGGACAGGTTGTTATTAAGGAATGAGATTAATTCCTTGGTTAAACAATCACAATTGGAGAAAATGCCCTTTTAATCCTGGGAAATGCAAGAGGAATGAGGAAAAAAACAGGAGGGGCAGGGAGGGAGTTTGGAGATGACCTTTAAGGACCAGCGTGGGCAACAGCGTGAGCTTGCAGGGTCTCAGTGGGGGTCTGGGCTCAGGATATAGGGAAAAGGGACTGGAAAGGAGGGATATGGTCTGCGTGCATGGAGCAGAGCCACTGTCATGTTCCCAGCCCTCCAGAGGAGCCTGGAAATTAGGGTTGGAAGAGTGATTTGTTGACAAGGTGGTGATTGGGTAAAGGTTGATTTCGGAGGTCTTTTCCATCCTAAATTATTTCGGGATTTTGTAATTTGAGGGCGCTGGTGCTTTCCAAGCATCCTCCAAAAAGCCAATCCGTGCAGCATGGGGACAGCCAACTGCTCCCAGCCATGTATCCCAAATGGGGCCAGTGGGTTCGGTGGCATCCCATCCTTCACCTTGTGCTATCCACCCAGGAGCATGGAGCCAGAGGGAGAACAGGCTTCCCTACCCCTCCGACTCCAGTTTTCCAGGTAATGGGCTTTTCCATATTTCACCTTCCAGTTAAATCGCCTGTGCTGGAGCCTAACTGGCCTCCCCGCGCTAATTGCACCAATGCAAACCATTCCAATCGAGTGCTAATTTAATTAGAAAGCACCCATTTTAGTTAATTTGTTCGAGAAGATCACTGCAAACTCCTGGAGAGAACAGATGTTCCCCTCTCCCCCGATGAACATTCCGGGCTTTGTAAATGGCTCCGCTCAGCCTTGTTTAGGAGAGAAAAGAGGATTTTATAGCCGCAAACGACCCTTTCTGTAAACATTTTACAGCTCTCTGCACGTTTGAGTGACGATAAACCCCGAGCAGCTCGGCGGGCTGCAAATTTGGGACCATACGGCCGTCATTTTATTGTCATATTTCACGGTCGTAACGTTAATGGAAGATGCTCGCTCCAGTCTTTTTTAACGGCTCCGCTGAGCACGCTCAACCGCCTTGGCTTCCGAGGAATTCGGGGAGGTGCGGCAGCGGCTTCTGGGTTTGTTTACGGCTTCTGCTTCTGGAGGGATAAGTTTGGGAATGTGGATTTTTGCCTCTTTTCTCGCTGTGGTTGAGGGATGACCCCAACACTGTCACTGTCACTTGGTGGTGGGTTTTGGTCCAACCGTTCCCAGCTTCAGGAATCTGAGAATTAGAGAATATCCCAATTTTGAAGGGACTCTCAAGTCCAACTCGTGGTCCTGCACAGGACAACCCCAAATTAATTTAGGTTATACCCAGTGCTGCTGCCCTCCATGTGGATGTGGCCAGTCCCCCTTGGGTCCCATGGAATCTTCATCACCTTCAGCATCTCCTTCAGTGCTTCTTCTGCCAGCAGATCTTTGCTCCAGAACTTTTTCTGGCAGCCAGGTGAGGCAACCAAGCCTTTGATCAGTTGAGCTGGTGGCAGAAGATGCCCTGGAGCTTTCCACAAAGCATCTGCATGGTTGGGGATAGAGGACTTGGACACAAGGAGGTTGTCCTGGGATAACAGGAGCTGGCATCACTGTCAGCTTTGACCCCAGCAGACTTGGTGCAGTTTGTTCCTCTTGGGAGGAAGAAATGGGGATAAAATACAGGGAATTGATTTCTCTGTGTGGTCACAAACATCTCCAGGATGGTGAGGCCCTGGCACAGGTTTTCCAGAGAAGTTGTGGATGCCCCATCCCTGGAAGTGTTCAAGGCCAGGTTGGACAGGCAATCCAGACTAGTGGAAGATGTCCCTGCCCATGGGAATTGGTCCTTAAGGTTCCTTCCAACACAAACCATTTTAGGATTCCATGAAAAAATGGGCAAAAAATTAATACGGAAGAAAAATATTTCAGTCGTGGCAAAGGAGTGAGACTTGGCAGTTTCTGAATTGGACACTTTGCTATTGAGGAAGTTAAATCACAGTGAAGTTTCTGACTTTTGGAGCTTCTCAGAGCCACCAAAACATGAAGGGATTCAACCCCAGCCTCCAACAACACCTGGGTCATCTGTGGCATCCCAAAGGCTGAAGGTATCCCAAGCCTAAAGGTGTCTGGTGGATGTAGGGGATGGAGATGGAAGGATCACAGAATCATTAGGGTTGGAAAAGACCTCTAAGATCATCAAAGTCCAACCTGTGACCAATCCCCACCTTGTCACCAGAACCCTCAGTGCCACATCCAATGGTTCCTTGGACACCTCCAGNAATGAAGAAGGCATCTCCCAGCTCAAGTTTCTCCAGGAGCACTTTGTTAACAAAAGGAAAAGACCTTTCCAAGGCAGATTCAGACTCTGGACTCCCCTAAGATGTCCTGGAAGGGGTCAAGGGATATTTTTCTTTTGGCAATGAGGAGGAGAAGCGTGTTTGGAGGGAATTTCTCCTCATGGCTTTAAGCCTTGAGCATCCAGCAGGGAAATGCTGGGATGCATCTTGGTGCTCTGAGCCTTCCTGGAGGAAGATGCTGGACAGGATGAAACCTTTTGGTGCCATCAGGAGAATGATGGAGACCAAACATTCCATCAGGCCGGAGGTTGTTGAGGAAAGGAAACCAACAAAAATTCCGGCTTTTCTCCTGCTGGATGCTGAAGTTTGGAAAACTGCAAGGGAGTTGTCTTTCTCTGCATCCTGCTGCTTTGGGGTGGAGAAACCCAATTTTTTAATCCCTCAGGGAGTCAGGAATGATAAACAGGGAGAGGATTTGGGGGCCCAGGCCCAGACCCACCTCTTCATCCAAGAGGATTCGCCACCTTGAAATCCCTTTCAATCCCTCTCAGATCAGCATCTGGATGAAACAAATTTGGTTTTAACTTCCCTGTCGGATGCAGCTGGAGCCGCTCAGCTCCGGCTGGGGGAAAACCAGGTTTTATTGAAAAATCTAATGGTGCCACCTGAAGTGTGATTTACTGCACTGTCCACTCCTCAGACTTGATAATATATTTCTATTAGANTCCTTAAGGTTCCTTCCAACACAAACCATTTTAGGATTCCATGAAAAAATGGGCAAAAAATTAATACGGAAGAAAAATATTTCAGTCGTGGCAAAGGAGTGAGACTTGGCAGTTTCTGAATTGGACACTTTGCTATTGAGGAAGTTAAATCACAGTGAAGTTTCTGACTTTTGGAGCTTCTCAGAGCCACCAAAACATGAAGGGATTCAACCCCAGCCTCCAACAACACCTGGGTCATCTGTGGCATCCCAAAGGCTGAAGGTATCCCAAGCCTAAAGGTGTCTGGTGGATGTAGGGGATGGAGATGGAAGGATCACAGAATCATTAGGGTTGGAAAAGACCTCTAAGATCATCAAAGTCCAACCTGTGACCAATCCCCACCTTGTCACCAGAACCCTCAGTGCCACATCCAATGGTTCCTTGGACACCTCCAGGGATGGGGACTCCAAACCTCCCTGGCCAGCCCCTCCTACTACCTGACAACCCTTTCCATGGAGAAATTTTTCCTGATGTTCAGCATGAACCTCCCCAGTTCAATGGATCCATATTGTCCTGCTTGAGGGATGGATTCATTTAGACTCAGTTTTTAGGGTCTCATCCACCTGGGTGGAAGAGCAGCAGGATTAGTTTCTAGTGCAAGTTGTCACCACATGGATTTAGTGCAGGATGGAGCCAAGGAGATCCAACCTTCCCCATACACTTTTTCCATATGAAAAAGCATTTGTGGAAAATTCTGGGAGGTAGCCCTTGCTGCTGGGCTTTCCACCCCATCTTTTGTTGAGTTTTATTTAATAATAATAATAATAATAATAATAATAATAATAATAATAATAATAATTATTATTATTATTATTATTATTATTATTATTATTATTATTA
>VWZS01010060.1:840454-892336 GCA_013397075.1 Rhabdornis inornatus | reverse complement strand
TTTTTTTTTTTTTCCTTGAGCCTATATTTTGCTTGGTGATTTACGAGAAAAAGAAAACGAACAAAAAAAAGAAAAAAACAACAAAAAAACCCTAAAATCCTTTAGAAAAGAGAAAAAAAATACACGAGTCTTAAAAGTTTGTATGTAATAGCATGCAAATAATATCCGAGTTAATTTAACGATGTTGAGAAGAAGCCGAATGCACTATATACAGGAATCGATTGGGTGAAATAATACTGTTTTATAGAGATTTAAAATTATCTATGCTCTTAAAAATAGTGGGGAGGGGAGGGAGGGGAAGAGGTAACAATTTTAGGGTGACCTGAAAGGCAATATAGTAATATATGGACTGCAAACGGTTGGCTGCTATCTCACTATGCACCAGATTTATTTATTAACCCTCGGGAAACGGAAAATCTTATTTTAACCTCGATGTTTGGAGAAAAAAGAAAAAAAACAAAACAGACGGCAAGAAAATGCACATTATTTGTTGTGGAAACAAGAGAAAAAAAGAGGATTAAGATTTCGTGCAATCGTTGGAGCGAAAGCGGGACCGATCCTGCGCGGAGGAGCGGGGCGGGTTTGTTTTTTTTTTTTTTAAACGAGTTGCTTATTTAAAAAAGGAGAAAAAAAATTAAAAAAACAAAATTTGGGGGGAAACAAAAGGGTCCTGCGGACAAAGCGAGCTTGGGAGCCTGGTGCATTTTAGGGACTGATCGTGCGAAGCGTTTTTAACGACCTGTTGTTTCGATTTGTGACGGTTTTAATGATGTTGCATCAAGATAAAAACTTATATTCAACTAGAGCCTGGGTCGGGTTTTCTCTCAACTTTTGGGGGGGTCCCGCAGCATCCCGCGAAACTGCAGGGGTTTTGTTTGGGGGTTGTTTATTCTTCCCTTTGATTCCCGGTGCTGATGCAAAACCTTCCCCCAGCTCCCGCTGAGATAAGTCCAGTGTCGAGCGTCGCCTCTGCCCCGTTGAACTCTGGCTTTTCCCTTTTCCTGCCTCTTTTTGTTTTTGGTGTTTTTTTCAGCCGGGTTCTGCGTTGTTTTGGTTTTCTTTCCCGGCTGGAGGGTCCTGGAGACTTGCTTCCCTGCAGCTGCTGGAAAGTCACCGGATCCAGTTTGGTTCCAGCTTGTCCGACACCGTCCCGATGAGCCGCTGGCTTGATTTTCTACGGTAATAAATGATTTTTCTTTCCTCTTTTGGCTTCTCCCTCTTGAATTTTTAATTTAAAAATGAACCCTTAGCAAACCAAGTCCACACCTTCCCCAGTCCAAGCTTTTGGACTGGTATTTTACTGAGATTTTGGGGGGTTTTGGGACTATTTTTAAGGATATTTCTCCCTTTGCCGCAAATCTCAAGCGCAGCTGCAGCTTTTCCTGGACTCAGTGGGACAAATTCCAACACAGCCCTTGGTCCAACATCTTTCTTGGGCATTTTGTGTGATTTTTTAATATTTAGGTGTATTTTCTGTCCTATTTTTTTGCCCAGGCTCAGCCGTGGCAGGTCCTCAAGCTGTGGCATGTTCCCTCCTGCCGCTTCCATAAATCTCTGCTGTGCTCATGTAATCCCCTGGCTTTTCCCAGGATTTGTGGGGTGCCTGCAACTCCACAATCCTCTGGTCTTGCCTTTTCTGCATCCCCAAACCTCACTCTCCTTTTTTCTTCATCTTTTTCTGACTTTTTGGTGTCTTATTTTGTGACCAGAGGGTTTTTGAGCAGCCTGAGATCAGCTCAATATCAGACTTGGATTTTGGGATGGGAGCTGGAATGCAAGGAGGAGCATTTATCCCAGGGCTGGACAAAAATGGGGGTTTTGAAGGTGGGGGATTGACCCCTTATTCCTGTATTGATTTAGATCCAGGGAAACTTTGCAAACCTGGCTCAAAATAAAATTAACCCGCCAGCCACTCGCGGGACACTGCGTCCTCGAATTTTTTGGAGGTGAATCACAGCTTCCTGGTGGGTTATTCCCTAATTTTCCTCCCAATATCCCTTTCTCTTGGTACATTGTTTTGGGGAAGAACACATCCAGCTGCCTGGTCATGATCAAATAAGAATTTGGGGAGGAAAAGTTATCTGGGGCTGATCCCTTCCGCAAACCAGCCTGGGGATCTCAGCCTCTGCTGTCTAAATCTTCACTCCTAGATCTTTCCGTGATCCACATTCCCTGTGGGCACATCCTGGGGGGTCACTGCCCCTTTTCCCAGCTGGGCTGGGGCTGGTTGGGAAAGCAGAGCTGACTTTGGGGGCTGTGTGGGGTTTTGTGGGAGCGCTGTCCCATGGGATGTCACCCCAGCACCCAGCGCAGTGCCCGTGGGGTGCCCGCGATTGTCTCCTACTCTGGAATCCTTTCCCCACTTCCGTGACAGAGCAAAGGCAGCAGTTTAGGATTCCAAATTTTCCCTTTTGCCCTCTCCTTTTGATTTTATTTTGGGGTACAGCAACCTGGGAAGGATCCCAGATTATTTTGGCAATCCAGGTATTATCCCTTCCTCTTTATCCCGAAGGGAACCCCAATTCCTTGCGCCACCATGATTTATTTTTTTAGTTCCCCACTGATTTTTTTTTTTCCCCAAGCCCTCCTTGAAGTCCCCTAATAGCTGGAGCAGGACACAGGGTATTGCTGCCACCCATTAATGTTGGTCCCCCTCCATGGGGGACCCCAGCCCACAGTTATTTTGGGAGATCTGGGGCTGGAGTTGCACCCTTCTGCCCCATCCTGACTTTCTCTGTGCTCCTGAAGCTCCTGGCTTTCTGGGATTTGGCTTTGCTGAATAAATAATAAAAACTAAAGTGATTTAAGCCTAAATTTGGCTGGTTTATGACTTGTCTCCTTTTTGGGACTGAGCCCCCAGTGCACCCTGGGCTCTGGGGGGGGTGTCTGGGTGGTCCCTGCTTGGGTTTGCGGCGTTTTTTGGGATGGCTGCAATATTTGCAGGATCATGTGTGTGCATTCCAAGCATGTTGGCACATGTTTTGGGATGGGGATGTGGTGGGACGGGGTCGTGTGTCACCCGTGTGCCGCAGGACTGCAGACGTCTGCAGGTGCCACCGTGTCTGCTGCAGGAGGACGTGTGGCGTTTGGGGTCACTCTGACCTGGTGTCAAAGCTTTCCCCTCATTTTTCCTGATCCCTGAGCAGGGCTGGAGCCTCCTTCTCCATGTTCCTGCTGCTTTTTTAGGGTCTGCATGGGGTTGCAGCAGGACCTCAGGACACCACACCCTCTCTCCCATGAAGATCTGCAGTCCTGGGCTCTGTCCTGGGCATCTCCTGCATCCTCAGCTCCATCCTCAGCCTTTTCCAGGGGTGAAAACAGCAGCCCAATCCCCAAGGATACTCCAAGGGCTGCCTGGCACTTGGGATGGGGACAAGCCCTGGGGGTCCTCTTCCTGTCCCCCTCCTGCAGAGCTCCTTAACCCCATTTCCAAGCTTTTCTTGCCCGTTGAAGGCTCTGTGGGCAGCGCTGAGCTGGGAAATGGCTGGAGTTCCTCTGGCTTCCCAGCCCGTGGGTTTTCCACAGGCAGAGGGGCGATTTTGGGGGATGCTCACCCCAAACACAGCAGTACCCTAGAGCACCTCATCCATGGATGCTCAGGATCAGTCACAGCCCCTTGCAAAGTCTCCTTGAAGTGGTGCAGGGTGCTCCGTGCCAGCTCCAAGCAGGAATTACCAGGATTGCTGAAATGGGTGGAAAACCATAAGAAGATGATCAATGCAGCATCTCCAATGTGTGCCTTGCTCCTTCCTCCATAGTTATTGATACTCCCACCCCACAGGTTTGTCCCAAAACTGCTTCGGTGTTCTGCACAAATCCCAACATGTCCACAAATCCTGACATCTCCGTAAGGTGAGAACCCCAGTCCTGGGTGGAAGCAGGTTGGGCTGCTGGGAATGGAGGAATTTGGGGTAATGTTCACTTAAAAAGCAGAAATTAATTTGAATCTCAGCCAAATTAATCCTGGGTGAAAGAAAATTTTGGATTTGGCTCTGAGCTCAGGGCTGAGCCACTGTGAGCAGAGCCTGGGCTCAGTTTGGAGCTGGAATTTTTTGGCTCAAGTGGATCTTTATATTCTGGCTCGGCCAGAGTTGGATTTTTGCACATTCCCTCCTTTCCATTCTCTGTGCCTGGCTGCCTCCTCAGTATTCCTGCATCTCTGGGACACAAACACTGCCCTGCCCATGCTATATAAAAATGTATTTATATAAAATAAATTTATCACCATTTATCACCTTGCTAGAACAGAGCTCTGCCATGGGATCAGGGTTTTGGCACTGCACGGCTCATCCTGGAGGCTGGAATTTTTTCCAGCTCTCTGCCGTTCCCCAGCCAGCGCATCCCAGCTCCACTGATGTGATCCCTAAACTCATCAGGAAGTGAAATCCTTCCCAAAATACAGGACATGGAAAACCCCCTGCATAACATGTACGGGACCACAAACTGGGATTTTATCCCAAATTCCTTGGGTTTGGGTGGGTTTGTGTCACCCAGGGGTGCTGCTGCTGCTGTGGGAATTGGGATGCAGGAAGCTGGATCCAGAATATGGGTGTGGGATGCAGGAGGAGAGATGTGGGATACAGGAGGAGGGATGCAGGATGCAGGGGTACAGGATAGCAGATGTGGGATGAAGGTAGTAGGAAGCAGGATATGGATGTGGGATGGAGGTAGTGGGATTCAGCATATGGGATGCAAGAAGTGGAATGGAGGAAGTCGGATGCAAGATTTAGGATGTGGGATGTCAGGTGTGAGGATACAAGACAGTGGATGTGAGATGAAGAATATGGGATGCAGGATGTAAGGATACAGGACACTGGATGTGGGATGTAGGTAGTGGGATGCAGGAGGTGGGATGTGGGATGCAGGTATTGGGATGAAGGATATGGGATGCAGGATGTAAGGGTATAGGACATTGGGTGTGAGATGCAGATGTGGGATATAAGGTAGAGGAATCAAGGATGGAGAATACTGAATGTGGGATGCAGGATAAAGGACATGAGAAATACGATATGAGAATTGGGATGCAGGATATGGGGATAGGAGATGGGATACAGAATGTAGGATATGGGATGCTCACTACAGCAGACTGTGTACTGGTTGTCGCTGCCCCTTGATCCAGGAGCAGTGGGAAGCACTGGATCATGAGAATCAAGAAGAAGCCTGTCCTTGCCCAGACCACCCTTTCCTGACCAGATAAACTCCATCAAGGATGCAACACTGGCAAATCTCAGCAATTCCAACTCATACCCATCACTGCCTGTGTGTGTGCAGGTGGCGGGATAAAGTAAGTGGGACATGGGATGCAGGAGGTGGGATATGAGATGCAAGCTGTGGGACGCAGGATGCACATCCACGTGTGTACAGGGAAAGCAGCTCCACTGCCAAGTGGGAAACATTCCAGGACAGCGTCAGTCCTCAGATCCTGAGGGGATCCAGATCCTGCCAGCCCAAGTCCACTGCTATCTCAGCTGTCTGGAAGTGCAGCTTTCCTTGGAGTCACTATCCCCAATGCCTGGAAATGCCCTTGCTCCCCTCTCCATCCCCACAACTCCGTATCCCTCCTTGCCAAGCTCCCAATTAAATCATTAGCACAGTGTTTAATTACCCACACCACAAAACCCAAAGGTTCCTTGGGTTTTCACTCCCTCCAATCCTTCCTTTCCACGGATGAGAGTGGAGGGAAAGCAGGGGGAGCATCCTCCCACCCCCACCAGGTTATTTATTCATGGAAAAGGCCGAGGCTGGAACACGGCTCCGGCACAGCCCTGGCAGCTGGCGGCTCCCTGGGAGCTGTAATTTGCACAAGCAAAAATAAACTAATTGTTATTTTCCATTTACATAAAGGGAAGGGAAGAGAGGTTGGAAGGGAGGGGGAAGGAGGCTGGGAATGTGAAAGGACTGTGCTGCCAACCCCTTCTGGGAGGGCTGTGCCAAAGTGCCGGCTCATTCCCTGCTCCTGTGGGGCTCATCCTGCCTGTCTGGTTGCTGGAGAAGTTGAAATTTATGGAAATGATGGTACTGGAGCATCATCTTCCTCACCATAGAGTCAGAGCCCACTTCCAGAGGTGTGAAGCACATCCCGGTGAAGGGGAGAGAGGACAACCACTTCCATCAGCTGGATGGGAGGAAAAACCTGCTGGCATCAGGACAGATTTGAGGGATGGATGGAGATTTATTTGGGGTTTTCACTTTGGCCGTGGTGTGTGGATCCAAAAGAAGGGCCTGGGCACAGAATCATGGAATAGTTTTGGTTGGAAGGCAACTTGAAGATCATCCAGTTCCAAATTCCTGCCATGGGCAGGGACAGCTTCCACTATCCCAGGTTGATCCAAGCCCTGTCTGACCTGGCCTTGGACACTTCCAGGGATGGGGCAGGCACATCTTCTCTGGGTAACCTGTGCCAGGGCCTCACCACCCTCCCAGGGAAGAATTTCTTCCCCATATCCCATCTATCTAACTCTGCCCTCTGGCAGTGGGAAACCTCAGATCTTTGAGACTTTAACCCTTTTCCCAAGTGACTGTTGCTGAAGGGCATCTGGTGGGGATGTATTTGTGGATCTGGGCTTGGAATGGAGATGGGAGTGAGGAAAAGCAGCAGAAGGGGATGGGAGTGCTCCTCTCTCCTCAACTCTGTGCAGCCCAAGGATTCCTTGGACCGGGGAGGAAAAGGAAGAAGAGGTTTCCCAGAGAGGCTGTAGATTCCCCATCTCTGGAAGTGTCCAAAGCCAGATTGGATGAGACTGGAGCTACCTGGTCTAGTGGAAGGTGTCCCTGCCCATGGCAGTGTGGTTGGAACGAGATGATCTTTAAGGTCCATTCCAACCCAAGCCGTTCCACGATTTTATGAGGAGCACATCCATGACCTCATGCGTTGGATGGAGCAGAGACTGGAGATGCTGTCACCAGCAGCATCAGCATGGGAGAGACCCCTTCCATGCTGCCACATCTTGGGAACCTTTGTCATAACACTTGGAACGAGACGTCGCGGGCGTTTAATTCCGATTTACGCCGACAGGTCCTGTCCGTTAATTAAATATCCATTGATTGTTCGGAGAACACTTCCTTGGGTTTATCGTGTTTCTCCGAGACAAATCAAATTGCCACGTCATTAACTTCCAGCTCTCCAATCCATACATAATTACTGCCTTATTAATACCTCCGAGTTACGAGGAAGTTTGAGGCAATTAATATTTGTGGGATAGTTTGTATCAAGTTAATTCCATCAGGGTTATGTTAATAATGCGGACATCTAATAAGCTGGATAATTAACGTCTTTCTCGTTAGCATCTTCTCAGGTGCCAGTTAAATGTCAGGCCAGGTTTTGTGGCTGGGCTGTGTTTAATTAAACTCATTATTACACAGGGATTCATGGCTGTTACATGTGGACGGAGCCAGGTAGGAGCAGCACATTATTCTTGCCCTGCCTGGGCTTTGGATGCAAAATGGATTTGGGGTGGGTTGGAAATGGGATTTAGGGGCTGTTCCAAGTTGTCTCTCTCTCAAAAACTCCCACAGGAGGGTTTTTGCTTTGCAGGAAGGTCAGGATTTGGTCCTGGTCAGTGTTGGTCCATCTTGCTTGACTCAGAGCAGGGTTTGGATTTAAGGGATGGTCTTCCAAGGAAGTGGCAAAAGCCATGGGCTCTCTGATGTGGACATGAACAGTGGAGTGGGAAAAGTGCTGGGAGCATCTGTGATCACATTCCCCAGCAAGCCCAAAAATAGCCCAAAACATGAAAATTCAGGCAAATTTTAGGCTCAGCTTTAGCCCAAATTTGAAGCTTTGGGTTGGGTTTCTTCCTGAACTGGCAGGAGTTTTTCCAGTGCACCCCAGCCCTGGGATCATCTCACTCCACGCTGCATCCCTGGGGTTTTCCTGCTGCCTCATCCCTGGAGCTGGTACCACAGAGTTCTTGGCTATAAGAACTTCTCGACCTGACTGAGCCTGCATCTCTCCACCCACAGCCTTCCCTCCCCTGCTGTTCATGAATAAAAAATGGACCCGACTACCTGGCCTGTTTGTCCTCGTGAAAAATTTATTGGCTGCTGATTAAGTTTTAAGGAAGGGCCGTGTTGCCCAGGTGGGTCGATGTTCTCCAGCTGCCCAGAGGCATGGGAAGCCGTGGAGTTGGGATTTGCCTCCTCTGCTTGCTCTGGGAAAGGAACAGGGAGAGTTTTGCTCCTTCCCTGCTCCTGGTTGGGATCCCTGCAAGAAATCCTGGAATAGCGTGAAGAGAAAGACCCAGGTTGGGCTTGGCTCATATTTGGGAAGGCAATGATCCGCAGCAGCTCCAGAGCACACAAGAAATTTTGGAATTCGGGAAAGGAGACATAAGCCATGACCACAGAGAGGAAGAAGGTCCCGGGTGACCTGAATGAGGTCTTCCATCCGTGGAAGGTGTGGTGACCGCTGAGGTTCTGCCTCAACAGAGGGACAGCATTGTCATTGGGAAAAAGAGGGAATTAACCGAAATTAAACTACTTTCCCTTTCTGATTATCTGTAGTCCCTAAAATAAAGGCTCTGCTGCTTATTTCTTCCCTCCCTCCTCTTGCCTCTCTCCAAGGGCACAGAGGAGACGCTCAGGAGCTCATTTTTAGTTGCATTTAGGAGCTCATTTAATGTTATCCTTAAAAACATTAGGAGGAGATGGCTCCTCATGTTCCCTCTTCTGGGACAGGCTGGGGAAGGAGAGGAGGGAAGGATCCTCCACCGCTCCATGTGCGGGGGCTGTGCTCATGCTGCCACCACAAAGTTGCCTCCCTGGTCAGAGGTTCCTGCTCCATAAATATTTCAGGAAGCAGCGTGGGGGTCCCAAGGGTCTCCTGGGTCATTAGTGCAGGATGAGGAAGCATCGGACAGACAGCAGAGGAGGAAGGAAAAAATCTGCAATGAAAACCAAGCAAAAGCTGCCAAAGCCACAAGGTCAGGCATGAAATATTCATGGAACCATCCGTGCTGGAAGACAGGTGTAGAGGTCCTGGGGAGGCTACGGAAACCCCTCTCTGCCTTCCTTCTCTCTCATCATCAATGCTCAGACGGCAAAGTTTGGGGCAGTGATTAAAAATGTATGAACCCAGTTGTGCAACAGCTGGACACATCTGGCACCACATCCCCCTGGTGCCCCTGTCCTGTGCTCGGTAAAAGGTGGGTGGTGGGATTGGGAGGGGACAGTCGGTGGCCATTCTGTGGGCTGGGCCCTTTGGGAATCACAAGGAGGAATGGGCTTTGGGATGGAGGTGGTTGGAAGTGGTGGGATGGGATGGAGGTGGTTGGATGGGAAGAATGGTTGGATGGGATGGAGGTGGTTGGATGGGAGGGATAGCCTTGGGATGGAGATGGTTGGATGGCAGGGATGGGATGGAGGTGATTGGATGGGAAGGATGGGATGGACGTGGTTGGATGGGAGGTTGTTCTGGGATGGATGGATGGATGGATGGATGGATGGATGGATGGATGGATGGATGGATGGATGTGGTTGTGGTGCAGGAATAAGGCAATGGAATTGAGGAGTTTGGGTTGGAGGGATGAGCGATGGGAGGCAGGTGGACTATGGGAGGAATGGGTAATGGGATAGAGGTGGCTGGATGGGAAGGATGGAGCCTCAGATGGAGGTTTTTGGAGGTTTTTCCCTGCATTTCCCTTTTTGGGAAAGTTGTATGTCCTGTTCGGTGCCTGCATGCCCTCTCAGAGCAGCCCACAGGCTCTGCACCAGGCAGCCTTCCCAAATCCCATCTCCAGCTGGGAATTCAGCCCCATGCCCATGGACATCACTTCCTGGTCACTGCATCTCCTGGAGTGGCAACCAACCCTCCTGGAGATGAAATTCCTGAGCCAGCGTTGAACCAACTTTTCCTAGAAATAACACCCAATTTTCTTACACAAATTATTTCCTTTTGCCTCCGTGGAAGCTCATTAGAATTCCTAAATGCAACCGCATGGATCAATGAGGTGCCGGGCCAGTGCACGGCAGTCGATTCCTGTTTTCCAGGAGACTTTTCCTCCCTGTCTAATCAGGGAAGGCAATGTCTTTCTCCCTGATTTTTGCTCTGGTATTGGTCCCTTGCTGATTAATTTCCAATGGGTCACCTCAGCAGGGAAGGAGGCTCTCCAGTTTAATTAGGAATGGGTAATATGAGTGTGGCTTATCCCGCAGCTGTCCAGTGGCTATTGTGGATGAGTGCCAGGAGTTTCAGCTTTTCCCAAAATAAAATTCAAAAAGAAAATACTTGGAATAAAGGCTTTGTGCTTATCAGGACAGTGTCCAGCTTGGGAGCTGATTAAGTGGCTTCATTGCCACCTGCCTGTGCCCACAGGCAGCTTATCCCAGGCTTTTCCACGGGAAACTGAGGTGGGGATGCTGTTCCTGAAATGGTGAACACCACCAAATAGTAGAGATGGAAAAACTCTTTGCCTAATGGGAATTTATGGGATGGGGGGGCAACATCCTCGCCTTGCCCCTATGCTGTGCTGTCCCACAGGAGCATTGTGACACTTGGATCCGAGCACACACGCTCGCTCCCGTTGGTTTTCCCAGCTCCATGTCTCGGGAGCTGCCGAGTCAGCAGGCTGCACATCTGCAGCGCGGGATCCACCGGAGGACGATATTAATCAGGATTTTTTTTTTTTCTCCTGGACGTTGGCAGCTTCCCGGAGCTCGCAGCTGTGCCTGTGCCCTGGGAAATCAGCTCCAGTGACTCCCGTGCTGCCGGCTGGGAATGCGCCTCGTCCCCAGGAGCTTTTGGAGCTGTGGAGACAGATGTGTCCCCTCACATGGATGAGCTGGGAAGAGGGGAGGTGCTGTTAATTCCCTAATCTTGGCATCCCTTTCCATGCATTATGCAGCTTCATCCCTATCCCTTCTCCTTGGTGCTCTTGGAGCACCTTTGGATGTTTTTTCCATCAAGGAGAACATCCTGGACCAAGCAGCATCATCCTGGTCCCAAACCCTCCCCACGATGCTCAGAGGGGGGAATAAGGTGTTATGGAATATGGGAAACTCTTTAGGATGGGGACCTCCCTTCCAAGGTGGGATCCTGTGTGCCACTCCTGACTTCACACATTGCTCATCCCAAAGCTGGATGAGGCCTGTCAGGTGGATAATTAGGATAATGAATTGCCCTAGAGGCAGTATTTAGCCTCGGTGGGAATAGTGGGAAGGTTGGAGGAGAATCTTCTCCCACTAAAAACCTCTAATCCCATTCTTGGAGAATAAATTGTCCCAGTGCCTCAGTTTCCCTGGATGCAAACAGGGATGGATCAGTGGGGTGGATCAGTGACATGGCCCACCCTGAGGGTCGTATTATGTTTTCCAAGGGACTTTTGAGGCCGGGACTGTCATGTGCCTGTTCTTTCATCCCTATTTTCCATCACTTGGATCTCTAACCCTCTTTCCCTGACATCCTAACAGTGGTTGTGGTTAGGGGCAGATGGGAAAACGGGACACAGGAGCTGGGGAGGGATTTTGCTCAAGCCTTGCTGGCCTTGCTCCTTTTGTTTTCGTGCTGTGTTCCTTTCCCTATAGACAAGGGTTCTCCACAGGGGTTGGAAGCAGGAAAGGTGCAGGGAAGGGGGGGAATTCTCTCTCTTTTGCGATCTCTTTGTGTCCCCGTGTAATCAACTCTGATTTATTCTCTTTGATTTTTTTTTTGTCTTTTTTGTTGTTATTTTTCATTTTTCCCCAGTGTCGGCATTTTTTCCTCCAATCTCCCCCTTCCCCTGTGATTCACCAGAAACCTGAGACTGGGAATTATTCAGGATGCAAAGGGCTGTTAGTGGGTCACTGGTCTCCTTCGGTGGCATCTTCCAGCTTCCAAGCTCTTAACCCTTCCCAAGCCACAAGAGGAATCCTCCACACATCCCCTTTCCCCCATTCAGATTCCCATGGAAAAATCCCTGGTGAGCCTGAAATCCTTCAGACAGAAAGGCCAGAAGGGATAGGTTTGGGTGAATTTGGGCTGAAATAAATGACTCTGTGGCCGTTGGAATGCTGGATGCTCTGCTGGGAGGTGGAATTATCTCATCTTTAGGAATTTGGAATACCAGTTGTGGGTGGAATGGGGTTGAGATAGGGATGGGACTTTGGAAGATGTTTGGGTAGGTTTGCAGGCAGAACAACCCTATGGGCAAAGCCAGAGCAACAGGAAATTTTGGGGTTTTGGGAAGAGTTTTAAGCACTTAAAAACTGGGATAATGGGGAAATTGGTGCTGCCAGCAGCAAATCCTCCTGGGATGTTGGAGCCAGACTTGAGGGCACCAACACTGGGGGAATATTGGAGCAGGATTTGAGGCAGAAGTCTTTCCAAGGATGGAGATGTGAGGATCTGGGCACCAGTGAGGTGTTTGGGGAATCCAGGATTTGACCTGTTGGCTACAGAGGGACAGTGGATAGGATTTAGGGCATCACAACCATCTGGGATAAAAGCTGGGATGGGGGATGCGCTGCCATTACGGGATATTGGGGATGAAGGGCTGTCCCAGCCGCACAGAGCAAGGGTTTGGAAGAGCCCATGCTGGAACACACACTCTGGCTCCTGGATGTTGCTTTGGAATGGTTGGTTCTCAAATATGGGACGGGAAAACTGTGACCAGCACAGAGAGAGGGAACATCTGGATCCTGCAGGATCCTACAGGATCCCATGTCCAGTTTTGGGACCCTCAGGACAAGAAAGATTCCAAGGGGTTGGAGCATGTCCAGAGAAGGGAATGGAACTGGGGAGGGTCTGGAGCATCAGGAGCAGCTGAGGGAACTGGAGCTGGAGAAAAGGATGCTCAGGAGGAACCTTCTCCCTCCCTGCAATTCCTGGAAAGGAGGGTGGAGCCAGGTGGGGGTCGGGCTCTGCTCCCAGGGAGCAAGGGACAGGCCAAGAAGAAATGGCCTCAGGTGGTGTCAGGGCAGGTCTAGGTTGGATATCAGGGAAAACTTCTTCATGGAAAGCACTGTCCAGCCTTGGCACAGCTGCCCAGGGCAGCAGTCACCATCCCTTGAGGGATTTTAATATCCATGTGGATGTGGCACTTGGGGACATGGTCAGTGGCCTTGGCAGTGCTGGGGGAAAGCTGGACTTGATCTTGGAGGGCTTTTCCAACCTAAATAATTCCATGATTCCATGGTGGATGGACGACAGTGAGTTGTTGGCCACCACATGTCCCCACCAAGCTGCTCTTGTCCCACAGTCCTCTCAGCTCCTCCAGCCCATGGTGAAAAACCATTCCCAACAGTTTTGCCACCACTCTCCAACACAAGAAAGAGTAAATCCATGAGGATACGAAAAAGCAGGAAAAAATCCATCACATTCAAAGACAGCCTGGCTGTTTTTCCAGTACTTGGGAGGTGTGTGTTTCTCTCCCAACTTGTTTGTCACCCAAGGCTATTGGGAGCACTCAATCTCAACCTTTTTGATCTGCTCCCAAAAAATTCATCAGAGGATGCAGAAAAGTGGATCAGCTCTTAAGAGCTGCATCAGGAAAACTGCAGTTTAAACAGATTTTATATTATTATTTTTTTTTTTCATCACCAGAGTTTCTAGGAAATTAAAAAAAAAATCCATGGAAGTGAGGAACAAGGCAGATATCCTGATAAGAATATAAAATTATATGAGACAAACCCCCAAGGCCTCTTTAGACACTACAGCTGAAATATCGGATTTTTAGCCTTCCCTAGCCTGGATTGTGAGGAAAACAGAGGTGGAGAGACTGGAATATTTGCTGGTGGTTTTAAAAGCAGCCACTTATTATACTGAAGGCTTCTCTGCACCTTGTGGTGACACAAGCGGTGTGTAGCTAAAAAGTCACCAGCGCTGTCACTCTAATGGAGCTAAATTCACTTAGAAAAAAAGAATGAAAATAAAAATAGCCATGAAAATATTTAAGCAACCCATTAGAAAAAAATAAATAAAAGAAAAGAAAAGCAAACCTGGCCAGAGTCCATAAAGCAAAGAGCTGAGCAAATTGGGGCAATTGTCAAGGGAGGTCAAAGCTGTCGCCTGTCAGGGTTGGCAGTTTCCTCTAGAATGGAAAGGAGTTGATGTGAATCCTCCCCCCGGAACAGGGGCACAGTCCAGCAGCAGCTCTGCTTTCCTGGTGTGCATCTTTTCTTTGGGATGAGTTTTGCCTACACAGCCATGGCTGATTTTACACCACAGTGAGCATTCAGCAGCTCCTCTCCTGCTCTTTTTCCTGGTTTTGTTTGGATCCAGTTGGGGTGATCTTTGCCAGCAGAATGGAAATAAAGAAAAGCCACACGGGATATGGGATCAGCATCTGGTTCTGCTCCAATGTGCCAGAGAGAGGCAGCACAGGGATTAAAACCATCTCCACCCCGAAAAGGAGCCATGTAGCTGCTCCTAAGGGCACCTAAAACTTCCACAAAAAGGAATTTTTGAGGAGACCATGGAGATGCTCCAAGGGCTGGACCCCCTCTGCTCTGGAGGCTGGGAGAGCAGGGAGTGTTCACCTGGAAAAGAGAAGGCTCCAGGGAAACCTCAGTGCCTAAAGGAGCTCCAGGAGAGCTGTAGATGAGGCTTGGAGTAGAAGGAAAAGAGAGGGAATGGCTCTTTTGGATGGGAGGGGATATTGGGAAGGAACAGCCCCCTCCAGGCAACCTCAGCAGAGAGGAGGAGAGAGGAAGAGGAGGAGGAAGGAAGCAATTCCCCAACTGCTGGAGATGTTTCCTCCATGTGAACACCACCATGGCTCCAGGGATTTGTCCAGCACATCGTTCTCCTTGGCACTGGAGTGACCTCAGCTCCCTCTCAGCTGGTGCTCCAAACCCTCCGCTGGCCTGAGAGAAAATAATAAAGAATTAATTAAGACTGAGCTCTCATCAGTGTTAATGCTTCAGAGCCCTTTTAGCCACCGTTCCAGAGCATTTCGGGTGCTTTTACCTTATGGAATAATGAGGATGGAGATGCAGCCAGAGCAGTGGCCTCAGTCCTGGGCACTGATCCCAAAATGGGTCCAGGAAAAAATGGATTTCAAAGATTTCATTCCCTCATTTTCCTCATCACACTACTCTTCTGCCTTCCCTACCAACATTTTCTCTTCCTCTTCCTCTCTCCCAAGGAATTCTGGTGTTTCCCTGCTGTTTAAATGCCACAGCCCAAATCTTCTCCAGCACAGACCTCAAGGGTGTTACTGATCCGGTGACATCCTCTAAGAGACATTCCCAAGCTCTGATGGGAATGCAAACCTCCTTCAGAAGGTCACAGCATTCCCATGGCATCTCTATCCACAGGATCCACCACAGGGAAATCTCACTCCAAACAGATCCCACCCATCACTGGGAGAAACACCAAACCTTTGGAGCTCTCCCTGGACCATCAGGACAGCTCTGGATTAATGGCTGACCCCCCACACCTGAGCCCTTGGAGAATCTTTGTGGCTTCCATGAGGTCACTGGAGATGGCCTGGAGGACACATTAAGGGAATGTGAATTCCTGTTGGATAAAGACTCCTACAAGATGCAGGAAACTGTTGGCTGTGGATCCAAAGGGTGCCAGTGTGAGTAACAACCAGGAGCACGGGAAGGAGTTTTTTACTCCTTTCCAACTCTTCTCAGAGGAGTCCATGCTGCTCCAAAGGGTTTTCTGAGTGAAAAATCCCCCTTTTTTTTCCTATTGGGAATTTTAAGTGTTCTGCTCCCTGATGAGACTTCCCACAGCCTCTTCCAGAGGGCTGGAGAGGATGTAGATTGGGGAACATGGATTTCTTTCCATCAGGGATAGCAAGATAACTCTTGGATTAAAGAGTTGTCTGGACTTGAAGTGCCCATGTCCTTATCCTGGACTGAGAGGGAATGAGGACTGGGAAGCAGAAGGTCAGGAATTCAAAACTCTGGGGCAAAGCCATAAGATCCAGTGCAGCCAGAGCTGGTTTCTCATCCCAGTAGAGCAAAAAGGGCTCCAGGACCTTGCTTACTCCCACAAGGGACTCCAAGAATGAGGATGGAACCAGGCTGTATCCTCAGAAACGGCTGTGTCCGCAAAATCTTCGGGAATATTCAGTGCAGCAACTGCTGGTGGCAATAGGCAGCACAAAGAAACTCCGTGGGGCATCACAGAACAAGATGAGCTTGGGGAAATTTCTTAATCCCTCTCCTTATTCAAAGGCTGGATTTTTGCCTTCTCCATCACTCTGGAGAAAGGATTCCCACGTGCTGCTGGCTTGGGATGGGACTTGGAGCCAGAGCCTGGTCTCTGAACGTGAGCTCAGCTTTGAGGAGGAGAAACTGAGAGCTGGGAAACGCTAAAAGAGCCATTAAATCATCTGCTCCATCCCCAGTAGGGCCGGAGGGATTGTCCCCCCGAGGTGGCTGGCATGGAAATGCTGCTGTTGAGGGGTTTTTATGGATATCCTCTGGGAACAGCTCCCAGCCAGTGGAGGAAACTCTGTGAAATCTCTACCTTTTGCTTCTCGTTAGTGCAGCCTAATCATCCCCCTTTTCCCAGGGGGATTTCTGCCCTCCAGGTGCAGGAGACCTTTTTTTTCCATCTGCCTTCCCATCTGTCTGTCTACCCAGGTCCCCGCAGGTCGGTGCTTACCTGGAAGGGATTTTTCCGAGCCTTTGGGTCCTGGCAGCCCCCAGGGCAGGACGAGAGGCAGGAACGGCAGCTGAATGATTGGGCAGGATGCAAACAAAGGGAAACAGTGTCCAAAGAGGATTGCCCTGGCTCAGGAATTCCCCTGGAACACATCAGGCAGTTTCATGTCTCAACGCCTGTAAGGCTGTGTCCTCCCGAGGCCCGGCACCACCTTTCCCAAGCTGTGCAGGAGCTGGAAGCCAGGATTGTCTCATTCCCTGTGGGACAGCAGAGGTGTTTATGTATTTGTTTCCCAATAGGCAGCTCCTGCCACTAAAAGGATCAGGACGTGGAGCCTGTGTCAAAGTGGAAGGCTGGGAATGGGGACTGGATCAGGGTGGTGATGGTTCAACCCCAGAGCTGGGGGAAATTTGGGATGAGAAGGTGTGTGGCTCCTCTGGACGAGCAGGAAAGATGAGTTCTCTGTAAGAGAGGAGGGAAAGGAGCTGTGAGGTCTCAAGTGAGACATGATGGGTCTGCAGTGGGTTTGCCAGAGGGTTTGGAAAGCTGTGCAGAGCCAGAGGAACAGGGAGAGGGGTGTTGGTGCAACACCTCTGGATATGGTCTCACCATGACTGGAAGTAATCCAATAGCCACCCCAGTCTGGGAGGGAATTTTTTTTTAAGCAAACCCAGAGCTTGTCAGAGCTGGCAGAGACCTCTCCTCTGGTGGAAAAGCTGCTCCCATCACACCTCCTTCCACCTGGGAAATGACCCACATTCCTGTAAGCATTGCTTTGCTCAGGAACAGAAACCATCTCCGGGTCCAGCAGCTCCTGTGCTGAACAAAACCAGGAGTGAAAACTCCAGTTTTGGAGCCTGGCAATAAAAACACAATCCAGAAATAACCAAGATGGATTTAGACTGTGAATGTGTGCTGTGAATGCAATTTAAATTGTAAAATGTTTAGGAAGCTGCCTGCTGGTGACAAGGACCTGCCCTGCCCTGCCTGCAGTGCTGTACAGAGCACTCCAGGGAATGGCCAGGTGCTGTCACTCCACGTGTGACAAGGACAGCAATAACCGACCAAAACACTAATAAATGGTAGCTCTGAGGGGTTCAGAGGCTGTTTATGGCCCGGAGAATGTGAATCCAACAAGGAGCAGCAGGAAGATGCAGATAGCAACTGGCCGTGTCCCAAATCCCTGGAGCCACTTCCACCTGCCTAGTTTGGATCCTGCTCCATCACCTGATGGCACCACATTTATCCCTTCCTGTATCCCACGGCAGGGGAGTTGGAACTGGATTATTTTTAAGGTCTCTTCCAATCCAATCTACTCTAAGATCACTTCACAGACCCAAAAGGGGTGAGGCCAGGACGCCGCGGTTGCAATCCCAGAGGACTCCCCACGGCTCCCAATCCCTTGATCTCAGGATCAAGAAGCTCTGGGGCCGCATCTGCCAGCCTTGTGCTGGTGGCATCACGCTGCTGCTGAAGCAGCAGGATGGGGCAGCCCCTGGGAGCGACAACACCGATCTTCCACCCCGAAAAAACATCCTGGGATCAAACACGCTGATGTTTCTTTCTCCCTGTCCCATGGGATGAGATTCCCCCGGCTTCCACCATCCCATTTCCAGCCTTGCAGCCCCCCGGGTTAACCCGGGAGCATCCTCCTCCCGTCCTCCCTTCCCCTCCTCTCCTCTCCCCGTCTCGGCGCTCGCCCCCGCCGGCATCCACCAGCCTCTTTCAGGTACCTCGGAGCTTTAATTGAAAGCAGCCGCCGCTGCACACAAAACACGCCGAGACCCGGGAGCCACTCTGAAGCCTGACTCAGGATGGGGACCCTGCCGGCGCGACGCGGGGCGACAGATAATTAAAGTGACAATCGCGGGGGATGCAGCGATGCCTCCCCCGAGGATGGCGCGGCAGCATCGGGCGAGTCGTGCCGGGCCGGTGGCTCGTTTTTTTGGCCACCTCCAGCCCGGCTACGTGGCCACGTCCGCCTCCCGATCCGGGTTTGAAGTCCCCCGGGTGCCGTCGGTGCGGGACAAACAGGCAGGGCTCGATCGCTGGAGGCTCGGGGCGTTTAAAAGCGGGAGCAGGAGCGAGAGTCGTGTGGGAGCGTGGAGACAGATGGGCTAAAATTTCTGAATGCTCATGAAAGATTCAGGGGCGTCACTTGTTAAATTTAATTGGGAGAAACCCGACTCGGTGCCTGACTGCACGGTTTGGTGGCTTTTGCTTAAGAAGTCAAGTGACAAGCTTGTCGTCTGTGTTTTTCCCTTCTTTCCTTCCCTCGCTTCCTCCCGCCTGTTTTCCCCAGCTCCTGCCATCGTGAATAATTTGGGGAGGATTATCTTCTGTCTCCTGTTGGGGCGAGCATCACTCCAGGCAGGAGAGAGGTGGGGTTTTGGTGATGCTGTCAGCTTGGGATGCAGGAGATGGGAGTTCAGGTGCTGCTGGATTTTGGACCAGATCCAGAAAGGGATTTAGGGGCTTCAATAAATGTCATATGCCAGCAAAAATTTGGGATGGAATCCCTCTGCCACTATGGGGCCGGGACACTTTTCTTTCCCGCATGTGCACCTGGTGGGAGAGGAGGAGGTGACAAAACCCCTCTCCTAGGCAAGATCTCCTCTGGAGCTGAGTTTTCCAAAGGCTGGAGGAAAGTCGTGTTTGAACAGAGGTGACAATGAAATTTAATGGCCTCTTCTCCCGGGGGATTTTGAAAGTGATGGGTGTTTTCAGTGACTGATTCTTCTTTTAAAAAAAGGAGATTCCAGGAGGGAATCATCCCTCCAAAAGCCAGTTTCTGTGCTCATCGTGACTGCCTCTGCTTCCAAAGAGAAAAACAGTCCCTGCTGGAGGGTCAATTCATCTCCTGTGAACTTTGATGTCTGCAGGAAAGCAGATGAATCACACTTGAAAATTCCTGTTTCTCCCAGATGACTCCAAGAGAAGCTGGAGTGACTCCCCAAGGTGTTCTCCTGCTCCACAGATATCCCTGGAGAGGTGATGTGGGACCCTCCCCACTCAGGTGTGTGGCCTCCCGGGAATAACCTGAACTCAGGGCTTAGGGACAGAGGCAGAGCTAACTAGGGCTGCTGGGTGGGAATGGGAGCTCCTGGATAATTGGTGGGAGCAGTTTGGACTCTGCCAGGTGGCCTGGTTGTCACTTCAAATTCACCAATGATGTGGGACATGACCTTTTTTAATGGGGTTTGTCTGGTGGGATCTTGGAGCCTAAAGGGGAATTATTCTTGATATTTTATACTTTGCAAAGTATAAAATCCACTCATCTTTCCATGTGACTGTTTGTCCTCCTGTCTGTCCATTTATCCATTTATTAATTTATCCTTTTATCCATCCATCCGTCCATCCATCCATCCATCCATCCATCCATCCATCCACAGAATCATGGAATGGTTTGGGTTGGAAGAGACCTTCAAGATCATCCAGTTCCAAACCCCTGCCATGGGCAGGGACACCTTCCCCTGGACCAGGTTGTTCCAAACCCCATCCAACCTGGCCTTGGGCACTTCCAGGGATGGGGCAGCCACAGCTTCTCTGGGAATTCCATTCCAGGGCCTCCCCACCCTCACAGGGAAGAATTCCTTCCCAATATCCCATCTCTCCCTGCCCTCTGGCTCTGTGAAGTCATTCCTCCTTGTCCTGGCTTTCCAGGCTTATGAAATGGGTTTATGGAATGAATATGGCCCCATTCCAGCTGCAATGAGTGGGTGATTTTCTCTTTAATGAGTCTCGACCCACAATTCCAGGGCCAAAAAGTGGCTTTGGATGAACATCTGGATGTTCTGGAGTGTCCCTGCATGGAGAGGCTTGGACACAAACTTGGAGTTTGGGCACAGAATTGGATTTTTGCTTGGCTTTAGGTGCTAAATTCTCACATGCTTTCCTGGGAGAGAGATTTGGTACCAAAATCTTCACCCCAGGTTTGTCGGACACCTCAAGTCACTCAAAATTTTGCGTGAATGATGCTGATTTGGGTTTTGTGAAATCGCACAGAATTGTAGGGGAAAAGCTCAGAGGGTGGTGGACACCTCACTAAGCTACTCTAAGTCTAAGCTAGATCAGGGGAGGTTTAGGCTTGATATTAGGAGAAACTTCTTTGCCCAGAGAGTGGTTGGACACTGGAATAGACTCCTCAGGGAAGTGATTGCAATCCTAAGCCTGATGGAGTTCAAAGAGTGTTTGGACAATGCCCTCAGCATTTTTGGGATGTCCTGGAGGCTAGGAATTGGTCTGGTTGATCATTGTGAGTCACTTCCAGCTCAGGATATTCCATGATTCCATGAACTCATTTCTTTTTGTCATTTTCCCTCACCAAGAGCTTTCCCTTGAACCCATTCCTGGCTCCATGGGACCATCCCATGAACAGCAACATCCTCAAAAGCTGAAGGGACAGAAACAAAAGCACTGCCTCCTTCTTGCCACTGTTAATTACCTTATTCATTAACGACTTGCATTTCCAGTATCCACCGGTCAAGCTTTGCATTTGGATTTTGGAGACTTGCTCTACTCTGAGAGAAGTTTTATCAAACCCAGATGCCAGCATGGAGCCAGATTCTCACAGCTCCAGGATGACTCAGGTGCAGTTTCACATGGATCTGAGTCCTGGCTTTGAATTTCTCAGGATAAGGATAGGCATTTTAACAAAATAAAAGGGCGGAATTTGTTCATCATGGCTACCCCAGTGAGGAGTGGGGAGTTTGTCACCTGCAATTAAAAAATTTTGTCTTTTTGTGCTCATCCTGCCACAGCTCTTCTCTCTCCATGGAATCTCCAAGGGACCCTCTTCCAAGTCCTTGGAATGGCTCCTCAGAGGCGAATTCCCAACACATTCTTGTGCAAAAATAGGGAGGGGATTCAGCCCCTCTGCTCCTCTCTGGTGAGATCCCACCTGGAATGCTGCCTCCAGCTCTGGATCCCAGCATAGGAAGGACATGGAACTGCTGGAGAAAGTCCAGAGGAGGCACCGAGGTGATCAGAGGGATGGAGCAGCTCTGCCGTGAGGGGAAACTGGATGAGTTGGGATTGTTCATCCTGGAGAGGAGAAGCTTTGGGGTGACCTAATTCTGGCCTTCCAAGACCTAAGGGAGGTGACAAAAAAGATGGAAAGAATTTTTTTACAAGGGCCTGGAGTGACAGCAGAAGGGGGAATGGCTTCCCACTCCCAGAAGGCAGGGTTAGATAGGATTTGGGAAGGAATTCTTCCTTGGGAGGGTGCTGAGGCCCTGAAATGGAATTCCCAGAGAAGCTGTGGCTGTCCTCATCCCTTGAAATGTTCAAGGCCAGGCTGAATGGGGCTTGGAGCAATCTGGGATAGTGAAAGGTGTCCCTGCCCATGGCAGGAGGTGGGACTGGATGATCTTGAATGTCCTTTCCAACCCAAACCATTCCATGATTTCATAAAAAATAAAGGATCAGCGCAGTCCAGAGCATGTCAGGCAGCACCTGCCTTTGGAGTCAATCCCAGCAGCAGCCAGGGATGCTCCTGGATTTGGGTTCTGCTGGCAAAAGGGAAGAATTTCTGTGCAAAATCTCAAAGAAAAAACAACTTTGTCTTCTGAACACTGACAGGGATTGTCTCTGTACCTCTCCTTTGTCTTCTTTTTAAAATTCTTTGTCCCTCATAAAAAGCAAAACAAACTTCCCTCTTCTCTCCATCAGCAAAGGAGGGGGAAAGGGAGGAAAGTAATTATGAAAGGAAGAAAAATGCTCTCCATAATTTTTTGTGTTGACAGTGAAATCTCCAAAAATCCCCTGCTTTGCTTTGATGCAGAATAAAAGAATTTTGAGTGACACAGAGACTTTTCTGTTGTTCTGCTCTCCATTTTTCATCTCAAAAATGCAGCAGTGAAGAGCCTTTTATTCCTGAGTCTCTACCAGGATTTATGGATGTGGCATTCAAGTCCATCCAGTCAGAAGTCAGGGAAACATGGAATTATTTAGGTTGGAAAAGATTGATTCCACCCATTCTCCCAGCACTGCCAAGGCCACCACTGACCATGTCCTCCAGTGCCAGATCCACATGGATTTTGAATTCCTTCAGAGATGGGGACTCCACCACCTCCCTGGGCTGCCCATCCCAATGGTTGACAACCCCTTCCATGAGGAAATTCTCCCTGAAATTGATTTAGGAGTTGCTTCCAACACAGCTGGAATTTCAGGGATGTTTTTCATCTTGTCTTCCAGGGCGAACTGCATCCTTTAATTCCAGGAGTGTTTGGTAATGGAGTCAGGCTGTTGGAATGGGCTGGAGGCCACAGACGGATATTCCAGGGATCTCCCCAGGTCAGTGGAGTCCCAGTCCCCTCCCTGCACTCCTCTGCTTTATGGAATCATGGAGTGATTTGGGTTGGAAGGAACCAACCCAAACCGTGCTCCAGCTCCCTCGTTCCAACCCCTGCCATGGGCAGGGACACCTTCCACTATCCCAGGTTGTTCCAAGCCCGGTCCAACCTGACCGTGGACAATTCCAGGGATGTGGAGTTTCCTACCAAGCTGCAATATTCAGTGTGGGAGAGGCAGGAATCCTGCTCCAGGATGTGCCTGTTTTGGATTAAAGTCCAGTGTGAAATTGGTGAATTCATGATTCTGTCCCTGTGCCCTGCTCAGGTGAGACAGCACCTGCAGAGCTGCCTCCAGCCCTGGGATCCAACAGCAGAGTTGCTGGAGCAAGCCCAGAGGAGGCCATGGAGATGCTCCGAGGGCTGGAGCCCCTCTGCTCTGGACGCAGGCTGGGAGAGCTGGAGGTGCTCACCTGGAGAAGGAAAGGCTCCAAGGAGACCTCAGAGCCCCTTCCAGTGCCTGGAGCGGCTCCAGGAGAGCTGGAGAGGGACTTTGGACAAGGTTCTGGAGTGACACAACGCGGAATGGCTTCCCACTGCCAGAGGGCAGGGTTAGATGGAATATTCGGAAGGAATTTTTCCCTGTGAGTGTGCTGAGGCCCTGGAATGGAATTCCCAGAGAAGCTGTGGCTGCCCCATCCCTTAGAATGTCTAAGGCCAGGTTGGATGGGGCTTGGAGCAACCTGGTCCAGTGGAAGGTGTCCCTGCCCATGGCAGGAGGTGGGACTGGATGATCTTGAAGGTCCTTTCCAACTCAGACCATTCCATGATTCTATTACCATCAACGATAGGACTTAAACCCTTTTCCTGGGAGCACTCATTGAGCAGGATCTGTGGAAAGCTGGGAAAACCTGGCAGGGAGCAGGGCCTGAGCTAGCCCAGGGTCCAGTTTTAAGTTACTGCTGCTTAGGGGCAGAAATAGCTCCTATTAAGTTGCATTTCAGGATTTGGAGCCAGAAGATTGAGGTCACATCCACGGAGCAGGACCTGGTGTTTTGTGTCCTCTGCAATTCCAAGATCTCACCGTGAGAGCCATCCTGGGAATGGAATCCCCCTCCTCCTGCTCTATGGGGATACAACCTCTTCCAAGGGGGATTTTGCTGCCTGAAGTTTCTCCTGGTAGGAAAATGTGCACGTGGGAAATGGAAAATTATCTCCTGCCTCAGTTTCTCTACATGGAGCAAGGGAAGATTTTCCCCATCCCATAAGGTACATCCCACTGGGAGCTGGTGTAATGTCACTAAGCACCAGCATGGAGTTGCCCTTTGAAATCACCCTGGTCTGCACGGAAGGAGAATTCCCCTCCATGGAGAGGGGCCAGGCATCCCTGGAAAGGGACAGGTTTAAAGGTCGGGGATATGGGTTGGATCCAGACCAAAATCCTTTTCCCTCAACCACCTGCTCTTGCTAGAAGGATAAAAAGTTGTCTCCCTCTCTCCCTGGTTCTCATCCAGCCTCATCCCATGGGCACTCTGGGATACGTGAAACATCTGGCCATGATCTTCCTGCTCCTACATGTGGGATGGATACCACTGCAAAAGCCCCTCTGGAAGTGCTTATCCCACCTCCCCAGCCAGAAGAAATGAAGGCAAAACTTTCCAGGGTTTAAAGGATTCTGGAAAGTCTGATGGCCTCAGACTGTGAGATTCATATCCACACAGAATTGATTTCAGGCAGGGATGGGAAGATCATTGTCAGTGGACAATGTAGCAAAAGGGGCAACCTTAAAATCATGGAATAGTTTGGGTTGGAAAGGACTTTGAAGACCATCTCATTCCACCCCCCTGCCTTGGGGGACATTTTCCATGATCTCAGGTTGCTCCAAGCCCCGTCCAGCCTAGCCTTGGGATGGGGCAGCCACAGCTTCTCTGAGAATCCTATGCCAGGGCCTCACCACCCTCACAATCAGGAATTCCTTCCCAATATCCCATCTATCCCTGCCCTCTGGCAGTGGGAAGCAATTCCCCCTTGTCCTGCCACTCCATGTCCATGTCCCAAGATCCTCTCCAGCTCTCCTGGAGCCCCTTCAGGCACTGGAAGGGGCTCTGAGCTCTCCCTGGAGCCTTCCCTTCTCCAGGCTGGACATCCCCAGCTCTCCCAGTCTCCAGAGCAGAGGGGCTCCAGCCCTTGGAGCAGCTCCATGGTCTCCTCTGGACTTGCTCCAGCAACTTCACATCCTCCTGTTATTGGAAGCTTCTTGGTCATCCTTTGCTTTTTGGGCTGAGGAACTATTTCCATACAGTCACAACAATACTTTCCTCATCCAGGTGTACTCTGGGATCACTTTTCCCATTTCTCACTGCTCCTGAAGGGATTCTGATTTTCGGGAATTGCACTGCTCCCATTGCTCTGCCCAGATTTCTTCTCTTTGCTCCTCTCATGACACACAAAGACAATTGAGGGAATGGTGTCCATGCTTCTCCATGGCTGTGATGGCAGAAAGACAGATTATTCCTCTCCTAATCACCCTGAGGTGAATTCATGCCATCCATTGAGCTTTGTGTGCCCATTCCTTGATTTTCCATGCCACTTTTGCAGCGAAGGAGATATCCATAGCTCTGGGGAGCTCTGGGGAGTTGCAAGCACCAATGACACCCCTGAGCTTCCCGAATTCTTCCCTCTTCACCTCTCGCCATCCTCCCATCCTTACAGCCGTGGCAGAGGACTCCAGAGGCGACCATTCCTGTGGAAGCAGCCACTTGAATTTCCCCCCTTTCCCTCAAAGTGATTTTTCTCCCACTTCCGCGCAGCGTGTGGAGGGAATTTTTGCACCCGTAAACACTTTGCGCTGCTGGCTCCCGGCTAATTGAGTCTGACAGTTCGTGTAGTCAGCAGCTGAATGGTGTCACTGGGAATTAGGCTGCCGGGATAGACTGCCAGGAGCAAATTACTTTGTCACTTCTCAGCTGACTCAAAAATATGGGGCTTTTTTTTCCCTTTTTTTTTTTTTTTTAATTCTTCTTTTTATTTTTGACTTTTTCCTCCCAGGTTTCAGTTTAGTTTTGGAGGTTTTGTGTGAGAATGTTTGAAGCCCCCTTATCCTGAGCCTGGTTTGTTTAAGGAGCATTTTCTTGTTGGTTACAAACTGCTTGCCTCCTGAACCCCCCCTGGAATGTTTATGGAGTGGGTTCTGGAAATGATTTTTAAAGGGGATCCAGGGGGATTGAGGGGAAGTGACTCAGAGAGCGGGAAAGGGATTAAATGCATCCCTCCTCCTCTCTGTGGTATCCATCCAATGCCATGGATCCATCACTCATCCATCCACCTCCACTAGGCAGCTTCCATTTGTTTGTTCATCTCCCTGACATATTCCTTTTGCTGTGCAGTATTCCAGGATTGAGTCCAGTTGCAGTTGATGGTTATCCATCATCTGCCTGTGGGGTGTCTCTGGTCCATCCTTGTTTGTCCATTTGCTGAGTTTATCCCTTTACCCTTCCCCAAATTCCTCCCATGATGCCATGATCCCATGTTTGGATGGTTGTCAAGCTCTCCATCCTCCCCTTTTGAGGTCCTGTTGGAAAATTGGTTGCTGGAAAACTGTTGGATGTGAAAAGCTGTTGTTTGGATATTCTGTGTCTGCTGGTGGAAATGCAATTCCAGCCTCTCTGAAAAAAAACCAGGATGAGTGGGATTTTAACCAGTCAAAAGAAGGTAATTCCTGAGCCAAGCCCTCCTTCAATGTCACACTGATGCCAGCCTGGGCTCTCCCAAACTCTGTCACCTGTCACAATCATGTCCAATAGGTTGCTTCCCTGAAAACATTCCTCTGCTTCCATGCCAAACCTTGGAATGTCATCCAGACCAGCTCAAGGCCAGAGGAGAAAGTCATGGAGCAACTTCCCAGCTCCATGGGACTGGAAGTGATGAAGAGCCCAGGACCATGTTCATCCAGCTGGAACACTTTTCTGGGCAAGATCCAGAGTTTTGGTTCTATTAAATTAATCCTGCACTGGAAGGGTTTTTCATCCAAGTGGGGATGAGGGAAGGGTTGGTGCACCTGATTTTGGGGGATTTTTTGGTAATGTTTTCATAAAAGACGTTTTAACTCCCTGATGTTTCTTCATCCTTAGCCCAGCACTGCTCATGCTGTGCTGCTCCGGGGACAATTTGCATTTTTCCAAGTGTGATCCCACCCCGTAAAAATCGTGACTTCACATTTATGGTGACAAAACCACACTTTTTTAATGATTATCACCTGTGCAACATCTCCCCCCCACTCTCCCTTCCTGTCATCCTGAGGCTGAGGGTACTCTGAATGTTCCTCTCTTAGATCCTTCAGTACTTTGGATTTGTGAGTCACTGTTGTAAATTTTATTGGAATCTTTTATTAAATTTTTTAACTTAAGATGTCAATTAAATTTAAATGCTGTTAAATCTTTAGGCTTAAACTGCTGGTCAAGCCCAGGGCTCAGTTTAGCAACAAGGTCTGCTCTGAAGTTTGTACCTCAATGGGATGGTTTTCCTTATTCCTTTCTATCCTTGCCCTTTTCCTTGCACTCCCCAACACCTCTCCCTGCTCTTCCAGGGGGTGCTTTCCTATCCCTCAGTTTCTCCAAACCCTAAAGAACATGCACATCAATGTTCCCTACCAGAGATTAACTCAGTGGCCGGGTCCTCCTACAAGACCAGCAAAACCGGGATAATCCCACCTGGAAGAGACTTTACACAGCCAGGCTCATCCTGGACACATGGCAGAGATGCTGCAGGAGGTAAATCCTCCATGGAAACACCAACTCTGGCTCTGCTTCCCAATAATAAATCCAAGTTTAATCCTCAAATTGCCTGGGCCTCCCTCCTGCCAGGCTCTGGCTCCTGCACAAATTGTCCATCAACTCTAAGTGGGATTTCTTGGCCACACACAAAAAAAAGAGGCACCATGGTTGCCATGGAGGGGGAAATAAATGCAGGGATGGGGGATGGGGTGGAGCTGCTGGGCTCCCTCTGGATGATTTTGGCCGATCCCTTCTCATGGATGCTTTGGGAAGAGGTCATTAACCACTCAGCCTGTCGGGATGGATCCCCTTGATCCCATTTAGCTGGAGCTGGGAGCTCCCACCCCTGTTTGGGGAAAGAAACCATAATTTCTGCCCATTTCCAGTGGATTGTGGACTCCTGGCTGGTTAGTTGGATGTTCCAAGGTCTGGAACACCTGAAATCTTGGAATGGTTTGGGTTGGAAGGGACCTTAAAGATCATCCAACCTCCTGTCCTATGGGTAGGGACACTTCCCACTATCCCAGGCTGCTCCAAGCTCCATCCAACCTGGACTTGAACTGGTCTGGATTTGTGTCCCACACCAGACAATTCTGTCAGAGTCTCTAAAGGAGCTGACTGTCCTCCAGGATGCTCCAAGCCTTCCCATTGCTCCTTCAGTTGCAAAAAATCTTGTCTGGATGGTTGGGAGAAGGGGAAAACCAGGAAGATCATCCCATCCAATGTAGGAATTTTGTTTTTGCCTCTGCCCACTGCCTGCCCAGGTAGGAAGATCATGGTGAACCTGATCCCCGGGAGTTTGAGAAGTTGGATAGGGATTCTGCCCCTCTGCTCTCCTCTGGTGGGATCCCACCTGGAATGTTGCATCCAGCTCTGGTGTCCCAGCACAGGGAGGTTGTGGAGCTTTGGGATCCAGTCCAGAGGAGGCACCAAGATGATCAGAGGGATGGAGAACCTCTGGAAAGTCTGGGAGATTTGGGAATGTTCAGCCTGGGAAAGACAAGTTTCGGGGTGACCTAATTGTGGCCTTCCAGGGTCTGAAGGAGGTGACAAAAAAGATGTTTCCAAGGGTTTGGAGTGACAGGACAAGGGGAAATGGCTTCCCACTGACAGGGAGTAGGGTTCGATGGGATATTGGGAAGGAAGGAAGTTTCCCAAGCAGATGGAAGGACGAACCTGATGGCTCCAAAAAGGAGAAAACATCCCTGACAAGCAGCATCCCGAGGGATTTGTGGGCTCTCACCTTGCTTATGCAACTGCTGTAGGCAAATCCTAGCTAACCACGGATTTTGGTCTCTAATTCCTCTTGGAAGGGGTGCAATGACATGAGGAGAATGAAGGATATTTCACAAATCTGACGAGGTTTGGGTGTTCCTCAACTGCTCCTACAAAGCAGAACCTTTCATCTTTCCAAGATTTCTCGTGTTGCTGGCCACATTTCCTTTCCAGCTCTCAGGGATGGAGGCACCTCTGGCTCCAGGGAATTCTGATGTGAGTGGTGAGTGCTCAGAGCTTACTGGGACCCATGGAAAGGATGTTTTGGAGACTGGATGACCTTGGGAGGGGAAGAATATCTCCATCCTGTCAAGAGGAGGACTGTGTTTTTTGGGAAAGGGCCAAAGGAAAACTGATCAACGGAGCATGGGAGAGAAAACGAGACACCCAGAATAGCTCCAGGTCTGGTTCTGTGCCTCACTGGGAAAGCCTGAACATCCACAGGATGTTCCCTCCTGCCTGGCTGCTTTGCCATCACCATCAGGTGAGGGGCTCTCCTGATGTGCCAAGGTCCTGGGACCCTGTGACAAGGCCATGGCACCCCCAGCCGTGGTCCCCGGCAGATAAATCCCTCATGAAGAACTGAGCTCAGGCCAAGTTTTTTAAATGGGATTTTTCTTATCAGGAGGATTAATCCTCATAATTTGTGTGGAATCTGCATCTGGGGTTTAAATGTGCCCATACTCGTGGTGTTCTGCCCCACAGAGCACCTGATTTTCCCTCTGCAGGGCAGTGACCTCTCCAAATGGAATTTTCTCTTCCCTTTTTGCTCCATTTTGCCCATTTCTCCCAAAATCCTTGTAGTGCCCTGCACCAGTGCAGGGATTTTTGGGGCTCCGTGTCCTGGTAAACTCAGATTTTGCAATGAATCTTGTTCCTTCCATCAGAGACTTGAAATAATTCCCTGTGCACCAGTGAACCAATTGAATCAGGGAGGGATGGGGGGAAGAGGGACTTTGTGAAACAGAGCCAAAACCAGCTCTGGATAAAAAGTCCTGCAGGTTTTGAGGAATGATTAGAGGAGAAAATGAAGAGCAAATTACCCCCAGAGCAGGAATGGGAAGCACCCCGGGGCTGGCTGAGCTCCTTGGCTTTGTTTATTCCTGGGACTCTCCCGGCTGGGCCTCCAGGCGATGAGTTCCTCACTTCACAGTTTTGGGAGCACATGTCATGGCTGAGGTTCATTAATCTCCCCCCGCCAGCGTCCTTGATGAGTGATTTTAATTTTGCTGCCTCTCAGGTTACCCTGAGCCGTGAGGAGGTTTAAAAACATCCCCGGGTTGGGGCATTTAGATTTTCCCATTTAGGATGGAGGTGCAACCTCTCTGAGGGTGGATCCTCCTCCTTCACTCTGCAGCTGTGATGGCACCATGGGGAGATCCCAGACCCCTGAGAATCAGTTTTGCACAGGAGCAGCCTTGGAGGTGACTTTAAAGGTCGCATCTGATGGAATTCTGCCCTGTTTGACACTGCTGATGGCTCCAAACATCACATTTAGGGTAAAGAAAGGGCTCTGGCACACAAAAAGAAGCAGCATCCTCTAAAAACATATCAGAGCCAGCCCTACCCCAGAAAATTCCATCCTTTTCCTGCATCCCCTTGAATTACACACACACACGAATCCCTGTAGGGCCACAGCCACATATAAAATACCAGGAGCCATCTCCACTCTCCTGCCTCTGCTCAAGCACACTCGTTTTCCTGGGAAAATCCCTCTCTTTGGGTTTCTTCAGCCTCGCAGCCTTTAGGGGTCACTCCTAGCAAGATTTCCATCATTTCCCTGCAGCCTCACAAGGTGCAAATGTCCTGGAAGAGCCAGCGGTGGCATCAGGACTCCTGGTGTCTCAGCATGTCTTGTACTGAGTATTCCCATTTTCCTGTGGCTTTTCCTGGGCATGATCCTTCCCTTCTCTTCTCCTGAGGAAGGAGGAGGATGGAAACTGCATCTTCCCTGGCTCCAGAGGGTGAAGGATGAACAATCCAGGGCATTTAATGCCGGTGTAATTTTGGGATGAAAAACCTCACAGTGCTGCTCTTAGGACATCCCAAATTCCATCTCCACACTGTCCAGCTTGAGATGGGCTCAGTAAAGCAGGATGAATGGGCTGGGAATAGGAATAACAGCAGGGATTTTTGCACCTTTCCCAACATGGCATGAGGGCAGGGATTGCTTTATCCCCTTGGTGGCTGCCATTGGCTAAATCCAGGGTGACAATTCCAACAGCAGCAGATAACGTTCTTGGGCAGTGGAATCTGATCACCTGCTCTTTTCTGTTGGGCCCAGGCCAGAACACTCTGTCTCCAGGAATTTGGGGTAGGAGTTCGGCTCTGAACAGCCTTGTCTGGTTGAAGATATCCCTGATTGTGCAGGGGGGACCAAGTTTGTTCCAAGCCCCATCCAACATGGCCTTGCACACTTTCAGGGATGCAGCAGCCACAGCTTCTCTGGGAATTCTATTCTAGAACCTCACCACTCTCACAAGAAAGAATTTCTTCCAAGTATTCCATCTATCCCTGCCCCCTGGCAGTGGGAAGCCATTCCCCCTTGTGCTGTCACTCCAGGCCTGTGTTTGAAGTCCTTCTCCAGCTCTTCTGGAGCCTCTTTAGGCACTGGAAGTGGCTCTTTGTCCTTCCTGGAGCCTTTTCTTTTCCAGGTGAGCACCCCTAGTCCTCCCAGCCTGTCTCCAGACCATCCCCTATCCTTGCACATCCTTCCCCCCTGAATCAGCAGCCCCCCATAACCCACAGGGAATGGTTATCACCCTTGGAGAAGCAGCTCCCATCCTGGGAAGGCAACATTCCTGCTGGCACAACACTCAGAACAGCTGGAGATCCCCTCCAGCTCCCAGACTTTTGGTTCCAGTGATGCCAACATGGTTGTCAGGCACAGAGGGATGGCAGGAGAGGAAGAAGATGCAAAGCCAGCACTTGCCTTGGGATCCCTATTGACTGGATTTCCCGGACAGCCCAAAAGCCCAAATAAGGGAATTATTAAAAAATGAGAAATAGACAATAAGATCACACAAAATGTCAGAGCCAGACACTTCCAGCAGCAGCCAGAGGTTGGCTCGGGATCCCTGCTTGCTCCCAGAGAAATGGCTGTGGAACAGGGAAAGGCCAGGAAAACTGGTGCTGGTACCAGTTTGCCAATGACAGTTTGGGCCGTCCCAGGCCCTGAAAGTGAGACAGTGGCTCCTGGCAGAGCTCCAGGACTGACACAACAGCACTGGAGTGCAAAGGCTCTGGCAGGAGGGATATCCAGGGGCTGTCCATGCATCCTTGATGTGGGATACAGGATGGTGTATAGCCATGCATGTGTAGGAATGGTGAGATGGGAGATCCAACAACCTGGAAAAGGGACAGACAGCATTAAAAGCCCCACTGCCACATCCCTGGAAGTGTCCAAGGCCAGGTTGGATGGGGTTTGGAGCAACTTGGTCTAGTGGAAGATATCCCTGCCCATGGCAGGAGGGTGGAACTTGGTGATCTTGAAGGTCCCTTCAAACACAAACCATTCCATAATGATGATGTGGAAAGCAGGGAGACAGAGGGATGTGGTGAGGTTTGATTTGCTCTCTCTCAGTGTTCCAGTGACCCTCAGTGTCACTCGACCGTCCCCTCCAGATGAACGATTGTCCTGATCCCTCAGCCCTACCTCTGGTGCTGAATGGTCCAGTCAGGTGGAATTCCACTGATCCCAGCCTCACCTGTCCCTCCAGGATGAAACCTCAGCTTGGTTTGTGCTCATTTGGAGCCAGGATGAAACCTCAGCTCGGTTTGTGCTCATTTGGAGCCTGATAGATTCTGTCCCCCTGCCTGAGCAGGGATCCACTGCCGGAGCCTCGCGTTTCCCTGTGCCAGGTCCCGGTGGTGTAAGCGGATCCCTGCTCAGCTCATGGCTTGTTATGTTTCCCAGCACAGTCTGTGCCGGTTAATTTGTACCTCCAGGAATTTGGAGATGCTCCTTCCAGCAGGGAGGCCCCTGGGTAAGACATGGCATCTTCTCTCCATGACGTAAACCCTTCCCGAGCCAAATAGCTCCGTGCCCCAGCACGGATCACGGAAACATTTAAGCTGGAAAACTCCTTTAAGACCATCACATTTCCTGCTGTAAAACTGCACTTTGAAACCTTCACCCTTCTCCACCCTGAGGATGTGAGACTTCCTTATGGAGGTGCAGGAATGTTGGGAATAGTGCGAGTGCCTCATGGTTGGGATGCTTCCTTTGGGATAATTCCATGCTCCGGTGATCTCCTGCTGCAGGACCACTGGTAACCCTGGGGGAAGCCCATGGGTGGGGGCTGAGGTCCCAGCAGGAGGTGGGGATGCATCAGGTGTCAGCCCTGGGTGCCAGCCAAGGTGTCTTCTAACAGCACCCTGGAGACCTGGCGCTGCCCTCGGGGCGAGGGAGCCAAGTGTGAGGTGCCCTCAGGAGGGCAGGAACAGCTGGGGGACAGGCAGGGGACATTTGAGAACCAGCTCCCTGCACCCCAGGGGGCCCTGGCTGAGATGGAGCTGCCAAGCAGGTCAGGAAGGATGGACACCTCCCCTCTCCAGCACTGGGAAAGCACCAAAAGGGTTTTTGTATGGCTTGGATGAATGTTCAGGGGTCTGGAGGATAGTTTGGAGTAGCTTTCCCCCTGAGGCACATGTTAGGTTTGGAGCCTGGATTTCCTGGCAAAATCCCACAAATTTCCCCGCAAATCCTGTCTGGGACCCTATCCTGTTCTTTACAATGCCCTGAAAATAAGACCTGATGGTTCCTCCTTTCCCTGTTTTCTTCTCTCGCCATCCCTGACTTGCCTGTGTGTAGCTGATGTTTCTCTGCCAAGGCCTTTCTTGTCACTGTGAAGGTTTTTATCCTCATCCCATTTCCTGTTTTTTCTCCCTGTCTGTATTCCTGAATCTTCCCCCCCTCCATGAGATAACTCCAAGGTTTCTGTAGAATCATAATAATGGAATTGTTTGGGTTGGAAGGGACCTTTAAAGGTCATGTAATTCCAAACCCCAAACCCTCTTTGATTCAATTAAATTGTTCAAGAAATCATGGAATGATTTGGGTTGGAACGGACCTTAAAGATCACCTTGTTCCATCCCTCTGGCCTGTCCCCCTGCAGGGACACCTTCCACTATCCCAGGTTGCTCCAAGCCCTGCCTAACCTGGCCTGGAACACTTCCAGGGATGGGACAGCCACAGCTTCTCTGGGGAATCTGTTTCCATGCCTCACCATCCTCATGCAGAGGACTTTTTTCCTGATATCCAATCTAAACTTAGTTTCTGTCACTTTGAAGCCATTCTCCCTTTTCCTGTCACTCCAGGCCCTTGTAAATTGTTTCTTTCTGTCTTGTAGATCACCTCAGGTACCGGAAAGCTGCAATTAGGTCACCCCAAAATCTTCCCATTTCCTTGTTTTATGATCATCCAGAGCCTCCCATTCAAGATTTCATCAGGGTTAAACCAAGCACCAAATGAATCACTCCTTCAGGAGTGTCCCCATCATCCCATCCTCAGACTGGAATTCTGTGGAGACTGTTAATTATAGGAATAATTAACAGCCTCCCTCTGGAAAAATGACTTTTCCCTGTCCCCTCACCACTCCTTTGTGTTCCCAAATCACCCTCCCCCCCAGCAGCATCTCTCTCCAGCAGGGAAGTCTAAAATCCAGGTCTCCTGAAGGAAGTGGAATCGCAAGGGTCATTTTCGCCTCTGCAGATGCTAAATCGTGCTCTGCTGACTGCTGGAAAACCTTTCCCTCCCCCTCCCAATCCAGGCAGAAGTTTTGCAACAGCAGCAAATCCCTTGATAACCCGCCTGTGCTGGAAGCAAAGCCCTCCCCAACTCAGCGCACCAAGAAGTGCAGAACATCAGCTTCCGTGATATCCCTCTGTTTTCCTCTTTTTCTCGGGAGCTCCAGGCAAGGGACAGACTTCTGAGCCAGGCTCTTTCTTCAGGTCCTAATTCAGGGCCCTTTGCAAAAGGATTAGTTTCTGTTTGAAGGGTTTTTTTTCCTGCTCCGGGGTAGTATCCAGGCAGGAGAAGTCAGTTAAGGGAGAGAGGAGCCTCACAGAGTCCATTTCCACTCCCTTTTCCCAGTCAAACTGGCAGTCTGGAATGGACCAGGGTGTTGGACCCAAGATCTTTTCTCTGCTCTTCTCTGAGGGTTGACTTGGGGCGGGTGAGAAGAAAAGTGGGGGCTCAATACATCTGTACCTCACCCATTTCCAGCTGGCTTCCAGGTCCCTCCATATCCTCTCACCCTTCATTTTTCCTTGGATGGGGCTTATCCATCCCCACTGCTGCTTTTCTATTCCTAGCCTCTATCAACAGTTCCCTGACCCTGGTGCCTGACCTGGTGCATGGTCCAGCCCATTGGGGTTGCTGCCAAACTGCCTCACATCCCAAATCCCAGTGGCTCCACCCACACGGCCTCTTGGGACAGCTCCAAACTCCCTTTTGGGAACAGCCGCATCCTGCAGTGGTACCAGAGATGTTACCCATAGTCCCAGCTGCCCGAGCACCTTCCATGCTTTGCAAGCCAGATTTCTCACTTTTTCCAACAGAGAGAGATCCATGTTCTTGGGCACAGCACGTGGTCTCATGTTGGATCTCCACGGATCTCCATCCACAAGATTAAATCCAGTAGTGAATCCATAAGTTGATCCATGGCTTGTTTTTCCTCATTGTTGGCTTCTGGTGGAAACTCCTGGCTCGAGGCCTTACATCCACACCTTGTGCTAGTTTAGGATAAAGGATTGCAATTCCAAAGATAGGTCTGTGGACACTAAATCAGCTGTGAGAAAGTCCATTTCCATATTTTCCAGAGGTGTCTTCATCTGGGCTCTGATGTTTAGTGCATTCTCATCCAAAGGAAAGTCCTACAGAAGGGTTTGATGGAGACTGGGATCATCATCCTGAGGCTGAGCTTGAAGGAGTAGGAGAGAGAGACAGCTCCTCTTACAACAATTCCATGGATTCCACAGTGGAATGTTGCTTGTGCTTTCCTGCTGTTTTGTCCCAGCTCCTCTGTCCTTCCACATTGTCCCAATGATCTCAAGCATTCCCAATCCCAAGGAGTCCTCCCAAGGAGGGACACTTGTGTTGGGTTGTCCTGCTGCTATTCTTGCCTTGCCACTTAATGGATTCATGGTTAGAGGTCTTTTCCAGATTAAAGGATTCTGTGATTTCTATGTTGATTCCTCTTTCTTCTCCCTCATTTTTCCCAGGTTTTTAGTGCTGGTGGGAAGCAATTGTTACAATTCCGAAGCTTCTCCAAGGCCACGTCTCCATCCTCCCACATTCACATCCTGAATTCATAGCACAAAATCATGGAATGGGAAGCAATCATTACAATATTGAGGCTTCTCTAGGGCCACCACCAGCCACCTCCCTGTCCTCCCAAATTCACATCCTGAATTCGTAGCACAAAGTCACGGAATCTCCTGAACTGGGAGGGATCCACAAGGATCATTGTGTCCAACTCCTGGCCTTGCACAGGACAATCCCAACAATCCCACCGTGTCCAATTCCATTATTATCTAAATTGCTGGAAGTTTCTAAACTGCCTAGAAAGTGCTGCCTTTGGCCAAAACTGCTTTAAACCCTCAGCTCAAATCCCTGTAGTCCCATAACAATTGAGTGGCTCCATCAGGTGAATGTTTTCCCGTTTCCATCCTGCACAAAGGGAAGAAACCTCCGGCTTTTATCTTTGAATAAACCTTTCAACACCCTGTGGAATTTCCTTTCCTCCCTCCACAGCTCGTGCCTGGCTCTTCCTGCTCTCCAGCTGAGGCAAGTGCAGCCTTGGGTCAAGTGTAATCATTTTTATAGAGCTGGGGATCAATAACTGCTGGAGAGAAATGCTGTGTGTCAGAGCCCCCTCGGATCCTGGAAAACCAGGGGAACACTACATGGAAGAGCACTTACTGTATTACTGCTGCAGGTGGGTGGAGCTCCGTGCCAGAGGCTTGGCAGAGCTTTGGAAGTGCTGCAAGGATTCATGCCCAACCTCTCTGGGAATAGGGAGAACATCCCTACCTTGCACAGCCCTTCCTTCTTCCCACCTTTCCCAAGGAACATCCCTGTTTTACAAGCATCAGCTGCAAGAACACTTGGGAATCATTGGCTTCATCCTAAACTGATGGAAAAAGCAAGGAAAACATGGATGCACATAGATTTAACACCATTCTGCCCCAAAACTTCTCTTTGGGAAGTTTTTTTATGGTTTATGTTTTTTATTGCTTGGTTGGGTCTGCTCTGTTGCTGTGGGCTGCTGGAAAAGCTGGAATTTTCAGGGATAGACACCAATCTCTGTAAAACCCACTGGGATAAGGTGTTGGATAAATGTCAACAGGAAGACTCTGGGAATAATCTAAGCTGGCTAAAAATTCTCCTGGGATAGAACCAAACCTAATTTGGGTAATTGGTGACTTGAAGAGCAGGAAGTGGGGATGAGATGGAAGTGCCATCAGGTGACCAGTGTCCCTTTCCTCTCACATGACACTTCCTTGGTGCACGATGGGTGATCTGTGGGCTGTTATGGAAGTGTGGGATTTGTCCAAGCATTCCCAGAGCCTTGTCACCTGTGTTTTTTGCCTCCCTCTCCTTTTCCTGTCTCTTTCCCCTCTGTAGTTATTCCAGTGGAGTTGAGCTCAGGAGATCAGTGCGGGAGATTTCCAAGAGATTCCTGTTCTGCATGGAGAGGAAGAGCTTGTATCCCTTTCCCCACCACACTCATGGATGTGCTGTCCAGACTATCCTGAGGATGAATCCAGTTTTAGTTCTCCATAGCCTGGTCCAGCTTAATTTGGGAAATGAAAACTGA
Source organism: Rhabdornis inornatus (assembly GCA_013397075.1). Taxonomy (NCBI): domain Eukaryota; kingdom Metazoa; phylum Chordata; class Aves; order Passeriformes; family Rhabdornithidae; genus Rhabdornis; species Rhabdornis inornatus. Next base: position 854,640 of record VWZS01010060.1, on the reverse strand, counting down.
TGCTTGGCTTGGAGAGATGCAGCATCATCAGCTTAGTGTAGGAATCCAAGGAATGAGAAATTTGTCATGGATGGGACTGTCACCCATCCCTGGGTATCTTTTTCTCTCTTCCTGGTTTTCCATGGTGGTGGCTTTGTGTCCCTGCAGTGGCAGTAGAGGAACTGGAGAAGCAGAGATCATTTCCAGGTATATTGAGTCTCCTTGGGTTAGAATTAAGGTTTGCACAAGAGGAATTTTATAGGACCATCCTTTGGAAAGGGAAATTCTCCTCCATTCAAAGAGACATCAATTCCTGGGCTTTGTCTGCTCCTATCCTGTTGCTCCACACATCAGAATGGGGATAGAGTCCTAAAATCCTGGAATAATTTGCATTACAAATGAACTTTAAAGGCCATCAGGTTCAACCACCCTGCAAAGGAAACCTTCAACCAGACCAGGTTGCTTGGAGCCCCATTGAACCTGACTCCAAATTTTTCCAGGGATAGAGCATCCACCTCCCTGGGATTATGCCAGTGTTTTTCCACCCTTTCCAAGCAAGAAAGCTTTAGGGAGCCTAAATGTTTTAGGTCTGTCTGAGAACTGAAATGCACTGACAGGAGTTGGGGTGGGGTTGGGAACCCATCAATCCCGTCTCCATCCATTTCTGGGGAGTTTTTCCATTCACTCATCCATACATCCATCAAACCATCTCCAATCCATCCTCTCGGTGCTGCACAGGAAGTTTTGACAGGCAGAGACAGGAAAGTGCCAGGTCATCACTTCTGTTATTGTTGCAAATGAATTTTATGGATGGATATTTACATCTGACTTTATGACCCTCTGCTTTCTACTAAGGAAAGACATTTAAATCCATAGGAAAGATCTCCAGGGCCATGGTTTTATCAGACAGAAGAAGTCTGAGCAGAGCAGATCTTCCAGCCTGGAATTCCACTGGTTCTGTTTCCTTCCAACACCACCGTGTAGTGATTTTGGAGGAATTTCCATGCAGATTCCTTATGGCAGAGGTTTAGCTGTATTAAGATGCTTGGATCACAACTGGGAATGTGCCTCCTCTCCCTCTTTGCCCCCATGAGACCCTTTTAGGACACCTGAACCTTGTACCTGCTCTGACCAAGGCTGCTGTCAGCCATGGATTCATTCCCATGGGATATTTTGACAGTGAAATCTCTCTCCCCCCTTCTCCCTCTCCTGCTGGATTGGAAGGTTGAGCTGGGATCTGTTCCTCCACCTGTCTCCCTAAACCCCTCTTTCCACCTGGATGGTGGCTTTCTGAGTCTGAATCCATCTCCTTAGCACAGCATGAGTTTCTCCTGCTCATTCCCCATTTGGTCCTGATTCCCTCATCCCTAGTGCCAATGATCTTCATCTCTTCCTTACCTGAGAGAGCTTGTTTCTTCCATGATGGACAAAAAACTTCACCTCCTTCTCCTTCTCCTTCTCCTTCTCCTTCTCCTTCTCCTTCTCCTTCTCCTTCTCCTTCTCCTTCTCCTTCTCCTTCTCCTTCTCCTTCTCCTTCTCCTTCTCCTTCTCCTTCTCCTTCTCCTTCTCCTTCTCCTTCTCCTTCTCCTTCTCCTTCTCCTTCTCCTTCTCCTTCTCCTTCTCCTTCTCCTTCTCCTTCTCCTTCTCCTTCTCCTTCTCCTTCTCCTTCTCCTTCTCCTTCTCCTTCTCCTTCTCCTTCTCCTTCTCCTTCTCCTTCTCCTTCTCCTTCTCCTTCTCCTTCTCCTTCTCCTTCTCCTTCTCCTTCTCCTTCTCCTTCTCCTTCTCCTTCTCCTTCTCCTTCTCCTTCTCCTTCTCCTTCTCCTTCTCCTTCTCCTTCTCCTTCTCCTTCTCCTTCTCCTTCTCCTTCTCCTTCTCCTTCTCCTTCTCCTTCTCCTTCTCCTTCTCCTTCTCCTTCTCCTTCTCCTTCTCCTTCTCCTTCTCCTTCTCCTTCTCCTTCTCCTTCTCCTTCTCCTTCTCCTTCTCCTTCTCCTTCTCCTTCTCCTTCTCCTTCTCCTTCTCCTTCTCCTTCTCCTTCTCCTTCTCCTTCTCCTTCTCCTTCTCCTTCTCCTTCTCCTTCTCCTTCTCCTTCTCCTTCTCCTTCTCCTTCTCCTTCTCCTTCTCCTTCTCCTTCTCCTTCTCCTTCTCCTTCTCCTTCTCCTTCTCCTTCTCCTTCTCCTTCTCCTTCTCTTTCTTGGAGCTCAGCTAATGGACATCCAAGTCCTGGCCCCAGTCCTGATGGATTCTGGTTCTCCTGTGGAGACCCAGGCTGTGTGCAGGGTACAAACCAGGCTCTGGAGTGGGAGATGTTGTCCCAGAGCATCCTGCCCACACAGCTGTCACCTCACCCAATGTCCCCAAACCACAGTGGCATTGAGCAGCTCCAACCATCCAGCTGTGCATCTCCTCAGCCCTGGTGAGGCACATCTGGGTGCTATGTCCACTTCTAGGTTCCTGAGAACAGGGACGTGGAGCTCCTGGAGGAGGTCCAGAGGAGGACAACAAAGATGATGAGGGGACTGCAGCATCTCCCTTACGAGAAAAGGCTGAGGGAGGGAGCTGGGGCTGTTCAGCCTCGAGAAGAGACACAGCTGAGAGGGGACCCCATCCCTGTCTGTTCCTGTCTGCAGGGAAGGCTCCAAGCACAGGCCGGGCTCTGCTCTGCGGGGCCCAGCAATGGCACAGGAGGAACAAGCAGGAACTGATCCCAGGAAGTTCCACCTGGTCCTGAGGCAGAACTTCTTCCCTGGGCAGTGACCAAGCTCTGAACAGAGAACAGAGAGGGTGTGGAGTCTCCCTCCCTGGAGATATTCCAGAATCCTCTGGACACAATCCTGTGCCAGGTGCTCTGGGATGCTTGAGAAGGGAGGTGAGACCAGATGATTCCACTGTGGTCCCTTCCACCCTGACCCATTCCATGTTTCTGTGATCAGACACCACTCCAACATCTGCCATGAGCCAGCAGTGACCATGACCACACTATGAGTGGCTTTGGAGCTGGTAGGAGAGATCCTGACCAGGCTGGGACAGGAATATCCAAACCCACAACCTGCTCTGCAGGCACTGGAAGCAGCAGGAAGCTGGGCATGGCCTCTCCCCTTCGGAGCCTGCAGTTAAATATTGACAAGGGAGGGCTGTTTTTAAGGGATGACTGATTTTATGAGCAATCATCAAGGAACGCGGGGATGCCACGAGCTCATCCAATATCCTGTCTCTGAGAGCATCCCCTCCCAGCTGCCTGGGAGGAAGGAGTCAGCCCCTGTAATGGACACTTATCCAATAATTTGCCAAAGGGGGCAGTTTCTAGCTAACCTCAAGTGGTTTGTGTTTGGCATGTGGCCTGAAACACAACCCTGACATCCCTCATAAATATTTATCCCAGCTGCCAGAGCAGTGGAGGAAATGTTTGACCACATCCAGCCTTTGTGGGAGTTTTCCAAGCACTTGTTTCAGAGAGCCCCTGTGTGCTCAGGGCAAAGGGCAGCTCCTGAGTCAGCTCCAATCTGCTGCCAGGGAAGATTCCCAGGAGGAAATGCACCCAGGAATGTGTTGGGGTGCAGTGGCTCCTCTGGATTTGAATACTAAGCAGGATCACAGCATGGAATATTCAGTCATTGTCCCTAATTGTCAGCACAGGGTTAGACAACTTTTCTCCCTGACTGCTCCAGACCTTGGTGGCTTGAGGACACAGGGGATGGCAGAGGCCAGGGTGAACTCTCCACCAGTGGATGATGCCACCCTGCCACCAAATGTCACCCTCCAGGGCTCCACCTGTGTGTCTCCAGGGATCAGGATGGGGATTGCCCACTAGGACTGGGAGGCCAGGGAGCAGGACGAGGCTGGGGGCTCCAAAAACTCTGTTTTCCTGTGTTAGAGGTTCTTTTGGGAAGGTGTGGGAACACCCTGGGCTCCATGGCAATGCTCTGTCCTGTCCCAGGGGACCCTGCTGTGTTTTGTAATACACCCAGGCTGGGGGACCTGGGACAATCCTCCCATTCCCATCTGCTGCCACTTTCTGGGAATATCACTTTGGTTTCTGCTCCCTGCTCTCCCTGGGGTGCTATGAGCCCCCTCTCAAGGGACACACAGTGGGGAGCCACAGCAGAGCCCCTGGGCAAATGCCAGCCTTGCCCATGTCCCAGAGCTGGAGCCTCTCCCCTCGTGTTCTTGGACACATTCAGGCTTATTTGAGGTGTGGGAGTGCAAGGGTTAAGCCCTTGTCCTTTCGGAGCAATGAATTTATCTCATCACTCAGTCCAGGTCCTCCACCCCCAGAGCAGCATCCAAGGAAAGCCTCCCTCCCCCAGTTCCTGGGGGCAGCCAAGCCTGAAGCCCCTCTCGCTTCCCACCAGCGGGAACAATGTTATTCTGCACCGAGGCAATTACCGCCATCTAATTAAAACCGAGGCGCGTGCCATCCCTCAATGACACGGCGGGTGGAGGTGGCAGGGAGCAGGGAAGGCTGGGGACAGGGAAAGCGGCTGCTCTGCCTTATCCCCCCCTTTTTCCAGACCTCACTTCTCTATGGGACTTCGCTGTGGGGCCGCTCCCCGGGATGCTCAGGAAGGTGGGAGGGAGGGGGAATGGCAGGAGGGACAGAAAAGAGATGGATGCTGACGATTTTTGCCTCTGGAGCATAAACTCTGTGAGCTCGGGNTTATCCCGTGGGAATGCTGCATCCTTGGATCAATCCCCAAGGGATGGAAAGGTTCTCCCAGGAAATTAGTGCCAGGAAAAGAGGAAATGGGCTCACATTCTGCCAGGGGAGCTTCAGGTTGGACATCAGGGAGAATTTCGTCATGGGAAGGGTTGTCAGGCATTGGATTGGGCTGCCCAGGGAGGTGGTGGAGTCACCATACCTGGAGATGTTCAAGGAATGACTGGATGTGGCAGGGGATCGGTCACAGGTTGGACTGGAAGATCTTGGAGGCATTTTCCAAGATGCTATGAGAATTCTCTGAGAAAAGAATGAATTCACCTTGCATAGTCAGGAATGCCCAACCCAGGATGAGAACTCATGTTTCTTCCATGGCAGCTTGTGGATCCTTGCTGTGTCCCATCACATGGGGAGACAACTCTGCTTTAGGTCCTCTGGGTAAATCCAGTTTTTCTGAACACCAAATTGGGTGATTTTTCCTGAACCAGTTTTTCANTTGATTGACTTTAAATGTAATTAAATCGCAGGCACGCTGAGGATAATTCCGAGAGGTTTCATTGTCCGTCGGAGAGAGCGAGGCAGCGGAGACAGAGGGGTGTTAATAATGCACTTTTTATTGCCGAGCAGTTGGAAGAGGTTCAGAGAATTTGTGGAGAGGGAGGAGCCTTGGACCACGCAGGGGGATTGGGATCAGGGAGGGAGAGTCCGGGATTTTTAGATTCAATCCCAAAAGTCCTCAAAGGGATGGAGGAATGTCCCGTGGTCAGTCATTTGGGGGGGGGGGGGGGGGGGTGTGCCAANGGGGTTCCTGCCACATTATCCCGTGGGAATGCTGCATCCTTGGATCAATCCCCAAGGGATGGAAAGGTTCTCCCAGGAAATTAGTGCCAGGAAAAGAGGAAATGGGCTCACATTCTGCCAGGGGAGCTTCAGGTTGGACATCAGGGAGAATTTCGTCATGGGAAGGGTTGTCAGGCATTGGATTGGGCTGCCCAGGGAGGTGGTGGAGTCACCATCCCTGGAGATGTTCAAGGAATGACTGGATGTGGCAGGGGATCGGTCACAGGTTGGACTGGAAGATCTTGGAGGCATTTTCCAAGATGCTATGAGAATTCTCTGAGAAAAGAATGAATTCACCTTGCATAGTCAGGAATGCCCAACCCAGGATGAGAACTCATGTTTCTTCCATGGCAGCTTGTGGATCCTTGCTGTGTCCCATCACATGGGGAGACAACTCTGCTTTAGGTCCTCTGGGTAAATCCAGTTTTTCTGAACACCAAATTGGGTGATTTTTCCTGAACCAGTTTTTCAGCTGATGCTGATTTTTCACACTTGTCTATTTTATCTGTTTAGCTGGGCTTCAGGCTGCCCCAAATCCAGGTCTGACAGCTCCATGCTTGGCTCGATCCAGGGAAGATCTGGAGAATTCCTACATTGCAAGGAAAGACCCAGGGGTTCACTTGGTGTGAACCTGGTGGCACATCCAAACTTCTTGCTGGAGAAACAAAAAAAACAATCTAGGTTTCATCAATATGGAAAAATTCCCAACAGAAGTGGAGTAGGTTAAAGGTGACTTTGAGGCCCATAAATGTTGGATGCTTTGCTGTCACTGCCTTGTTTGGGGATGATGTTGGTTGCAAAGGAGGGTTCAGTGGTGCCATGGCACCCTCCTGTCTCTAACTGGTTTTACACAAGACTGGGTGAGTCTTACTAAGTTATGCTTAAGTCTGGTGAGACCTGAGGAATGTGTTGTTGGTCCACACTGGTGGACTCTGACAATTGCATGAGACAGAACCTCCTCTTCCACCTCTTTTTTGTCACATCAGGCCACGCTGCCTCAGGTTGAGATTCACAGGTGAAAACACGGGATGGGGATGAGTATTTCCTTGGAAAGAGGGCACAGCTGAAAGGTTTGGGAGTACAGGAGGTCTGGCTTTCAGCAAGGAGGCATTTCTTGTGGTGGAAGCTGGTTCAGGGGCTGTTTCCAGGGAAAGGAGCATTTCACAATTTGTTGCATGAGAAGCAGAAGTTGCCTGGAAGTAGGAACTCTGACCCCCTGCAGAATTAGAGTTGTCTTTCAGAGGGAGCCCACAGGGTGTTGAGACCCAACCAGTCCATCTCCTGTCACCTGCTGGTTGGTCCTCTTCCTAAATTCCCAGGTTTGGAGGCCTGGCCGGGCAATGTGGCACCTTGCATGGTGCTTTGCTGTTTGCTACAGTAAAATCACCTCTCCACTGGTGTCTTAATTTGGGAGAAGATCCTTAGACCAACCCAGAGTAATCAGTTGAACTCCCTCAAGATTCATATTCCCTTGATGCTTGTGGCATTTTGTTCCTCTGGGACCACCCACAGCTCATGGAGCAGAAGGTGGAAGCCACATCTCCCATCTTCTCCCAGGTCCCAGAGAGCTGGTCAAAGGGTCCAGGAAAAGCAATTCCAGGTGTGGAGTGGGTCCCCATGCCTGGTTAGGCCAAGCAGAGCCCGCTGGAGCATCTGATGGGGCGGGGAGGGGGGTGGGGAGTGGATTAAAATTCTCGTTTCTTCACGCTGGGTGAGAACGCTACAGTGGATTAGGCCGGGAGCTGCTCCTGGCTGCGGTGCTGTGCTGAATTAGCAGCATGTTTGAATGAGATAAAAGGGGCAGCTTTACCCCAGCGCCCTCGTTCCGCTAATCCCACTACAGCTGTGAAATGAAGAGCAGCAGATCGGCTTTACTCCCTTCCCTGACTATTTCCTACCCTTGAGACCGAGGCAGCTCCACGCGGCTTTTCCAAACCTGGCTCCGCAGGCGGATTCCTGCTCCAGCTGGATGCTCGCTTTGCTGTGCCAGGCCCTATCCCAAGACTTCTTGGGATGGGGGACTCTTGAAAAATCAGAGAGTGGGGTTTGTTGCCCTAGGAGGGGTTTGACCACCTTGCCAAGCCTTACAAGATTCCATATCGCCGTGGTGTGTGGTCACCGATGTGCTGGAGGAGGGAAAACTCATCCCTGTTCCAGCAGGCCACCTCAGCAGCATGGAATCGGTCGGGTTTTCTCCTGCTTTTCCCTGGGAATCTGTCAGGTAACTAAATGGAGGATGCTCTTTGGTCCTGCAGCTGGGGCTGTGCCCACCCAACCTCCACTTCACTGATGACACTTTACCCTGTGGTGGCCCCTCTTGCTTGTTCGTGGATGTCGCAGTCTGGGACTGATCACAGCTCCAGGGATATGGACAATGTCTCCTGGTGCTGGAGGTGATCCCACCAGTGCAACTTCATCTTTCAAGTGAGTCCCAGTGTGGTTCCGACCCCTTTTTCACATAAGGATGTTACGGTGTTGGATAACTTGGGACCACAAGTCCCGTCTCCCCTCATGCAAAGAGAAGTTTGTAGAGGGAGATGAGAGAAGGAGACTGTAAACAGCCAGGTAAAGATCTGAGAGGTCTTTAAAAATAATCTTAATGTTTAAGAAGGATCCTGGAGGTCTTTTCCAACCTCAACAATTTGGAGGTGATAGAACTTGGAGGAAAGGGTTGCAACCAATCCTTGGGTCTGTTGACCTACTCCTGGAATGGGTTATCTCCTTCTTATCAGTGAGCCAGGAGTCACAACAGCTGGATGTCACACCCCTGGAGCTGAGGAGCTCAGATGTGTCCTTGTCCCAGCCACTAAAAGGCTGGAATTTATCCCTTCTCTTTTGGGAGTTGTCACACAGGTATAGCCATTGGAATGGTGCTTTCATGCTCCTGCACATCCAGGAGTTTAAATCTGTGCCATCCACGAAGCTGAGGGAATAAATTGTCCACTTGGATGGAGTCTTCTGCCTTAGGAAGAGTGGAAAAATTCCCTCAGCTCTGCTACCTGGATCAGCTTGTTGTGCAGCCATGGGAAAGAGGTATTTCCACTGCACACACCCTCTTTAATCCTGTCAAAACACCTTTTATCCACATCTCCATAACGTGAGTAGGAAAACAAACCTGCTGCAGGATCGGATCCATCTGTTTGCACAGGAATCACAAAGATTTGGAAGCTGGATGAAGTTTGGTGTGTTTTTCCTCAGAAATCTGTTTGTGTGGATCCAGAACTATTTCAGCTGGAAATTGCTCTTCTGGAAGAAGGTTCAAGAGAGCGCACAAGGAATCTCATGGAGCTTCATCCTTATTCCTGCCAAACGAGAGATTTGATCTTTCTTGAATTATTCCTCTGCTGCAATAACTTCAAAATCTGAAGCTTTTTGTGTTCCATGTTTTCAACTCTGGAGGAACCCCACAGCCTTTCCCTTCATGGCTCTGTGTCTTTTGATCACTGTTTAGAAGGTCAACCACAACGATGGGGGTTCCATCCCCATCCTTGTTTAAATCCTGGCATTTCCCAACAAGATAAATGGGCAGAGAGAATTAATTCGGGTGATCTGGACATCCAGGACATCTCTTGGTGACTCATTTTTCTCCTTCTATGGGGAACACTTGAGCTTCTTAACCTCCAAACCAGCAAATCCAACCTGTGAAATGAAAGTTGAGCTTCTCAACCTCCAAAACAGCAATTCTCACCTGTGAAGGTGGAGGTTGAGCAGAGTGCAAAAACCCACCTTTTCTGACCCAGAGCTGGAATTAGTTGATGTGTTCCTGCAGTTGTGGCCTAATTTCAGCATGATGAGCACCAAAATGTTTTTACGATGAGGAACTCTGATCCCATCTTCTCCAGGTGTGGCTGATCCCAGATCCAGCCATTGAAAAGCCTCCTCACAGCAAAGTGAGGATGATGAGGGTGATCTGGCCCTGACCTGAGTTTGCATTTTGGGTTGGATCCATAGGATCATGGAATCATTGCGCCTGGAAAAGCTCTCCAAGATCATCAAATCCAACCTTTGACCGAACACCACCACGTCAAAGGGATTGCAACTCCCTTAAAATTATTTTGGTGCTGAGTTTAAAGCTGAGGGTGACACTGGATCGCTTGGGAAGAAGGGATGGTGCTGTAAGGGTGTCCTGAGCAGAGATGATGCCTTGCACAAGAATCCCAGCTTCTCATCCACTGCTTGGATAATCAGATGAAGTCACAGATCCGAATTTCCACTTCCATCCTGAAAGATTGAGTCCGTTTGCATGTGATCACCCGCAGTTCCCCTCTGCATCCCACATTCCTGGGAGAGGTGGAATCCTTCACATCTTCCATTTCAAAGACGTCTCTATTAACAGGACAATGGGAGAATAAGCACTTTCCTTTATTCATTTCCCCTCTGTCTGATAAAATCATATTGATGATAATTTTCCTTTAATGGACCATTTGCAGTAATTATGATGCAGAGGGTGAGTAATTGGAGCTGATGGCCGATGCCTCCTACAGAACTCGGCAAACTTAATTCACTCCATTGTCTGGGAGAAAGGGAGGGAGAGGAGGGAGACCGGGAGGGAGAGGCCAATCCCACAGGCCCCTCTCCCCTCCCGAAAGGTCAGCAGAGCAAATTATTGCTTCTTCTGCCTCTAGGATTTGCTTCAGTGCATCGGTTTGTGTCTTTCCCTTTCCTTCCCTTTCCTACCAGTTCCCAAATTTGCATTCTCTGTCCTATTGTCTCCATGTTCCCAGATTTCAATCTCCAGAATGATTTCTGTGTTATCTGTTAAGTGCTTTTCCCCATCACTTACCTGCACACTCCTCTCTTGGATGTGTCACGGAATAACAGTATTATTTAGGCTGGAAAAGCTCTCCAAGATCATTGAGTCCAACTATTCCTCAGCACAGCCAAAAGCCACCACTAAACCGTGTCCCCAAGTGCCACATCCACCTGGCTTTTAAATCCCTCCAGAGATAGTGTCCAGCCTGTGCCGGGGCTGGAGAGCCTTTCAGTGAGGAATTTTTTCCTTAATATCCAACCTAAACCTGCAATGGCACAACTTGAGGCCATTTCCTCTTGTCCGGTCCTTTGTTCCCTGGGAGAAAATCACAACGCCCACCTGGCTCCACCTTCTTTTCAGGGAATTGCAGAGAGTGAGAAGGTCCTTCCTGAGCTTCCTTTTCTCCATGCTTTTTTCCCCAGGTCCCACAGCTGCTCCTCATGAGATTTGTGCTCCAGACCTTTGTCTTCCTTTAAAAAACCAAATATCCTTGGGATAGGCCAATACTCAGACTCCCTGTACCATTATCTCATTCTGAAATTCCTTCCCTCTGGATCCTTCTCTGCAGGCAAGAGGAATGAGCGTCTGGAAGGCAGCTTGGTGGAAAAACACATTTCCCTGCTGTGGTCCAGCCGTGGATTCCATGGGAAAGCTCTGACTGCGGCCAGAACAAGGAGCTGTGCTCCAGGGAAAAATAAGACATGGAATGATCTGATTATCTGTGAGTAGAAAGCATCCTTGACTGGGAGAAGGGAATTGGGAAACATTCCATCCTGTGTTTGAAGCTGTTGGTCTAAGTCTCTTTGGAAGTGTCCTGGTTTAGCCCATCAATGTCACACAGGCACTTCCTCAGTCTCCCTCAATTCAGTGGGGTAGGGAGAGAATTAGGAAAAAAAAAAGTAAAATTTGGTAATTGACATAAAAACTGTTTAATAAGACAGAAAAGGAAGCGAAAATAATGGTAATAATCCTCGAATTCCAGAATGGTTTGGATTGGAAGGGACCCTAAAACTCATCCAGTTCCAACCCTCCATGGACAGGGACACCTTGATCACCTGAAGCTGGAGGTGGGGTGAAGTTGTGGAGGGATGAACCTGGATGCTCATGGTAGTGATGCAACCAGCCTGCCCAAATCCATGGGATCATCTGGTGGGAGGTGGGGCTACAGGGAGAACAGGGAAATTTGAACAGGGAGAGAATCTGTGTATCTCCTTAAAGCAGAACAGATGCAAAAACATCAGGTTCATCAATATTCTTGGAACAGGATTGGGATGGAAATGAACATTTCTCTATGCATTCCAGCAGATTGACTCCTTGGAAAAAAATATTGGAAGCCAATTGAGCAATTGGCTCCCAACGATTTGTTGCAATATTTTGTTTCAGTTTGGAGCACTCCACGTTGGCTCAAAGTTTGGTCTTTTTTTATTTTTTAAATTCAAGATGAATTTCAAGGGTTGCTCTCAGCTGCAAAATGAAAATGTCTCTTTCAATGCATTTCCCTCTATTTTTAATTTGTTGGAATCAGGAAGGCAATTTAAGCACCAAATGAAATGTGGTTGAGAAATGCTTCAGTATTGTTAAAACTCTTTTTTTTTTTTTTTTTTTTTGTCTCAATGAGATTTTTCGAGAGAAAACTTCTCCCCAAGCTCTGCTCTCTGGGAAATTTGGATCGATAAATTTTGTAGTTACAAAAGACCAACAGATGTCTTTGTGGGGAAATCTGGGAGAAGAGCAACCCTCCTCCCATCTCCTGATTTCTGCTTCATTCTCATTGAGGAATTGCCTCTGAGTTCAGCGTTTTCTCCCAGGTTTCATTTCTGGAAATTAGCTGTTAAGAGGAAACTCTTGGTTTTTCTCCTGTGTGTGGATCCAACTCTCTGCTCATCCATCTCTCTCCATTTCACAGAGCTAAAGCAGCTGTTTTGTCCAGCTTTCCTTATCCATGGGAAATAAATCGTGGGAAAAGTGAAATGCGGTGCTCTAGGAGAAAGTGGTTGTGTTTTGCCTCTGTTTTTTGGGGAACAAATCCTGAAACGAGGAGTTCTGGGACTTGGAGTGGGATCTTCATGGTTCAGAGAGTTCCTGGAAAAACTGAGTGTGGATTAGACCGGACAAGTGTCCTCTCCACCTGGGACAAAACCTCTGCCAAGCATGAATGGCTTGAGGTGGCCAGACTCAACTCTTCATCCCTGGAAGTGTTCACAGAAAGGTTGGATGGGGTTTGGAACAACCTGGGGTAGTGTAAAGTGTTCAAGATCAGGTTGCTCTGAGCCCCATCCAACTTGGCCTTGAACACTTCCAGGGGTGGACCATCCCCAATGCATCCACTCCTCGTGGGAGAGGCAGCAGCTGATGTTTGCTTTGGAAACACATCTGGCTTTCCCATCCCATGCATGGAATATGACCAGTCCCTCCCAAATCCCAGTGCTTGTTCTGCAGGAACCAGCAATATTTCCAAGAATTAATAGCAAACCTGTTCATTAACCCAGGAATTTAATAGGAATTTAATAGGAATTTAGTCTGGTGTTGGATGCCAATTATTTTCATCTTTGCCCTTGGTGATGTTGATGGGGAAAGGCGGATCTGGACATGTATGGCTGAAATTCTGTTCAAAACTGGGCATGGATTGTGTTGGAATAGGATTTCTTTAGAATTAATGGTTATTCCTCCTCTTCTCCATCACTCTTTATAACTGGAAGATTCTCCTTCAAGGAAGGCTGAAGGATACAGCATTTTCCAAGGCTCCTTTGTTGTTTCTGACAGGACTAAAGCCAGCCCTGCCTTTAGTCCAGAGTAATTTTGAAAAAAATATTATGGATGCCCTTTATTTTTCCAAATGGAACCAAGCCATTCACAACAAAAGGGATCACCACCTTTTCCCACAGAACTGTGGCATCAGTCCTAAAACCCTGTGGGAGTTGGCAGAGGATATTAGTAATTATAGTAAAATAAATTTTAGGGATGGTACAATTATCCCAGAGCCAAAGGCAATAAATCCAGACACACAGTGTTAATGTGAGACTTTAAAGAAATCCAATATTTTAAGGTGGTATTTCCCAGGATTCAAAGAGCCCTTGGCCATCCCCTCTGGAGTTCCAATCACATTTCAAATCATTGGAATTGGGATAGAGTCTATATTTGCTTTTGCAGGATGAATAGGAATATTCTCCCTTTCTACTTTTCCATTTTGAAAAGCCTTTTAAAAATAATTAAGTCCATTTCTTCTCTGATTTTCAGGTTCCTGATGAGGGAACCTAAATGTTTCTATTTTTTATGGCAAATAATGGCAAAAATATTCCTAAGAAGCTTAAATGTTTTTTAAAAAATCATAAAATCAAATAGGATATATTAAAATTTTCCTGATTCATTGTCCTATGGAAATTTTCCAACTTGCACATCCCAGGCTGAGACATCTGGATGGTAAACAACTCCTGGGAAGGAAGTGGGAATAGGTGGGAAAGGATTAAGAGTGGCTGGGAAGAGGCTGGAAGTGTGGTGAGATACTTGGATATGGTCTGGGATGGACTAAATCCCTAAAGGTGAATAAATAGAGCTGGGTCCTGAGGGAAATCTGTATCTGTGTGGCTAAATCCTGGAGCAGGATGACCCCATCCAATATGCCAGGAAAGTGGCATTTTGGGGTGTCCTCTTCAGCCTGGAAGGCCCACCTGGGGCTCATCTGATTAAAGTGAAAACTTTAATCTCCAGAGTTTTGAGGGGGATGCAGGAGATCCACAATTGTAGGATCCTTCCACCTTTTTGGCCACCACAGCCAGGACAAACTGGGGAAACAAACCCGTGCTGGAAATTCTGGATTTCCCAGTGGATCCCTTCTTTTCCTTTCTCCACACCAAGGAACTGCTTTTTTCCCATGTTTTCGTTTGTTTATGTACTTGGGTGTTTTGTTTGGGGGCATTGTTTATTTGTTCTTTTGGAGGTTTTTGTTGAACTGTTTGTGCT
>VWZS01010060.1:815501-833895 GCA_013397075.1 Rhabdornis inornatus | reverse complement strand
TAAGGAGCGGGGGGGTGGGTGGGAAGTGTTTTCTATTTTGAACTGCAAGAGAAGCGAAGAAATAACTCCCTACTGAGATTAATTCTTATCATTTTAAGATATGATGACAGATAAAAAAGAACTTCAGAGCTGATATAAAATGAGATTCTGAGCTTTGCAGGGGAAAAAGGGCAAATATTTTGGGGGAATTTTCATGGAAGTACCTTCCTGTATTTTTGTTGACAAAACATGGATTTGAAAGGCTTTGATTGCCCGACTCACGTCTGACAATTGTATAACTCCCGGGGTTAATTTTTAGGGATTGTCAAGGAGAACTGAAAGCCAAACCCATCACCAGGACAAGAGGGAGAAGGATGAGTTTAACTTCCCCTTTTATTTTGTTTATTAACATGGAGCATTTCCCTCTTTGGATTCTGGCTGGAGATTGCAATTGCTTTCTTTCTGACTGCTGAACTCCTGCTGACTTCCAGGCTGAACCTTTTTTCCAGCCTCATTTCAGCACTGTTGGATGCAAGACAGTGAGGATTAGAGCACCAGAACTGTGAGGATTTTGCTTTTTTGGGTCGTTGGAGGCTCTGCTTTTCCTGCTGGTGGTGTGGCCTCCTTCCCTGAGCATCCTCATCCTCATGGGAGTGATTTATGGAATGTTACAGGTCCAGACCCTCTTCCCAGGCAAAATCCTTAAACACTTGGTAAAATTGAAATTACATCCAGGGCAGGATTCCCTCAGTGGCAAGGCAAAGTCAACCCCATTTCCTGATTTTTCATGTTTTAATTTCACTTCCCGGGTGCTGCTGGGTTTCCTGCTAAAGGAGGAGACCTTGTCCCATGATTATGGAATCAATGGGGGTTAGGAGATAGGATGTGACACCTGGAGCATGTGGAAAAGTCACCTAATCTCCTCGTGACAATGGAAAAGGGAGCTGGGGGTGAATTTCCAGCAGCTCTGCATGACAGGATTTTCTCAGGTGCCTGAATTTGTCACTTACCTGTGCAACCAAGCAAGAGCAAGAATCCCTCTCTCTTTACAACAACTGCAATTAACAGTTTGGATTAATTACCTGCACCAAAGGTGTGACCTTGTTTATGACACATGATCTCAAGGCTCACATAAAATTCCAGGTGGTCTCTAAATTTCTCTTTCAGAATGAAGACCTGGTATCCCATTAAGTCTCCTCCCCCTTGCTCCAGGTCAGCCTCCAGAGGGGAATGAGGGTGGGATGTTTGAGGGTGGAATCACAACTGAGAGGGAGGTTTGACACACCCAGGTGAAAATTTGGCTGGATTCAGTCTGGGAGAGCTGGGGGTGTCCAGCCTGGAGTAGAGAAGCCTCCAGGGAGAACTTAGAGCCTCTTCCAGTGCCTAAAGGTGCTCCAAGAGAGCTGGAGAGGGACTTGGAATAAGGGATGGAGTGACAGGGCAAGGGGGAACGGCTTTAAACTGACAAAAGGCAGGGTTAGGTGGGATACTGGGAAGTAATTTTTGACTGTGAGGGTGGTGAGGCCCTGGAAGGGATTCCCAGAGGAACTGTGGCTGCCCCTGAATCCCTGGAAGTGTTCCAGGCTAGGTTGGATGATGCTTGGATCAACCTGGGATAGTGGAAGGTGTCCCTGCCCATGGCAGGAGGTTGGAACTGGATGATCTTTGAGATCTGTTCTAACCCAAACCGTTCCAAGATTCTTTGATTCTGTTGTGTTTTGGCCAAGGAGGAGACAGGTGCAGGATGTACAAGCAACAACCCTTCCACTCCCATTCCCATTCCCATTCCCATTCCCATTCCCATTCCCATTCCCATTCCCATTCCCATTCCCAGAAGGCAATTCTCAGAGCAATAATCAGGAAGGGGAATGTTGGACAAGCCTCCTGTGAGGCTGGGTATCTTTTTCCGCATCCGCTCTCCTCCTTAGTGCACAGAGAGTTTTGGGATGAAGTTGGAGGTGATGGAACCAGAATACGGGAATGACTGAGGCTGAGACATGATCCCAGGGAAGATCCCACAAACTCTGCATGTCTTTCCTGCCTCCTGCATTTCTTTATCACTGCTGTTTTCCCTCTCTGCTTTCCTTGAGCTCCTGGCAGCATTCCTGGCTGCCTTTCCCTGCTGGTGCCCAGCCCTGGCTGGATGAGGTCAGGGACGACAAGAAGGAAAACAGGAGGAAACCAGGCCAATTTGTCCCGCTCATCCCTGTCTCCCTATCTGTCATCCCCAGTCCAGATCCGCTTGCCCTCCTTAAACAAGATCTCAACTGACCGTAAGGCTTCTGTCACTCCACCAAAATCAAACCCCTTCCCTCATCAAATCCCTAATCAGCCGGAACGGCTCCGTTATCCGTGCGAAATTGACTCCTCTCCGCTCCTTCTGCTGACCGCTGCCCTTCAATGAGCTGGCCCCGGCTCTGACTCCGAGGGCAACATCTCCTCTAATTATATTCCCCCTGCCTTTTCCAAATCCTCTCAGGCACCCGGACGAGCCCAGGTATCGAGGAGAGTGGGAGGATTAATGGAGGAGCCAGGCATGGATTGCAGCAGGAAAATTTGCAGCCGTGCGCTCCCGGCTGGTTTGGGAAGGGTGATTTTGAGGCAGGAATGGGAGAGCTCCTGCTCCATGGTGGAGGTGGTGGCATGGTGGGACCTTGAGGGTGAACGTGGCAGCTGTGTTCACCCCTTCCCAGGAAAAATTAATTCCCTTCTGGCCACCCAAAAAATAGAAGAAAGGGATGGAGGGAGGACAGGGGAAGTGTTGAGCTCTGGTGGCACCACACATCCTCCATTATCTAATTTTCCAAGAGAAACAAAATATCCCGGTGTCCACAACCAGCCTTGAAATTGGCTTTATGTTAATTGCTTTCAGATTCCCAAAAAATATTCAGAAGGAGGGCACAGGTTAAAACTGGGATATAAGAAAGGAACAACCATGAGCAGTGGTTTAGGAATGCCACAGGGATCTGCTTTCCCTGGAGAACAAGCTTGGAGAGGGACCCTTTGCCGCTGGGCCAGGCTGGCCGAGAGACACCAGGAATTCTGAGATCATGGGAAAACCTGTGATGATGGATAGGTGTACAGATCTGGGATGAAATTCCAATCTGTATGGATGCCCTCGAATCAGGGTAAGAAGTTCTGCAGAGGTGGTGGGAATGTGAGGGGGCAGCACTCAGCTAATCCAGCAGGAAAAACCCATCCCTGAGTGAGTCAGGATGTAGGGAATGATGGCATTTATTCCATTCTCCCCAGTCCACAGGATTTTCCCCACAATGCCATATTCCCGCCAGGAACATCTCAGTGTCAGATCTCGAGGCTGCGTTTTTCAGCCAGGAGATGGGAATGGATTAGCGAGGGAGGGGATTTGATTCTGTGGAAATAAACTCAGTCTTTGGAAATGGAATTAGTGCGGGATGTTTAATCAAAGGAAAAGATGGATTGGCAGTGGGATAATGCCAAGCCCTGGCCACAATAACCACAATTTATGGCTTGTGTTGCCACAAAGTCAATTTGGGTTTAATTTCTCTGCTTTGCTCCAGCTCTGTTTTCCAGCAGCTCTGTCTGATGGAAGGTGGGTGATGGGAAATACCTGTATTTTGGAATTTAGAAGCTGGAGGTTGTTCTTGCTTGGGATATTCAGGATTTTAGTGCTTTTCCTGCTGCCTTTAGGGTGACCTTTCATGGCACCAGAGGGGAACGCCTTCCCTGGCTCTGGGAGAATTTCCTGGGATCAGGGTGTTGCTCCTTCAGGTGATTTAAGATCAAAGCATGGTCTAGCAGAGCCCACAGCTGAACGCTTTATTCCCTCTGTTCAGCCCTTCTGGAGAAGAAAAATGGAGAAGGAGTGGAGGTGAATGGATGTGTCACCACAGATATGAATCCGATGGAAATCGTGCATTGAGTTCTGATGGGAATTCTGATCCCTGCTTGGAGATTATGCACAAAGCAAGTGTTCCTCCCAATTCCAAGAGTGGCCTGTGCTGGGGACAGGCAGCCACTGTAATCCAGGGAAAGCATTTCTGGATCCAATCCTTGAGCTCAGCCCAGCTTTCGTCTCCAAAATCCTAGGATAAGTGAGGTTGGAAAAGAGCAAGAGGCCTCTGGGCAACCTTTTTCAACTCATGACCACCTTCCTCATCCAATCACTTTTCCTTGTGTCAAGTTGGATCCTTGTCCATTTCAGCTTGGGATTGATTGATTGAGGATTTTCTCCCTTGAGGATGGTGACAACGGAACCTGGCCTTGGAATGAGTCAGTGGGGCCAGAACCCATCCCAGTTTCTGCTGTGGGGACCAGCTGGTCATGGATATCAACCCCAGATCTGGCATCTTTCCCTGGATAACTCCAGAAGCTGTGGCCTCTTCCTGACCCACAGAATTAAATTTGGTCCCACATCTTTGGGACTTTGCCATAGCTCACTTGCAGAATTCCAAGGGAAGAGGATTCCTTCATTCCTTTCCCTTCCAGCTTTTCCTACCCTGGTGCCCAGCTCCCTGCAGAGGAGGAGAATCAGGTTCATGCCTTTAGGAGCTTTTCCATTAGTGCAGATTTGAAAAATAACAGGAAAATAAAGAAACCACTTCCTTTAATTCCATGGAACAAACCCAGTGAGTTCCAATCCATAAAATTTTATAGACAACAATAAACCAGAAATGTTGGCCCCTCTATTGAGTTGTTTAAGAGGCTGTCGTGGCATTTTCCTGCCTTGTCATTCCCATGCTCTGCAGTGGGAATATAAATCACCTGGAACAAGCTCAAACACATCCCAGGTAGGAGAGAAAGGGAGAAGGAGCAGGATAATCCATGGGCTGAACAGCTCATGGCTCTGGATACATTTCTTTGGAAGTGAATAAAGGATATTTGCCAAATATTGAACAAGTTTGGTTATTCCCTGTCATTCCCCTATGGGAATTTACTCCTGATGCTGATCCTACAGGCATTGCTTACCTTGACCTGGTCAAGGATTTACGGGAGCGTGACGGAATGTTCTACACAGTGGGAGATCAAGTGTGAGGTTTGCCTTCAATAACTGAAATTTTCTGCCAAAACAATAATTTTATTAAAAAGAAAACCAACAAAACCCCACCCACAAAAAGCCAAAACAAACCAAAACCCCCTAAAAACTATTATTGACCAGCCCTGCCTGTAATTCCCTAATAGTTTTCACCTTTTAAGCTGAAATTACTGACTCTGCTCTTATCCCAACAAAAATACTCCAGAAACACTTAAAAAATAAAGATATTTTCAACACAGCAGCAAAATTCGATGTTTTTTCTCTATTTCTCAAATTCACATGAAAAATGGGATTCTTTTCCTTTGAGAAGCTGCAGAGTAATACTGGATAATGGAAGCTGTTGTTCCAGGACATCAAAACATGGCATGGGATGAGCCTTCCAGGGGGAAGACTTAAATCAATAAGCTTTGAGCCTGGGAAAATAGGACATTCATTGGAGACGTTTACAGCCAGCACAGGTTTTTTTTCCCCTTTTCCAATGTTTTGCATGTGAGGAAGGATTCTTTCATCTGGATTATTTCCTCATTAAAACCAAGGGCTGTCAGATCTGCTGCCAGGATCAGGGCTTGGCTTCCTAAAATGCTCCTGTGGGAAGCTATTCCTTTGTGGGGGTTTAAGTAGGGCTGCACTGAGATTCCTGACATTAGGGACACAATCCCCATTTTTAAAGTGCATTTGAAGGTTTTTCAGGAAATTCTACCTCCCAATCTACCCAAGATAAATTGAACCAGAGCCTCCATCCCTGGAAGTGTTCAAGGAAAGCCTGAAGATGGCATTTAATGCTCTGGTTGGTGATGGCCAAAGTTGGAATTGATGATCTTGGAGATGTTTTTT
Organism: Rhabdornis inornatus; assembly: GCA_013397075.1. Lineage (NCBI taxonomy): Eukaryota > Metazoa > Chordata > Aves > Passeriformes > Rhabdornithidae > Rhabdornis > Rhabdornis inornatus. Next base: position 828,068 of record VWZS01010060.1, on the reverse strand, counting down.
AATCTTAATGATTCCAGGATTCTTGGAGCACCCTCAAAGCTTCATGTTGGAAAAGCAGAAGAAAACCCAACTTCATCTCCACCCTTGGATTTGATAAAGAACAGCAAAACCACCCTGGAGGAGTTGCTGCTCAAAAGATCATTCCCATGAATGCACCTGGAAATTCTTCCACTGCCTGAATTTCATTATTTCCCAGTCTTTTCAGTGGATGAGGAAAAGACTGTGGGTGTATCTGCCTAGACTTTAATAATGTCTTTGATGCTGTTTCCCACATCATTCTCCTGGAAGAACTGGCTGTTCATGTCACTGTTTCCTGGAAAAAACTGTCTGTGCCCAAACAGTGGCAGGGAATGGAGTTAAATCCATTTGGGACCAGTGTGGTGCTCCAGAGGGTTCAGTACTGGGAACAATCTTGTTTAAAATATTTATTAATAATCTGGATAAGGGGATTGAGGGAACCCTCAAGGTTGGAGATGGCACCGAGTTGGATCATGGATCTGCTGGAGGGCATTGATCTGCAGAGGGATCAGGACAGGCTGGATCCATGGGTGAGGCCAGTGCTATGAGGTTCAGCAAGGCCAAGTGATGGGTCATGCACTGGGTCACAACAATCCTATGGAATGTTCTGGAATTGGGGAATAAAGGCTGGAAGGCTTCCCATTGGAAAACTGGGAATGCTGGTTGACAGCAGCTGAACATGAGCCTAGGTGTGTCCAGGTGGCCAAGGAGGCCAAGGGCACCTGGCTTGTCCCAGCTGTGGTGTGGTCACAGGACCAGGACAATGATTGTCCTGGGGTCAGTTTTGTCCTGGGGTCAGTTTTGTCTCCTTCATGACAACAAAGACATTGAGGGGCTGGAGAGTGTCCAGAGAAAGGAATGGAGCTGGGAAAGGGTCTGGAGAACCAGGAGTGGCTGAAGGAACTAGAGCTGGAGAAAAGGAGGCTCAGGGGGGACCTTCTGGCTCTCCACATCTCCCTGACAGGAGGGTGAAGCCAGATGGGAATTGGGCTCTGCTCACAGGGAATGTGGGACAGGATGAGAGGAAACAGCCTCCAGCTGTGCCAGGGGAGGTTTAGGTTGGATGTTAGGAGAAAAATTCTCCATGGAAGAGTGGTCAACCCTGGTAAAGGCTGCCCAGGGCAGTGGTGGAGTCACTATCCCTGAAGGGATTTAAAAGCCATTGGATGTGACACTTGGGCACCTGGTTTAGTGGTGGCCTTGGCACTGCTGGGTTAATGGTTGACCTCAATGATGTTAAATGTCCATTCCAAGCTAAATGATTCCATGATTCTTTTTTGGGACCACCAGTGAAAGGGTCAGGATGAGACTCCTTGAGAGGTTGTGTGGAGAAAGAGCCTCACTGGTGGATTTAAAATGGAAACCTGGGATGCTACTCCCACATCCCACCCTCCCATCCATACCCCTGACAGTTTCCTGGACATTTACTCCCAGAGATAATTCCTAAATCCCAAATCCCCTAAGAACAGAAAGTAGGCCCAGGAATCCCAAACCACTCAACCCTGCTTCCAATGCCCATTTTCTTTATTTGCTCCTTTTCTGCGGATCTGCAAAGGGAACCTCCAGATTTTTCTTCCCTCTGGGACCACCATGATAGGGAAAAAAACTGGGAATGTTGTCCCCCTGTCCCTATATCCGCAGTAATTCCTTGTAGTAAGTGCTAAACTTTTCACCAACTAATTTGAGCAGTTGGCAGATTTTGTGTTTAATGAACTATGGAGGGCACGGGCAGTTAAACATTCCCAAAGTGCCTGGAGAAACCCATCCCATCATCACAAAGACAGGGAGATTAAGGCTCCAATTAAAAGGAGACAGGGCAGTGACCAACCATGATCAGCCTGGGTTCCTGAAGAGCTGATTTAGGGAATGATTAAAGCAGGAATGGGGTGGGAGCAAGACGGGAGCTGAGGGAGGCAATCCTATAATTACTGGTGGGGTGGTGCTGTGTATCTGTACCTGTTTAGTGAAGGATTTTCAAAGTGGACGAATGGGAGGGGAAAAAAGTCCTGCAGAGTGTTTGCTTTGGTGACATTGGATCCCTGTGGAAGGGATAAGCTGTATTTGGCATCTGCTGCCATTCCACGAGCTCACCTCTTTCCTGAAAATCCTCTTTTCTCCTTCTCCCAACATCAGCACCAGTTTCCCCTCTGTCTCAAATCCCTTTTCCCCTCCCTTTCCCAAACTGGTCCTGTGCACTGCCAGGCATGCAAATGCAATGCCCTTCATTGTGAGAAAGCCTTCAATTGCTTTTTTCTAAGGATAAGACAGTGAGAGAGGAACTCCTGACCGAGACTTGCCTGGAAAAAAACAATTTATCTGATGGGAAGTTGGGAAGAGGAAACTGTCTGTGTCTGTAGAGATGTCGGAATGAAGAGTAGCACTGGGAAGCTCCGGGAGAAATGGATGATTCTGTTTTCAGACACAGGGCAAGTAATGGATGGGAGAAACCAGGGCAAGTAATTGATGGGAGAAACCAGACACAGGAATATTTTCCTCTGCAGTGGTTGCAGTCCAGGCTCTGCAGTCTGGGAAGGAGCAGGTCTGTTCTGGAACTCAGCAAAGGCAGGGACTGAAGCTGTCCAGGAAACCTGGGAAGCTGCATCTCATGTGCCTGTGCTGTTGGATTGTGGCGGTCTCATTGTTCCCTAATATTCACCCAAACCTTTGCAACCTCCCCTGATGTTCTTGTTACTCCATACGGAATATCCTGGAATGGTCTGGGTGGGAAGGAACCTTAAGGATCAACTCATTCCACCAGGGACACCTTCCACTATCCCAGGTTGCTCCAAGCCCCATCCAACCTGGCCTTGGACACTTCCAGGGATCCAGGGGCAGACGCAGCTTCTCTGGGAAACCTGTGCCTCTCCAGCTCTCCTGGAGCCCCTATAGGCACTGGAAAGGCTCTAAGGTCTCCCTGGAGCCTCCTCTTCTCCAGGTGGGATACCACCAGCTCTCCCAGCCTGTCGCTATAGGAGAGATGCTCCAGCCCTGTGATCAAATTAGTGGCCTCCTCTGGAATTGCTCCAATAGGAACATTTGGACCCACCTCAGGTTCTTTCTGCTGTTCCATGAGACCAGAAGCAAAGTCCAGACAATACCTGCTCGGAGAAGACAGACAATAGGGATATTTCGAGGCTGTAACAATTTAAAGGGAAGTGTCAAAGGAAGGGAAGAAAGGTAGGAAAGGCTCAAAAGACAAATCATTCTTGATAGAAACATTGATCAGTAGAAATCTCTCTAGCTCTTCAGACACAACTCATGACCATCTGAGCCCAGAATTTTTGGAGCAGAAACCTACCCGGGAAACAGGGATCAACTGAAATGTCAGCAGACATGTAGTTTTCCAGGGGTTTAGTTCAAAGTTAATCCTATGCAACTTCGAAAGACTCACGATTCACTTACCCAGCATTGTGGGTATTTAACATCACAGCATCACCAGCTCACAGAAAATCCTGAAGCAGTTCCTAAGATGGGATTGCATTCTTGCCAGGTAGTCTGGTCCATTTGCTGTGTGAATGGGGAGGTGAATTGGGTATTTCTGTCCCAAAACTCAGTAATTCCTCTCCTGGCTGAGCTTCTGGTCTTGAATGTCTTGAATTTTTAAGGGACAAGGCATCGTCCATCCTCCGATCCCTCATTTTGCAGGCCCTTGTAAAAGGAATTTCCAACCAAAATTTACAACCAAAGTTCCCAGCACTTGTGAGCCTGCAGGAAAGGAATGTGAAGCATCTTCAGGGACAGAACTGGAGACCATAGAAGTTTTCCCATGGGATGCCAAGGGAAAGACAGTTTATCCACATAGTCTTGGCGTTCTGGTGGTGAATTGTCCTATCCTGGCTTAGGGAAGGATCTGGGGTTTCCCACCTGGTCAGACCCTGAGTGCTGGGATTTCATTCCTCACCATCAACACTTGAAGGGAAGCAGGGCATTTCCCATCATCAGGAATAGCAGCCATTCCTTATCCTCCAGGGATTCCATGCCCAGTAAGTGATAGAAACCTGAGGCCTCCATTGAGATGGGTGAGTAGCTGTCTGGGAATGCAACTTTTTTGGAAATTCCAGGCCTCACCACAAGCCAGAAGAAGAAAACCAGCCTGGGACTACCAGAGACCCAGCTGAAGATCTCAGTGTAAGATCTGCACCTCTGAGCCTGTCCTTTTTCCTGGATTCACTCCAAACACAAACACCTTTACTGTCCTCCTCTTGGATCAAAGATCCTCAGCAGCTGAATCCATGAGTGATGATGGAGAGCAGCAGCCTGTCTGTCCTGAGCCTCCCATCCCTGCCTGTAAATCAGGGAAGAGGGGCGGATAAATCAATCCCAGAAATCGACAGGCTGGCACTGGAATGTATTGTTGGTTTATCAGTCAATAGTTATTGACCAGGATCATGTTCCCAGGGTGATAATCCTGCCCTCAGGAGGGAGCCCACACCCCCATGGAAAACATTGGCAGCAGCTTCCTCTCAGACTGAGAGGAAATTTGGGAAGAGAGATTGGAAAAAGAGGTACGATGGGGAGATCAAGCACCTGGAAAGGATCTACAGGAATGTTACGGGCAAGGAATGGTGGTGGAAGGGGTGGAGAGGAGACAACGGTGTGGCAGTTTGTACTTGTGACATAAAGTCAAGGAGAAGAGTCCACACAAGCTCCACACACCCTTTCCCAAAGACAATGAGGAATCCAGGTGCCACAGTTCTCCCAGTTCCCTCCAGACAGATTGGAAGGACAGGCCTAAAAAGCTGGGATTTAAGAGTTGCATCCCTGCAGGAGGGTCCACACTAGAACTGGTCCCATGACCTTAAATCTACCATGGCACACTGCTCAATCCCTGCCAAAATTCCCCAAAAAGTCCAAGTCGGTACAAACTGGTTGAAATCTTGCTGGGGAAGGAGGTCTCAGGCCTAAATCTCCTCCCATTCTCCATGGTTTTGAAAGTCCTCTTGACAGGGAAGAGTGGACATCTCTTTCCAAGAGGAAATGGCCTCTGGGACTGGTGGCATTTCCAGGGCTGACAGGGTCATTTTAATCCCAAAGTAATTTGGTGGCATTGTCAGGGCAGAAGGCACTACCCTGTCCTATTTCCATCCTGGTTGGGAATGGAAAAGAATCCAGTTGTAAATGAACTTCCTGCTCTAATATCCAGAGAATCACAAAATCACTCTGGTTAGAAAGGACCTCCAAGATTATTGATTCCAACCTTTGCTTTTTCACCCAGCTCAGAGCACTGAGTGCCATGTCCAGTCTTTCCTTGGATACCTCCATGGATGGGGACTCCACCACATCCCCGGGCAGCCTCTTCCAATGCCTGACCACTCTTTTAAAGAAAAAATTCTTCCTGATGTCCAACCTAAACCTCCCCTGGCACAGCTTTAGGCTGTGTCCTCTTGTCCTGTCGCTGGTTGGCCCCCACGTGGCTCCACTCTCCTTCAGGGAATTGTGGAGAGCAATGAGGTCCCCTCTGAACCTCCTTTCCTCCAAATAAAGATCAGCAGCGATGGATGAAGTCTCTGAACTAATGCAGAATCATTTCTTCCCTCCCTTTGCTCTCTTTGAAAGGAAAAAAAAGGGGAAAAAACAGAAAAAACAAGGAGAAAATAAAAGGGATGAGAGCCTGTCAAGTTGTTGGATGTGACACCCCCAGCCCATGTTCACCTTGGCAGATGGCGGGAGATCATTGCTTAGTGCTGCATGCTTGACATCCCACGGAAACAGCGAGGATGAGGTGGTGGATCCGGAGCCGTTGGCAGCTGCTCGGGTACCTGCGCCGGGAGAGGGAGGTGGCGGATTCCTTTCACACCTCCCCATGAACAAACACATTTTTGGGAAAGCAACTCATCACGGCACATCTGTTTGCCCCCACCACCCCCTTTTTCTCTCCCCTGGTGACTCGCGGTGCTGGCTGGCGGGTTGGAGGGTGTTGCTCCTCTTGTCACCAGCTCGTGTGACAGGTGAGGAAACGCGGAGTTGTGGAGGTGCCAAGGAGGTGCTCCGGGGCTTTTCCGCTACAGCGAGGGGGGACTGGAGGGGGGTGGGTGGGAAAACACAGCAACATCTGTTCCCGTCTCCACTTTGAAAAGAACGGGAAGATGAACAGAGAGGAGACAATGGGAGATGGGAGATTTTCTTCCCAGAAAACCAGAGAAGTTTCCCCTACCCAAGTTTCCAAGGGTTAGGGTTCACCCAAGCCTAAAGTGACCTTTCCATGTCCTCTAAGTACCTGGAATAAGGAATGACCCAAGGACTTCTTTGGGCATTCAAGTGCTGCGACTGGACATGCAAGAGTTGAGATTCCAAGTGATCCCTCTGGATCTGTGTCCTGTCCTTCCTCAGAGCTGGGATTCTGTGGGCAAAGTCTCCCGCTAGACATTCTGCTGGTGAGGCTCCTGCTAATTCCTTGTTTAATTCAGCGTTGTGAAGGGTGGATTGCTGGGAATGCTGGAAAACACATGTGCAAGGAAGCCAGAAAATCTGGGAGGAAAACAACAAAATCCCGAGTCCATGGACAGCTCTCTCCATCACACAAAACTGGAAGGACTTTCCTCATGTCACCTGTTGCTGCAAGAAATTCTCAGGGATAAATCCTGCTGCTGGACTATAGGGAACATAACTGATGTCCACATGTTCTCTCCTGATCACTGCAGCCATGAGTTTTCCAACTTTAGGGACACAGTAGTCCTGAAACATTAAATATCTCAGATCAAGGATTATGGAAAAAGCTTGAATCCAAGGCGTCCATAAGAATTCCCTGTCTCCAAACCACATCAATCCCAAGCTGGAGACCTTTAACTTTGCTCCTCACCTGGGAATAAACACACAGGGATCTAGGGCTTGTTTCTCCAACATGTTGCTCAACTTTATGTGTTTGTGGTTTAAAATAATGCCTGGAAGTGAATCAAGGAGTGACTGGAGACTTGGAGGGTGGAAAGAAGGAAAAAGAAGCAAGAAATGATCCTGGAAGTGCTCAAGGCCACATTGCAAGGGACTTGGAGCAACCTGTCTAGTGGAAGATTCCCTGCCCATGATAGGGGGTTGGAACAGGATGATCTTTGTGTTCCCTTGCCACCCAAATTATTCCATGAAACACCCCTGAAACATTGGTGGACTTCAAACAGCTGGAAAATCAAAGTAGGTCTTCAAATGTCAATTTTTCCTCTGGAATTATCCAGTTCAGGGGCTGGATCTGGCTGGTTAAGGATGATTCCTACTGACATCTGAGGTATCCAGCATCATGCAAGTTATCAGGAGATTTCCCAAGGATCTACTGAAGACCCGAGTCCTTTGGGACTGGCAAGTCAACAAGGATAACTTGAAATATCTCCAAAGACACCTTTGCAGACAGCTGGGTTGGAGTTGCTAGAAATAAAAGGCATGAAAGCACAGCAGATCCAAGGGAATGGTGGGAATATCTTCTCTTGTCACTCCAGACTAGGATCAGAACAGCACCAGAGCTTTGGTAGATTTGAACAAATCCACTGTGGTTGAAACTCTTCCCAGCCCAGGATGACAGGATGGAAACTGGTCCTCCAGGATGGAACTCCTTAAATGTCCCTTCCTCTGTGCCATGAGTCCATCCCAGCTCATTTTGAGATGGGAACAAGGCACAGGACTGGATTTCATGGCTTTTTATCCAGCCCCTCTCAATAGCCCAGCAGGTGAGGAAGAGGATAAGAGAGGGATTTGAAAAGTGCATTGAGTTTCTTCTTTGTCTCTGTGCAGCATTTGGAAAATTCCCTTTTGACATCAGGAAAATTCCCTTTTAGACTCATGATCCCAGTATTTCAGAGCCCTTTGCTGCATCCTGCCTTCAAACTGTTGGCAATTATGAGAGCCTCTGGTTTAGCAAAAATCACTGGGACAAAAAAAGGCCTCCCAAAGCAATCCTGAAGTGCTGCTTCCTGGGAGAACATCATGGAGAGGGCAGAAGGATGCAGATTGTGTTGAAAGAGGGAATGTGTTTCACAGCTGGTGGGCTGCACGTTCTGCCTCTCCAACTGTGGCTCTGGCTGCCACCACTGGTTGTCCTGGTGCTCGGTGGCACTGCTGGCCAGGATCTGCTGGGAGGTCACCGTGAGAAGGAGCTGAGGTCACCGAGCTGTGCTCTACTCCTGGAGCAGCTGTCGGTGTTATTTGGTTTGGCAGCCTCTTCTTCCCCCAGCCGGAAAAACTGAAACCTAACCCCTCAATGCATGCTTTGTTTTGGAATTAGCTGCTGGAAGTGGTGGTTCCTGGGGCTGGTGTGGGATATAAGCTGCTGTCCATCAGGATGATGAGGCTGGGTGACAGCTTGTCTCTCCCACTGGCACAAGTTGGGAAGGGCTGGAATGTCATTTCCAAGCACTTTGCTGTGTGGGAGAGGAAGGACAGTCCTAGATGTGGTCTCCAGAGGTTTGGAGAAGATGCAGGATGATGCAGGCTCTGTGCAATGGCCCTGGTTTTCCTTTTGGACTGTTTATTCCATAGGCTTTTTCAGAGATGAATTGGGATTGGGCAGAGCTGGCACAACAGAATGTAGCCATCTCCAGTCCATGATCTCATGGGGCTGGATGGGACTTGGAGCAACCTGGTATAGTGGAAGGTGTCCTTGTTCATGGCAGGGATAAAGGTGATCTTTAAGGTCCTTTCTGACCCAAACCATTCCATGTTTCTATATACAAAACACATATTTGTTGTGTAAATCATTGTAAATTATGTTCCTCTGGACCTCTCTGGAATCCAGACCATACCAGGATCATGGATAACAGATAGTCCCATGGGACAACTTTTAAACCATCCATCCCAATACTCCACGTGGGTCAGTTTTACTGGAGCTTTCACACACAAGGTTTGTTCCAAGTGCCAGTGGCACAGGCTGAGTCCTGTTTTCCCAAGTGCCTCCCAAGATTCCATGGAAAGTGAGCACACCTTAAATTCCTGTGTAGCAACCATGTCTCATGCCCAGATAACACTTCCAGAATCCCCTGAAATCCATATAATTTCTCCTACTCTCGAGAGGGAGCATCCATGGGTTGATGTCACTGTTTGAATGTGAGTCACTGAGAAGATGGAGTATGGAACAGCAAGCAGCAGGGTTCCCAAATATTCCGGTTTCACACTTTCATTTTGCGGAATGGAGAGCTGTCAGAGATTTGAGGGTCCATTCATCTGTTCCTTCTCTTGTCCACCAGCATTTGGATGGTCCATCACTTTCATCTGTTTTTATCTTCATTTCCCAGAGGTTTAATAGAATCCTAGGAAGGTTTGGGTTGGGAGGGATCTTCAAGACCACTTAGTTGCAACCCCCTTCCATAAGCTGGGATTCACTCACTATCCCAGGTTGTTCAGAGCCCTGTCCAGCCTGGCCTTGGACACTTCCAGGGATGGAATAGGCACAACTTCTCTGGGAAACCTGTGCCAGGACCTCACCACCTTCACAGGGAAGAATTTCTTCCCAATATCCAACCTAAATCTCCACTCTGCCAATTTGAAACTATTCCAGGTTATCCTGTCACTCCATCCCTCGTCCCAAGTCCCTCTCCAGCTCTCCTGGAACCCCTTTAGTCTCTAGAAGGGGCTCTGATGTCTCCCTGGAGCCTCCTCTTCTCCAGCCTGGACATTCCCAGGTCTCCCAACCTGTCTCCAGCCCTCCAGCCCTGTTTCATTTAAATGAATTATCCCCCAGTCTGGCAATTTTATTTAAACTTCTTTTTCCCTTCCCCACCGTGGTCAGAAGCAGAGCTATAAAGTTGAGATAGGATCTGCCTGGGACTTGTCAAACACTTGTTCAGGCAGCAATGGGAAACTCCAAGTACATTTGTTGTATTACAAGGAATATGTGTCCCAGGAGAGCTTTTCCTAGTAAATTTTACAGTCCACTAAACAATCAATTTCGTCTGTGCACCTTCCCTGGATTCTACAGAGCAGGAGCTTGATTCTCCTGTGTTATGTCTTGATTCTCCAACCTACTGGGTCCTTTTCCCTGTGCACCAGCCGTTGCTGGTGGTCGGATATCCAGGCAGGGATATGGATGGCAGCAGGAGGTGCTATCCCTGTACCTCTTCCCATAATCCTTATTTCTTGGTCATGCTTAGTTAGAGCCTCCCACCATGTGAGTTTGGACAGCTGCTCCCTGCATGGCTCAGCCCTTCACCCCAGTGGCCCAAGGAATTCCTGGGAAATGGCAGTAATCAAGAATTCCTTTTTAATTTTTTTTTAAAATACCAGTTTCAAGAAACTTTTGCTTCCAATGTAATATTCCCAGGGAATATTTCTCCACGGTCTGCAGTCAAGGGATCTTCATTCTCTGCCAGTGAGTGAAATTCCTGTCCCTTCAAGGGAAATGTCCGTCAGGGGTGGTGAGGCCCTGGAGAAGATATCCCAGAGATGCTGTGGATGCCCCTGGATCCCTGGAAATGTTCAGGTTGGATGGGGCTTGGAGCAACCTGGTATAGTGGAAGGTGTCCCTGCCCATGGCAGTGGGTGGAACAAAGTCATCTTTGCAGCCTCTTCCAGCCCAAACCATTCCATGATTCTCTGGTACTTGATAGTCACTGGAGATAAAGAGATTCCTGCAGGAAGTTTAAGATGTATCCTTCAGCGAGGAGGAATCATTCCCTAAAACTGCTTCTGTCATTGCCCTGACTCCATGGAGAGTGTATGGAGAGGGATTCAGCTGGATTCATCCACTCAACCAAGAAGTCTGCACCTGGATCTTTTCCATGCTGCCTGATTTCAGCCAAGATCTGATTCCTACACCTTGGAAGTAAGGGCTGTGTGCATTGTTACATCATTCCCAGCCAGACTGTTCCAGGGATGTTGAAATGTTCCTGTGATGCTGCCAAAAATCCATGGACATGCTCTCCTCAATGGCTGGACTGGACAATGTCCTTCCTTGGAAAGAACCTTGGCTTTCCTGCTGGATTTTGTTCCTGCTCACTTCAGCTCACTTCTTCATCGCCTTTCCTATTCCCACCCTGACCATCCACAAATTTCACCAGTGATCTCATTCCTTTTTCCTGCCACTCCAAGTCCTGAGTGAGACCATTGGGATGTTGCAGATGTCACTGACAGCGGCTGTAGTTCATGATCCCTTCATCCCTCTGCTTCCTTCCTATTCCAGGCTGCCAAGGGATGCTCTGCTGGCTCTGCCCGGAGTCCTGCCTCATCCTGGAGTTCCTCGTGCAGTGCAGGGAATGCAGCTTGGAGGCTTTGCCAAAATGGTTGAAGATTAAGGATAATCCAGCTCGATTTGAGCAGCCAGAACTACCTCAGGGTGAGTTTCTCTGCACTTGTTCTTCCCAAAAAACCCTTGTTGCTGTAAGCTGATGAAGGCTTCCAAACATCTGGATCTTCGCAGTTGTTCCACTGATTTCCTAAGGAGGCAATTTCCCAACTCACATCCCAAGACGTACAATCCCCTCTTCTCCAAATGAAGTAGGAGGGATGGGAGGAAAACAGAGCTGTGAGTGGCTGGTTTTGGGACATCAGGATAAATATTGATCATAGCCTGGGTGGAATCAGCACGGCTGGGAGTTGATCCAGGTCATGGAATAATTTAGGATAGAAATTATTAGGAGAGTGTTGGTATTTCCATTTCAACTCCTTGCATGGCTAACCTCAGAGTCAGACCAGGCTCAGCTCCTTGGGATCTTGTTGAGCTGAGGATGGAGATTCCACAGCCTCTCCCGGGGTCTGCCCACTCTCATGTTGGGAATTTTCCCTTGGTGCCCCCTGTGATTGTCCCCACTTGTCCTTTTGCTGTGGCACTCAGAGGAGAACCTGACTTCACCGTCTCCATAAACATCTCCTGTGAAAAAGGTGGAAAAAAGGTGTTCCTTTACTTCCCTTTTTGCAGCTGAGCTCAGTCACTTCATACACTTTATTCCCCAACCCATCTTGGTGTCCTCCCAAAACCTATTTCGATGTCCCCTGCCAGATTTGCTGTGTTGTGTCAGTGGGGACCCTGAAACTGAACTTATTACTCCAGATTTGTCCTCCCAAGCGCCACATCCAGGGGACAAATCCCTCTCCTCCCCTTGCAAATAAAACCTGAGGTGCAGTTGCTGAGAGGGATGGAGCTGATGGAAGCAATTGATCCAAGCTGGATCCTTATTGTGTGCTCCAAGGGAAATCTACAGCTTGGGACATCACCTTGTTAACATCTGGAATGAGGAGCCATGGAAACGGGTGGGGAATGGAGGATTTTATTGTGGGGAATGACTTCAGGGACTTTTGGGATTTTTTTGGATGGTCATACCCATCATGTTATTTAGGGACTAAAAAGGAGCTGTATTCCCAAGTTTTGTTCAGCTGGTGCTTGTGAAGAAGTCAGTTATAGGGTCATGCTCTGTCAGCCTCATCTTCAAAACCAGAGGAAGAGGGAATATTGAGATCACCTTTCCTAAACTTGAGGAAAATCCCTGTTGGGCTGTGATGGGAAAGTCCAAAGGTAAAACATAAGTTAACAAAACCAGGTTTTCTGTTTGTGCTATGGCATTTTTGTTTTGGGGCTTCTGTTCATTTGTTTGGGTTTTTAATTGTTTTAAAAATTTTTTTAACTTTTTTTTTTTTTTT
>VWZS01010060.1:774703-815485 GCA_013397075.1 Rhabdornis inornatus | reverse complement strand
TTTTTTTTTTTTTTAATTGAGAGTATGAACAGCTCCTATGTCCTAGCAAATGGATAATCCCAGGATAATCACCTCTATCATAAAAACTGGATCCAGAAGGTGTCAAGCTGGACCTGCAAGGATGGAGACAAGAGGGATATTTAGACACCCTGAACTGTTTATTTTCACATGGATCTATTTTAATCCAGTTGTGGGAATCTCTTCCTGCCTCCTCCACTGCCTGGGCCAGTGTTACTCATTGGGACAAACATATCCAGGGATACTGAAATGGAAAAGGAGTCAAAGATGTGGCTCCTGCTGAGGGACATGAACAACCCCTGGGTTTTCAGGTAAAAAACTCACCTGCTGGATATGGGCACCTTTCCCTCCTTTAGAGAAGGACATGGATAAATCCAGGACCTTGGACAGTCCAGCACTGTGCACCTTGCTGGAGGAACTCCTCAAGGTGTGTTTGATCCCACTTGTGTCTCCTTCCTGCTGGAATCCCTGCACTGCAGCCCTGCCTGAAGGTGAGGACTTGGATGTCCTTGTCACTGAGCTTTTAAACTGAGGGAGGGGAACAAGAGCTTTTCCCCAGGAAAATCCCGCTGGTTTTGACCTCTGCACCTTCCAGCCCATCTCCAGTTCCCAAATTTCCTTGGTCATCCCTGCTGGTGGAGACAAGGAATCACTTTTACATCGATGCCTCCTTAGCCCTGCCCTGTTCTCCCACCTCACTCCCAAGAAGCTGCTCCAGCTCCCGTGGCCTTTTCCTTTTAATCTTCCTGCCTTCTTCCCATCTTGGAGCTGTTGCCAATTAAGAGCAAACCATTTGATCATGCCATAATCCCAATGCCAGCAGGCAGAGCCTTTGGAGCGCGGAAAGGGAGGAAAAAACAGGAGAGAGAGTGGGGAATAATAATAAAAATAATAATAATATAGAGGAGGGGAAGAGAATAAAAAGCAGCCTCTTCTTCCAGCTCTCTGCTCACAAGGTAAAGAATCAAAAAGTCATTTGATGCATAATTGATTGCTTTGGAGTGACTCACAAATTGCTCAGGAGCCTTGATTCTCGGGATAATCAGCACATGGAAAACACAGGGACGTTTTGACCGCGGGGTTGTGGAGAGGGGGGGTCTGGGGAGGAGGGAAAAATAAACACCAAAAGAGCACGGCAGCACCGGAGCGAGTCCCAAATATTTTAATGAGCGCCAAGAACAAGGGATTTCAGAAGCTCGAGCTCAGGACAAAACAATAAATTAGCAAACAAAAAGCGGGAACAAAACAAAAAGGGGCTTTTTAGGTTTTCTTTTTTTTTCTTTTCCCTTGACAGAAAAGCACAAAAGCGCTGAGTTGGCGGGGCTGGGGCTGCAGGTCGCTTTCTCCCTCCCCGTTTCTCTGGAATGTGTGGATGGGAAGGGGAAGGATGCAGCCTTGGAGCTTTGTGTGTGTATTTCCCTCACCCTGCCTGCCCCATCCTGGGTCATCCCATCTCCCAAAATACTCCAACAGAATTTATGGCTCATTGTAAATTTCACTGTTACTGGAAAACAGAGGTGCTGGAGCACTTGGATTTCATAATCCTGGTCATTTACCTCCAGGAAAAGAAGTGGAGAGAAGGGCTGGGCTTCCACTGATCTCCTAAGTCAGTCCTTTTCCGAGAGGGACTTTTACTGACCTGGAGTTCCTGGACCTTTTGGAAGCTGGGAAATGACAACAGCAGGACCACAATCCAAATGGGATTAAAAAGCTTCCAAAGGACTATCAGGCTCTAAGAGCCTTGCACAACCAATATGTGGGATTTTGGAAGCTGCTCCTTCTTCCAGCATCATCAGATCCCTGTTGTTCACTCCCTATGGATGTTGTGATTGCTTTTCCTTGGGTCTGACCAAACCTTTCTTCTCCAGCCTTTCCTGATTTTCTGCTGCAAGGGATGAATCCCTGGAGATGTTGTTGCTGTGTTGTTCAGGCCCAGATATCGTCATCCCAAAATATCCAGTGGAGCACCTTCCCAGGGTTCTTGGATGGAGGATTTTGCACAAGTAACTCATCCTCAAACTTCTAATCATTCTTTGGTGTACTTTTCCTTCCCTATCCTGACCCCAGCCTTTGGAAGCAGACACATCCCAGCTCTGTTTTCCCCTAAAATCAACTCATGGAATGCCTGAATGCACCAAGGAGTTTGGAATTCTTTAGGGAGAAAACCTGTTTCCCAGTATGAATGGAGAGGGCTGGAATCCTGCAGGAGCTGGTGGGGTGAATCCGTCTCCAACACATGGATAAGTGCCTTTTCCTGCTTCCTTGCAGTCTCTCATGTTGGGAGGCAACTGCTGGATGCCATTAGCCCAGCTGGAGATGGGATTTCAGCTTCTGCTCAGAGCTCAGAATGTGCTGGAAGCGTAGGGAAGGGGATTTTCCATGGATTTTGAGGCTTGCTTGGTGCCTGTGCCCACCACATCCTCAGAATTCCTGACCTGGAACCTCACCCCAGGTCGTTGCGATGCTGGAATGTGCTGCAGGCTTCTGAGCAGCCCAGGGGGGATTTTGGGGTGGGAAACATGGCTGTGAGGTAGATGTTCATCTCAGATTTTTTCCCCTCTTGAAATCCATGGCATAAAGTGAAGCGGATCCTTTGAGTCAGGCAGGGATGTGAGTGCTCCCAATGGAGAGTTGAGATGTGTTTGTGGAATAACCTGGCTGAGTTGAACAGTGAGAAAGTCCTGGAGTAGAAGAAAAAACTTTGGGAGGAGGAGAGCCTTCCCTTCCCTTCCCTTCCCTTCCCTTCCCTTCCCTTCCCTTCCCTTCTCCTTTTTTTCCTTTAAGTGATGGGGTTTTCCATCTCCTTCCCACTCCACCTCTTCTCTTCAGGGATAGGGAATCATCTGTGGATTTATCCCTGTAAATTAACTTAGCTGGGCTCCTCCATCCCCCCAATCCCTGCACCCATGGGCAGCCCAGTGACACAGGAAGGACAGAAGGGACCTTGGAGGTGGCTGGAGGGTGACAGAAGTTGCCCAGAGAAGTTGTGGATGCCCCATCCCTGGAAGTGTCCAAGGCCAGGCTGGATGGAGCTTGGAGCAACCTGGGATAGAGGAAGGTGTCCCTGCCCATGGAAGTGGGTTTGGAATGAGATAAGCTTTAAGATCCTTTCCAATCCAAACTGTTCTGGGATTCCATGATATTTCTAGGCCCAAATCTTGTCTTGTTCCCCTCTGAACCCTCAACTGGCTTTGAAGCCAATCCTTGGAATCACCCATAGTAATGCTAGGTGAACATCAGCCATGGGAAACAACCTTGCTGTTGGACATCCCAAAAATCCCCACCTGGCAGCAGGGATGAGGAAAGGTGATGGGATTGTGACTCTGCAGCAGCCTGGGACACTCTGGGACACTCAGGGGACAAAGCCCACCCTCAGAGCTGGTGCAGAACTGCCCTTTCCTGCTCTAACCATAAAACCAGGATGATTCCCTGTGGATGGGTGATGCCTGTTGGGAAGAGGGGGGTGACACATCCTTGGCATTCCCACATAAATTCATCCATCCTGACTGGGATAAACTGGTTTAACCCATTCCATGCTTGCCACACCAGCTTCACACCAGCCCTGGAAGGTCTTGCCCAAGGCCCCATCCCAGTGTGGAATCCTGCACCCCTCCACCACACAGAGCTTCCTGATACCGCTGCCGGATTCCAGAGGCAAGAGCTTGTTAATATTCCAACAGCTCCGATGTCACTCTCTAAATGAAGGCTGCTCTTAAAGAGAAGTTTTTATTTAATTGGGCCCCGACTCCGCCGCGTGTGGCCTTGTCAAGCAGCTCGGCAGCACTCCTCAGAAAAAAAAAAAAGAAAAAATTGGGAAAAGCAAAGGAGGGAGGGGAGGACGGGAAAGGGAAGGGTGGAAGAGAGTGACCCCGAGCCCTGCTTTGAAACGGAGGCAATGAGAAGGGACCTGTCAATGGGATCAAGCTGGAGGTGGCCGTGAAAAGCCTGGCAGCTCCCGCTCCGTGAGGATGGGGAGGGGGAGCGGTGGGAATCCACGGGGCGATCCGTAAGGAGATGAAGGAGGAATGACAGCCCCTGAGGCTGGCAGGGTTTGAAAGGAGAGCACACAGGAGCCAAAACCTGCGGAGAGACACTTGCAACTTTTCACTTATTCCCTTTGACAAGACAATGGAGTTTTCTTTCTGTCTCCCCCCAGTCCCCCCCTTCCTTGTTTTTTAAAGTGGGTCCCATAGGGAGAAGCAGAGAGTTCTCAAAGGATGAAACAACTGGAGTGATGGGGAGGGGAGGAGGGAAAAGGGGAAGAAAGGAGGGAGCAGCAGAGCTCATTTCCACATGGGACTCTGATTTAGCTGGGAGGAGGGGGAAGGATTGAGCCAAGAGGGGCATTTCCCTCCCCTCAGATTCCCAGGATTCCCACTCAAAACAAGGGATAAGAGACTGGGAAGGGGGACACCGAGGTAGGATGCAGCCAGAAACCTGATTCCATAATGATGGGAAGTTTCCCTGATTACCAGTGAGCTGGGAGCAGGGAAGGTGGCAGGTGGAGAAAGGGAGCAGAGCAGAGGGACCGAGACCTTCTCTAAGCTGCTTCTGTGCCCATTGGTACCAGGGAAGGGAGGCTGGGCTTCTGTGCTTGACACAATTCCCAGGGAAAACTGAGATCAGGGCACTTGGCAAAGCCACCTTCTCGCTCCCAGTCTTCATGCCATGAAACTGGGAAGACTGGAAAAATGCCAGTAAGGACTGTCAGGCTGTGTCCCCTCTGCCCAAACCCTGCAGGGACATGAGGTGTGGCCAGCCCAGAGTGAATCCCAGCTCCAGGGCTGCTCCAGGATTTAATTACACTCTGGAGAAACGCTCAGTCCCTCCCTCCATCTTGGTCTTATATTTTCCAGGTGAGATTCCCCACAGGAAGAGCTTTAAGTGGACCTAATAAACAAAATAACTTTGGAGGCGTGTTTTTTTTTCCTGAATGTTTCTGCCTTAACCTCATCCTTGTCTATCAGAGATGGTGGGAGGGAAGGATGGGACAGATCCAGGCCAAAATAGGATCAGGATGCTGCAGTCTTGGATAATTCCAGGGAAAAAAAATTAATTCTGAAAGCTCTTCACTGTCCTACATGTAACAAAAACTTTGGCTTTTCCAGAAGGGAAACAGGAGGGACCCAGAGCTTGGCAAAAGATCCTGGGAAGGACAAGGAGCTGTTTTCCAAGCAGTTAATTCCAACCTTGTCTTGTTGACAACCTCAGGTTGTCTCCAAGGAGAAGAAATCCTTCAGCCTCTCTGGGATCCTGCTCATGGGGAAAAAATTCATCTTATCAGCCATAACTCCCCATATTCCAGATTCTCCCTGTTGTCCTCCTGCTGTGACTCTCCAAGATGTGTCTGCCTTTCTCTCCCCTACTCTCTCCCTCCAAGGATTAAATGAGTGGCACAAAAAATCTGGGAAGCATTAACCAAACAATTGGAAATGGCCACATTCCTGAATCCTGAGATCTCACCATTTATTCCTCCGCATAAGCATCAAGCAGGAGCCACCATCAACCTTCCCATCATTTCCAAGCACTGCATGAAGTAGATCAACACCATAACCCCCATTTTAGAGGGACTGGGAATGAAGACATGGAAAAATGAGTTATTGGAAGAGGAGGAGCCAGGGTGGGGCTTCCTCACTTCAGGGTGAGCTGTGTCCCCACCACCCCTGTGTGGTCACTGGTGTTTACCATGGAATGGTAAAAATGGTGGAAAGAGATCTTAAGGATCTTCCAGTTAAATCCCCTGCCATGGGCAGGGACACCTTCCACTCTCCCAGGCTGCTCCAAGCCCCATCCAACCTGGCCTTGGACACTTCCAGGGATGGGCCAGCCACAGCTTCTCTGGGCACCCTATGCCAGGGCCTCACCACCCTCACAGGGAAGAATTCCTTCTGCAAATTGAACCCAAATTTCTCCTCTTTCAGTTTGAAGTTCTTCCCCCCGTCCTGTCAATCCAGGCTCCGGAAAATTTTTTCTTCCCATCTTTCTTGGCTTCTTCAGGTACTGGAAAGCCACAATTACATCACTCCAGGCCTTCTCTTCTCCAGGATGAACATTCTCAATTTTCCCAGCCTCCACTCACAGCAGAGCTGCTCCATCCCTCTGATCACTGTGGTGCCTCCTCTGGACTTGGTCCAACATCTCCATGTCCTTCCCGTGCTGGGGAACCCAGAGCTGGATGCAGCTCTGCAGGTGGGGTCTCACCTGAGTGGGGCAGAGGGGCAGAATTCCCTCTTTTAATGCTGGACTGAAATCCATGTCCCCCCCCCCCCTTGGGGAGTAAAAGTATTTGGAAAACCAGGGGCTTCATCAGGCATTGCTGATGAAGAGTGACATCCAGGAAGGAAATGGCCAAGGTGGTCTCTGGAATTTTCTGCTTCATGTCTCCTTGAGGAATGAGAGAATGTGAGGTCAAATATGGGATCCACCACAACATTCCCATGGTGGGACATCTTCCAGAACTTCTTGCTTGTCCTGGTTTGTCCAGACCCTGCCAAAAAAGACCTCGTTGCTAATTCCAGGACCTGCTCCCTGGGTCCTTCGTGGATCCTTTTGCTGGTGGCGTCTGAATGTCACCTGGCCCAAGGACTGTGAGCCCTGGATCCCGTGTGCAGGAGCTGCTGGAGATAGGACTGGAAAAGCTCCTTCACTTTTCCACTGGGAACAGTACAGAAAGTGGGACAGTCTATGGCAGGTAGGGAATATTTGTCTGGATAGGGTTCCCTCTAAGACCCCAGATTTCCTTTTCTGTGCTTGTTAGGAAGCAAAAAGGGGCTCGGGGGTGCCTGTCTCAGGTGAAGATGCTTCAGAAGAAACATTAACACGGTGGGTGTGAGATGAATTCCATGAAAAATGGGATTTTTAGTGGTTCTGTTTCTTTGGTGGCTCTGGGAAGGACATATCCTCTGCCCTAAAGTGTCCCCTAGTCCTGCTTTTGTATCACCCTGAGATGTGACCTATTTTTGACTCCTTTTTTTATCTCCCAGAGCAGAGATTGAACACCTGGAACCTCCTGCAGGTGCTGACCCGACAACTGCGAGCTGCCAGGCTCTGCCAACAGGTATGGAGAGGGGAATAGAGGGAAGGATATTCCCCTAGGACAGGTGACATTCCGGCCATCACCACTGTTCCACCTGCAGCTGGAGAACATCTCAGCCATCCCAGCACCGGGGACCATCAGCTGGGTCACTTTGTGTGTCGATGTAGTTGGGACTTATCCCAGTGAGTGGGAAAGGTGGATATGCAATCCTTTGGGATAACCATTCAGGGAGCACAACCAGTCTGGCCAGAGGATGGGGATCATCCCAAGAATCTCATCTCTCAAGTTGTCCCAATTCTCCTTGCCCAGGACTATGGGAATCATCCTTCATCCCTACCCTCACCTTCATTTTCTCTCCTTGTTTTCAGCCTCCCTCCCTCTCTCTTTGTCTTTTCTCTCTCCCCACCCCTCCTCGCTTTGCCACTCCTATTTCTCTCTCTTTTCTCCCTTTTTCCTGCCCCGCTGGGGCAGGAATTGGAGTTCACATGGATCACACCCAGCTCACACATTCCCGGCGCTTTGTACCAGCTTTGGCCTCCACATTTCCATAGGCAGCGGCTTAATGGGTGCTTAGCCAAGAACTTTTTTGTGTTATTTTCCCTGTGTGAATTACCTGGCCCGCAGCGTCACCGCGGAAGATTGGAAATGCTGGAAATGCTGGAAATGCTCCTGCCATGGACCTTTACACGGCACATTTTAGGATCCCCGCTGTGTTTTCTTTCCAAGAAGAAGAAAGACCTGTCAGCATTAAGCAAATCAGCCGCACGTCTCGCCGCCCTGAGCTGTGTCACACATGAATATCTGAAGGCTTTTTTTTCCCCCCCTCCACCTTCTCTTTCCCTTCTCCCCTCTCCTTTCCCGTTCCCATCCTCTTGGTTTTTAACGAAAGAAAAGTTTAATGCTCTCACAAAGGAGGGAGAGGGAGAAATATCCATAAAACTCCAATTTAAACCCCTTTAACCCGTTCCTTTGCTTTTCCTTTCAACCTGAGAGCAAACCCTTTTTTCTTCCTAATAGGAAGAAGGTT
Organism: Rhabdornis inornatus; assembly: GCA_013397075.1. Taxonomy (NCBI): domain Eukaryota; kingdom Metazoa; phylum Chordata; class Aves; order Passeriformes; family Rhabdornithidae; genus Rhabdornis; species Rhabdornis inornatus. Next base: position 807,404 of record VWZS01010060.1, on the reverse strand, counting down.
TGAAATTCTCGAGCAGCTGGAGGGGGAGAGAGAGGAGGAATGTGGAGGAGAAGGAAGAGTATCTGCATGAGGGTTTCAGGGAATGGAAAAACGGGGATGAAGCAGGACAGGATTTTCCTTTCACTATCTTGTCTTTGCTTGCCCAGGCTGCAAATGCAGTGTCCAGGTGCCCCCAAACAAGGGAGATGTGGATAAATAAAACATCGAATTATTAAAAATCATGGATATTTTAAATCCCCTTCTCTTGGGAGCAAATTTAGGGCCAAAATTAGGACCTTCCATAGAAAAAGACAGTCAGAAACTGATAAACCTCAGGAGTGGGTGACACCAGACATCCAAAAAGGCCCCTGACAAGGACACCTCATTGAAATTGATGTTGTTGAGTTATGGGGTCACTAGAGCTGCAAAATTTGTCCCCAGAAGGATTCAGAAGTTAGTGTTCCCATCCTGTCCCAAGCCTGGGGATACGTGTCTGTACAGACTTGGAGCAGTGATGATCCCACGAGGTGGGAAAAGGCAGCAGAGCACAGTGATTTGTGCCATGAGTGGAATTCCTGATGGAGATTTCTTTTATCCCTTCCACCAGACCTTCCCCACTCAATCTCCCAATTAGTAAGGAATCCAAAAGTGCAAACCCATTCCAGCCAGGAAAGGACTGGTAATACCCAAATATCCACACGGAAATGCACACACACACTGCCTTGTTTGGGCTTTCCTTGGAAAATATGTGTGGATGAGCATCTCCAAATCCTTGTCTTTTGGGGTCAGAAAAGCAGGAATGGATTCAGCTTCTTTTTACCTCATAAAGCTTTTCCTGATCCAAAAAAATGCTGGGAATGAATTAGGGAGGATGTGGAAGAAGAGAGAAGGAATCAAATATGTTTCCTCATGGAATTGGAATGAAAATCAGGGAAATCAGGGAAAATCAGCCCCACTGCAAACTCCACATCACCTTGGACCTAGGTGAGGCTGGGAGCTGAAGGAGCATCCAGTCAGGCATGGAAAAGAGGAGAATCCATGTAAATCAACACCAGGGAATTTTCACTTCCTAACCCTGGGATTGTCCATCTGAGCCATTTATCTTCCTTGCCCATTAATGCTTCATTGATCCATGGCTCTAATTGACTGCATGGGAGACACACCATGCTGAAAGAATTGGAAACAAAAGCAGAATCCAAGGAAATTTGGGGATTTCCTGGATGTGCTGAGGGGAGCTCATGTATGGGGAAGCCAGGATGGTTTCTGGGACTTGGGAATTTCCATCCACTGCTGAAACAAGAGCTCTGTGCTTTCCTCTCCCTGGTCCTTGTGGTGATCCCCAAGCCAGACCTGCCTCTTATCCTGCATCACCTCGAATTCTTCATTCCCTCTTTGGCTCCTGAGTTTCCTTCAACCCCACAAAGCTTGGATTGCTTGGTCTCAGTTTGCTGGGACAGATCCTCCCTGGGATCACTGGGGTCCTCCCAAAGCAGTGGCCAAGAAGGCCAGTGTCACCTGGCTTGTAGCGGCCACAGGGTGACGACAGAACCAGGGCAGGGATTGTCCCCCTGTGCTGGCACTGCTGAGGCCACACCTCAAATCCTGAGGTCAGTTCTGGACTTCTCAGGATAATAAAGCCATTGAGGAGCTGGAGCATGTCCAGGGAATGCAACAGAGCTAAGAAGGCTGTGGAGCACCAGGAGTGGCTGAGGGAGCTGGGGAAGCTCAGCCTGGAGAAAAGGAGGCTCAGGGGGAACCTTCTGGCCCTGACAGGAGGGTAGAGCCAGGTAGGGGTCAAGCTCTGCTCCCAGGGAACAAGGGACAGGAAAATAGGAAATGGCTTCAAGTTGTGCTGGAGGAAGTTTAGTTTGGATATCAGGAAAAGATTCTTCATGGAAAGGGTTGTCCAGCCCTGGCACATCTTCCAAGGGTAGTGGTGGAGTTCCCATCTCTGGTTGGATTTAACACCTGTGCTGATGTGGCACCTGGGGACATGGTTTAGTGGTGGCCTTGGCAGTACAGGGGAAACAGTTGGATCTTTGGGATCTTTTCTAATGGAAATGATTCTATGATTCCACAACTGTTGAAAACGGGCTCCTGTCCCATGATTTATGCAGAACTATTCTTAAGAACATTTGGGAAGCAGCTCATTGGGCTGCTCTGTTCTCAGGGGCTGCACTGATGATTGAACAGCGATTGGATCCCAAATCCTGAACCCATTCCCTGCCACTGCCTGAATCCTGACACAGCCCAGTACCTCAGGAAATTTGGTGAAATTATTTTCCAGTGGGAGAGCCTGAAACCTTCCCAAAGCATTGCATGGAGCCAAGCGAATGAGTTGCACATCCCGTTGCAATTCCCTGCCCAGCTGGGGCTGCCTCATGCAATCCCAGCTTCCCACTGTGCCCTTCCCGACTCCTGGGGACTTCCTGCCTCTTGGTTCTGGCTCATCCACGCTCCAGTTCATTCTGGCTGCCTCCAGCTCTCAGCACATCCATCTGCCCCCGCTGACTTCATCCCTCCAGCGCCTGGGACATGCGCCAGGGCACGGGAATTGCGCATCCCACCTTCCCCAGGGTGCACTTCTTGGAATTGCTGAGCTGAGCAGAACCACATGGAGCTCTCAACCTTTTCCCCTCACCCCCAAATTTAGGGGAAATGAGGGGAAACGCTGGGAGAGCTGTGCTGCCATGGAGTTATTCCGCAGCTCATGCTGCCTCCCTGCATCCCAGGATGATGAGAGCTGGGATTTGTGCTGTGCTGTGGAGATGCTGGAACGATTTAGGGATGCAATGCTGCCTTTGGATGCAACAGGTCTCGGCGGATGCCTGGAGCAGAACAGAATCCTCTAAACCCACAGACGACCTCATTAATTATTAATTGCCTTGCACACTTAATTCATCAGCTCGTTCCCAGGGCAGCAGTGCAGCTCCAAAGTGGGAATGGCATCCTGGCTCCCTTGAGGAAGGAGCAGAGGGCTTGACATAGAATTAGGATGGGACAACTCGTTGGAAGCCCTGGATTGCCACCCCAGGCACAGAAACATTGTCCTGTGTGGTTTACATCCAGTCCAAGAGGATTCTCTGTGGATTCTTCATGCCTGGAAGTGTTCAAGGCCAGGTTGGATGAGGCTTGGAGCAATCTGGGGTAGTGGAAGGTGTCCCTACACAAATCATTCCATGATTCCATGATTTTCTGCTGTCTCTCACTCACATTTGTCTTCTGATGGGGGGAAACCAATCACTAAAAGAGCCAAATCCCAGCGGAGACAGTGGTTTGGAAAAAACGGTTGCCATCTGACTCCATTTTCCTCGGAAATATGGGTGGCAAGAAGATTGGATTTGGGGCTGACTGCCCCTCCAGGTATTTCTCCATTAGACATTCCCAGTTCCTACTCCCAAGGCCAATGGGCAAGAAATGGATATTTTGCACTGTCTAATCCTTTTACCCCTGTTATAAAACAGGGACAACCTGGAACTTTCCAATTTGGATGGGGCTGGAGTCTCTTTTATGGAAGCCATGGCTGGATTTCCATGGCAAAACCACCCTGAAGCACCACAGATCCCCAACATCCTAACGGAGAGGAAACACATCCCAAAACCCACAAAAATGTGTGGGGAATGAATCAAACCACCCTGGATTCTCCAGAGAGCATCTCCCAAGTGGAGTGGAGAGGAAAGGTGGGGAGGGAGGGAGGGAGGGAGGGAGGATGATGGGGGTGAGCTCTGTGCTCCCGAGCTCTTCCTGGGAAGGGCTTTAATGTATCGGAAAGTGGAAAGTTTCCCCTCTGATTCTTGTCACGGGCAGCAGGACTAATCAGAGAGATGCCATTTCCAGGGGGAAGGAAAAACCCCAGGAATGGACAGACCACTTTGCTCAGAGGGGCTGCTGCCCTTAAGAGGCTTTTATTGCTGAGGCTCCTCAGCTTGGCAGAGGTGCTGTCATTAGAGTGACACTAAAAGTATCCAAGGATTAGCGGTGACGGACGGACTGACCTGTCCCTGTCAAGCTTGGAGCAGCTGAGGGGGGGAGGAAGGGGGAGAAGAGACGAGAGAAGCAGCTTTTCCTTCAAAATGGGTGATTTTCATGAAAACCAGGAAGTGTTGGTATCCAGCTCAGATCTCTTTCAATCATCACCTCCAATCAGTCCATAAATCCCAAAAGATTTGGAATCTGCCCTTGCTGGGAACGCAGGAATTGGGTGTTTTCCCTGCCTTCAGCAGGGCTGGATGAAGGACAAGCTTCCAGCTTTGAAGATGCTGCCAATCCACCCTTTCTGCCAGGGTTTTTCAAGGAGAATTGAGGAAAGCCATGGCCTGGCAGTGACATTAACGCCCCTAAGTCCCACCAGCATAGAATCCCCTTCCTGATCTATTATCCCTGCCCATGGCAGAGGGTTTGGAATTAGTTGGTCTTTAAGGCCCCTCCCAATCCAAACCATTCCATGATTCATTGTCAATCCAGCTCTGATTTTAAGGGGATGTTGCTCTTGTTTATCTCTGGACAGAGCTGAAATTGTCTCCTTCAGTGACAGATAGAGTTATCCTTGAGGAGAGCAATCACTTTTGATAAAATCCTGTTTCTTTCCCCCACCATTTCACAGAAACCTCATCCCTTGAGCTTGAAATAGGAGTATCCCTCATCCCAGGAGAGGTTATGACCCTCTCCATGGGAAGAGCCCATCCCAAGATGCCCACATAGTGGGAAAACGTGGAGAAAAAGGCTTTTTAATATTTCTTGTGGCTATGGTTAAATTTCTCCCTTATTTCTGCACCCCTGCCGGAAACCTCACCAGAGCCTTCCCTCTGGATTTTGGATTTTGACCTTGGCCGGGGCTGACCTGAGAAGATGCAAAGTTTCCTGCTGGAGTCCTTTCCCTAATCCCACCATATCTCACATCCCTGCTCCCTGTTTTACCTCTCCTCCTTGCTCCCTCACAACAGAGTATTTGCCAGTCACAGCTCCATTATTCTGCTCCCGAGGCTGAAATTTTCCTTTTAATTCTTCTGCTTGTGGAAAATGGATCTAATTTCTTTTCCCTTCCACCTCCCCTCCTCCTCCTAAGCCCCTTCCTGGCTGCTTGCAAAGAGAGGTTTTAGACACCAATTTCAAGGTGGATTCAGCCCTGGGAAATTGGGGAATTGAACATCAAGAAGTTGTTTGAGGCTGTGGAGTGGTCTGGGCTCCCTCCTGAGCTGGAGCAGTCCAATGAAACCTTTGGAAGTGCAAGTCCAGCTAATCAAGCTTTTGGAGAGGTAGGAGGACTCCTGGGGATGGGGGGGGGGTCTTCAAACATGGCTCTTAGGGAAAGGCAGGGAGACTCAGGGGACAGGAAAAATGGGGGATGAGGGAACAGGATTTGGGATGTGCTGGCTCTGCTGCTTGAGTCCTCAGTCAAGCCGCCATTAAATCCCAGTTTTCCCACCTGTTTAGTGATGGTGAACTCCTCTCTATGGACTGGTGGGAATCTGCTCCAGATGGCCTGGAGGAACAACACGTTCTCCTTCAGGACTGGCTGGCAAAACCAGGAAATGGCAAAGCCGAGGGATGTCAGTGAGACCTGACAAAATCCCTCTTCAGAGAAATTGTGGATGCCCCATCCCTGGACCTGTGGATGTCCCACTGGACCTGCCAGTGTTGCACGTAAAAACAGGATTATATCAGGCACAGCTGAGTGGAAACACATCCAGAGACTTACAATTGAATCATGGAATGGATTTGGTCGGAAGGGATCTTAAAGCCCATCCAATCCATGGACAGGGACACCTTCTACCAGCCCAGGTTGCTCCAAGCCCTGTTCAAGCTGGCCTGGAATATTTCCAGGGATGCAGCATCCGCAGCTTCTCTGGAAAACCTGGTCCAGTGTTTCTCTACCTTTGTTGTAAAAAAACCCTTTTCCTTCTTTCTAGTTTAGGGATCATATCCATGTATTTAGTGGCTGTGGGAGCTCTACTTGGCTCTATGGAGTCCATCATAATCCAGGGAATGGCGTGTTTTGGGAACAGCCACTTTTCCTTCTGCATAATCCAAGCCCATTTAAGCTGCCCAATGGCATCAATTAAAAGCTCACCAAAAGAACAAATTTTTTTCCAAGTCTGGGAATTTAACTCAGTGCAGTGATAGAAATCCTGGATTTGTGTAATAAAGAGGGTTGTGGAAGGGGGAAAATGCCTTTGGCCAGGGGAACAAAAAGGGATGAAGGAATTCCAGGTTGGGAATGCTGAATTTGTCCCAATATTGCTAAATGATTTGTACCAAACAGCAAAACCAGTAGAAAAACGACCTCGGAGTATCCAAAAATGCTTTGCTGTTCCAACATCCTTATATTCCAACTTTTCCTAAACTACCCCATGCACCTGAATAGTGGGAGAAACAGATCAGAACAGCAGGGTAAATCCGTGCTTTTCCATACTCTGCCTGCTCAGTGCATGAGAAGCGGAATCCAGACCCTCAGGAGAAACCTGATATTTAAATGGTGTTAAGGAAGATCAAATCATTCACCAAATCTGGGAAAGCTGCACAATCCAGGGCTGTGAGAAGATTATAATCCCTCCAGGAACAAGCAGGTTTCCTGGCTCCAAGCTAAAAGGGGAATCGTGTTTGTGTCAGGGATTCCTGCTGTGGTCATAAATAACCCAAATCCCAACCTCCCAGTTTACCTGAAAAGCTCTGAAGACTTTTCCTTTGCTCCATGTTCCCTGGAAACATTCGGAGCTTGCCCAAACAGCATTTTCCTGATGCTCCATGAAAAATATTTGCTCAGCTCTTCTGGAAATCACAAGCTCCGAGGAAGTTGAAGGCAAGGGATTCACCTTGCCCTGGGCTGCTGGAAATTGCTTTGCTCCACAGCTTGTGCTGGAAAAGAGGAAGATCAGCGGGGTGGGAGCCCAGTAAAGGTCATGGAGGATGTGGAATGACAGTGGAATTTGGGACATGGGTTGTCTCCCTCCCATGGTCTGAGCACAGCATCTTTCCCAGTAATTTGGTGGAGGGGAGATTTAAGGGATGGAGAGGAGGGAAGGGAGGATGGAGGAAAGGAGATGGAGAGCTCTGGAAATGGAGTCCACATTGTGCCAGCAGTGGTGGGCAGAGGTCAGGGGGTACCATTGCACCCTCTTATTGTGGAATCATGGAATGGTTTGGGTGGGAAGGGACCTTAAGGATCATCTCATTCCATCCCCTGCCATGGGCAGGGACACCTTCCACTATCCCAGGATGCTCCAAGCCCTGTCCAACCTGGCCTGGAACTCTTTCAGGGATGGGGCAGCCACAGCTTCTCTGGGAATTCCATTCCAGCCCCTCACCACCCTCCCAGAGAAGAATTCCTTCCCAATATCCCATCTATCCCTACCCTCTGGCAGTGGGACGTCATTCCCTGTGTCCTGTCCCTCCATCCCTCATCCCAAGTCCCTCTCCAGCTCTTCTGGAGCCCCTTTAGGCACTGGAAGGGACTGTAAGTTCTCCCAGGAGCCTTCTTTTCTCCAGGTGAACATTCCCAGCTCTCCCAACCTGGCTCCAGAGCAGAGGGGCTCCATCCCTTGGAGCATCTCCATGGCCTCCTCTGGACCTGCTCCAGCAGCTCCACATCCTTGTGCTGTTGGAGCCCAGAGCTGCTTCCAATAAATCTTTCCTGCAAGTGACATTGGGACAATCTAGGAAGTCGTTTCCTGCAGCAAGGGATAGAACAACGAGGCATTGCTTCAAAATTAAGGAGAGGAGGGCTAGATGGGATTTTGGGAAGGAATTCCACCCTGTGAGGGTGGTGAGGCACTGAAATGGAATTCCCAGAGAAGCTGTGGCTGCTGCATCCCTGGAAGTGTCCAAGGCCAGGTTGGGCAGCGCTTGGAGCAACCTGGGATAGTGGAAGTTCTCCTTTCCCACAGCAAGGAGTGGAATGAGATGATTTTGAAAGTCCTTCCACTTCACGTGGTTCTGTGATGAGCAACCATTGCAGAGCCTCCTCAAAACAGCTGGTGACTCCAATTTAGGAGTTCTGTGGATTTGTGGGGAAGGAGAAGAGGAATTCAGGCAAATCCAGCTAGCAAGCATGAGGAAGGGACAAGGAAATTTTCCTTGGGCCCTTCCCTAGTACCACCACGATTTGCTGATTTTCTAGATGCTCCCCATCCTCATGACTCCTTCATGATGGATGAGTTTGAACCTCTGTCTGCCTTCCTGGAATTGCTTTGCCATAGGAAGCTGTGCCTGGGGGGCTCCCAGGGGGTCGATGAGGATGAGGAGGAGGGGGGTGGTGGCCAGGCGGATTTTCCTGGTGTGGGGTTATTGTGGATGGAAATTAATGGAGGTGGGAGATTCATCTGCTGCCGGGGAAGCATCCAGGGATTCTTTTCACTCCGATACTGTGGGCAGGAACATCCTGGAGCCTCAGCAGCACGTAAGTAACTACAGTGGGTGATTCCTTAATAATTAAACATACTCAGTGCTTGGATTGCCTCCCAGAGCCAGAGCAGATTGGGGAGAGCAGGGAGGAAAACTTCCCGTCTTACAGGAAATCTTCCTGTGCCGAAGCTCCCCGCGCCTGCTGGGGGATTTGGTTGGAATCAATTCCCCTCTGCCTGCAGTCACAGGGAGCTGCTGTTGGGATCCTGCCACACATTAACTAAGCGACCTTGGAGTGCTGCTTCCCTCCTTGTCATGGCTTGTTCTCCCCTCCCAGAGCTGGGATGCTGTCCGGAGGAACCTGAGTGTCTCATGGGAGAGGCTGGAACCTCCAGAGATTGGAGCTGGGAAGCCTCAGGAGAAGGTGGGGGTGTTTAATGGCTGATCCCCGAGCTCTCTGACACAGTACATCTGCCTTTTTCATGGAATCCTGGAATGGTTTGGGTTGAAAGGGACCTTAAAGATCATGTTCTTCCAACTTCCCGCCACGGGTAGGGATACTTCCCACTATCCCAGGTTTCTCCAAGCCGCATCCAACCTGTCCTTGGAGGTGCTTGGCTGTTCCCACCTCCGTTGTTTGTCCTTAAACCACTTGGAACTTGAGCCAGCATAGGGAAAAACCCAATATTCCCACCCTGGAAAGAGCATCCAGGCTGGGCAGCTGGAGCTGGGTATCACACCGTGCTCTCCCTGCGGCCAGGACAGCTCGGACATGCCACGCAGGAGCCGTCGGGATGGTGAGGAGCCCTCTGGCACAGGTCCCTGTTCCCTGACATCTCCACTTCATTTCCAGCGCTGATTCCAGGCGACACACGAGCGGATTGATGAACTCCGCTCTCCCGCTTTTCCCAGCCGTGGAGAGAAATGGCAGAGCCCGGGGCCAAGGCTAAAAACCTCAGTTAACATTAAAGTGAAGGATCTGCCGGTGCTTCTGCCGGGGGCAGAGGGGAGCGGATGCGCTTTTCTCTGCAGCCAGACGCGTGTCGGAGTGTCGGGAGGGGGGGTTTGCTTTTTCCTGGGATGGATGTCACCGGCGCAGAGAGGGTGGGATGGGGATGCTGACTCAGCAGCCGCCGCTCCATTGCCTGGAAAGACGCGGAACGGCGTTTGGAGCATCGCGTTTTGTGTTGTGGGGCTGTGCCGAGCATCCTTTGCCGCCCCCCCAGGCGCTCTGATCCCCGTCCAGGCTGAGCGATGTGACAGGAATTTGTGCCTGGGCCTGGCTTTTATCATGCAGATTGTGCATAAATCATGCTAATTGACCCTGGAGTCAGGGATGGCTTCAAGGTCAACTTGGATTAGGCTTGGAGTAGCCTGGTCTAGTGGGAGATGTCTGGCGGGTTGGAAAGACATAAAATCCCCTCCATCCCAAACAGTTCTAGGATTTAATGGTATCAAAATGTGGCAAACTGGTACAAGAAGAGAACTCCATCTTAAATCCCACTTTAAGTCCCTCACCCCTATATTTAAGTTGCCATTCCCTCTGTGTAACAACTCTGAGTTGGATTTTAACTTACCGGAGTGAAAATCCTCATTTATTCCTGCAATGAGGATGGAGGGAGAGATCAGGGAGCTGAGGGACAGCTTACAGCAGGATGAGCCAGCTGTGACCCAGCATTCCCATTCCTCTGAATCCCCTTTGCCTCCCTCCGGAGCCCTCAAATTGTTTTATCCCTGCCTGGGCTTGTGCCTGGAGCTAGCACGATTTTGCCCAGATTTCCTGGCTTGCATGAGGTTTTCCCGCTGGGATTAACCCCTTGGAGAGGCAGGCACTGCCTGGAACCATAGCCCAGAGCGGATCACCTGAATCCCTGCAAAGTTCAGACTATGGGGACTTAAAGGATGCAGCAATGGGGCTCTGGATTTGCCAGCAGCTTTCCCAGGGCTAAGCCAAAGCCTCCTCCTTTTCCTGAATTTTATGCTTAACTGAGGAGTCAAAGAAATTCAAATTTACACAACACTTGATTTGATGAGAAATGTGTCATTTTTTTTCTGCTTGGGCTGAAAAATTGCTTGGACACTGAAAAATTAGGGAATCTGTCCTCAAACATTCCTGTTCCTTACCTGTGGGACTCAGAGATGAAGATTTCTGGGGGGGTTCTGGTGAATCAGGAGGCAGGAAAAGGCTCTGGATGCCCCTGCTGCATGCAGGATAATTATGGATAACACAGCCAGGGATACTGGGATATTTCCAGGGATTTTTGATGTTGCCTTCTAGGAAGAAATTCTTCCCTGTGAGGAACTGGATGAGGTTGTCTGGAGAATCTGTCCCATCCCTGGAAGTGTTCCAGGCCAGGTTGGATGGGGTTTGGAACAACCTGGGATAGTGGAAGTTGTCTCTGCCCATGGCAAGGAATGAAATGAGGTGGACTCTCAGATCTCTTCAACTTAAAGTTCTCTGTGACTTTATGAAATCTGGGAAATGCCGCTTGGAATTCACTCCTTTCTGTGCCTCAGTTTCCCCAGCAGCAGGAGCAGTTCCTCCTTTCCCACCCACGGGGGAGACTGGAATTGCTCGGGCTTTGCTTCTTCTGCCAGGGCTGGATTTTCCGAGCTCAGCGCTTCTGCAGAGCCAATCCTTGTAGCTGGTAAAGTGCTGTAGGAGTGAGGATGTGCTGGATATCCGAGCCGGGTGGGAGCAGACAGCTTTTCCATGGATGGGCTGATCCTGCAGCAGGGCAGGGGCAGCGGGGGGAGCGGATCAATACCAGGGATACGGGGAGAGCTGGAATAAGCCGAGCTTTGTAAGTGAAGCCTGAGCTCTCAGGGCTCCCAGTAAAGGCTGTTATCTCCAGACATTCCCGGCTGTCTGGATCCTCTCACAATACAGAGACATTCCAACCAGGATATGAGTCAGCTCGCAGGGATCTCTTCCCTGATCCTGCCCAACCCCGCTTTGGGATGTTGGCTGATGCCGCCCGGTGCGGGTGACACCTCCTCTGGGGACGAGGACCAGCCGGGGGAGTCCCTCCCTACCCATCCTTCTTGATTCCGCCTGCATCCCATCCGGAATGCAGGCACTGAGCTCCCCAGGCATCCGTGTGCTCATCCCAAAGGTATGAGGAAAACAGCCGGGTGAAAAGGCACGTGGATTTATTCCTTAATTTCTGTGCTCTGAGGGTGACTCAAACAAATTTCCTGGTCCACAGAGCTTCTGGCTTTATCTATGAAATCCATAGAAGAGGAGAAGGAACTGGAAAGTCCCTTCAGACCCACTGTTTTTTCCCAGTTATAAAATCCCATTGTAACAGCACCACAAGGAAAGCTGGAAAAGGTTTGTGTTCCCCAGTTATGACCCATCCAGGTCTCCTGGCCACATTCCCACGCTTCCCAGTGGCTCCAGTTTGGGTATCAGTCCTGCCTAACCAGTCCAAGCTGGGACTGGGAGAAGAGAACAGCTGGATTTTGGGCCTTTATCGGTGTCCTGTCTCTGACCAGGAGAAATGCAAGGCAGGATGGACCAGCAGAGAATTCCCAGAGTTTTCTCCAATTGTTGCCAGCTATTTGTACTCCTGAACCAGCATTTTTCCATCTTTATTATGATAGTGGGTGGATTTTTCCCTTATAATGTGCCTGTTATCCATGCAAAATTTCGACATCTTGTAGCAAGGAATTCCCTGGGTGTGGAATGCAAAAGCCAAAAGGGAGGGAAAACTTTGCTGAGACCTGGAAAAATCAGTCCAGTTGTGAAAAGGAAAAAGCTGTGTAATCCGAGCTGTTTATCCCAGCAATCACTGGGAGGGTTCCACACTGGCTCTTCCCAAATTAGGAGCACTTAACTCTTCCCCTAAATGTTGGTGTTTTGGGTCTTCCACGACACATTTGGGAATAAGTAAAATCCGGGCCAGGGGATTTTTTTTTGGCACACCATTCCAGCCGTTTCCCTGCTCCTCCTTTCTCCCCCCCTTCCCATCTCATTTCCTCGGGAGCCAAAGGAATCTGTCTGCCTGATGGATGGCTCCTGACAAGCTGAGCAGCCAAAGATCACATGTCAATAGGGCCATAATTAGGAGAATTGAGCCCTGTCAGGGCCTCCCGGAAATTTATCTGGAATCAATGGCCAATAGGGTGGAAGGAATGAAGATGTGGGAGTGTTTGCTTTGGAGCTGCCATGGATTTTTACACCCTGTCTGCACAGGGATCCTGCTGGCCGGGCCTTTCCTGCTGCCTGAAAGAGGGGGGGATTATGGAATTAGCCATGGAGATCTGCCCTGGCACCCGCTGACCCTTCTGGGGATTGTGGCTGCACCCCTGAAGCGGGCACAGGAAGAGGGAAAAGTGGGATAGAGGGTGGAATTCAACATTTTGCTCTTCCTTCCAGTGGGAAAGAGCATGGCAGCAATCCAAGGTGTAGGTTGGGAATCTGGGGATATGGAAGGAATTTTTGGAAATGTGCCCAAATCTCCCCAACGTCCCCAAACCTCCCCTATGTCCCCAAATTTTCTCAATGTCTCCAAATTCCCTCTCCATCCTAAAATTCCCCCAAATCTCCCTAGTGTCCCCAAATTCTGCCCCCATTCCACATTTCCCTATGTCCCCAAATCCCCATGTTCCCAAATCTCTCCCACACCCCCAAATTGCCATATCCCCAAATCCCAGTACCCCCGAATTTTGCCCCAATGTCCTCATTTCCCCATGTTCCCAAATTTCTCCCACATCCTGAAACTGCCATGTCCCCAAATCCCACCAGTGCCCCCATTTTTCCACATCCTCAAATTCCCCCAAATCTCCTCAATGACCCCAAATTCTGCCCCCATGTCCGCATTTCCCTATGTCCCCAAATCCCCCCAATGCTCCTATTTTCCCACATCCCCAAATTCCCACTCTATGTCCCACACACGTGACCCCACATCAGGGTCTTGGATCCACCCAGGGATGCAGGATGGGAGAGGCAGCACTTCAGGGGACAAGGACATTGTCGCCTCCCATCCACATCTGAGACAGGGCTGGGGTCTCATCACTCACAAATTAAATCTGGATTAAACCTCCAAGTGAGGCTCAGCCTGTCACAGTTTTGCAAGGATAGAACTGCCAAAGAAAAGTTGGGATTTAGGAATTTACTTCCTCTGCGGGCTGCTAAACTCTGGGGCACTGCAGGGATTTTTTTCTACTGCTCTCCCCACACCTGTGGCACTTTCTGGATGTCCCCGAATCCCAGATCTCCTGTGATGTTCTTGGCACTGGTGAAGGATTGAGGGGTTTGCACTTCTTTGGGCTGGAGGTGAATCCTTTCTGCAGTTCCAGGGTTTACAGGCAAAGAAGATCTTGGAATGCCCTGGGAAACCCTTCAGCATCTGCTTTAATGCTTTGTTGGTACAGGGGTCAATGGCCTGGCCCCAAAACTGTTGAACCATGAAAAGAGCTGAGGTTAAAGCCAGAAATCCTTTGGAAATGTTTTTGGATACCAGCCAGGATGGAGCTGGAATCACACAAGCCAGGGGGAAGCATAAGGCAGGGGATGATCCCTCCCTGCCTGGGGAACGACGCTGGGATTGGGATACAGGGACACCACACTGTGGTGTTTCTACCCCAGGATTGAAATAAACTGAAGAAAATCTTCGGAATTCCAGCCTTGTGCTCCCCATTGCTCTAGGGGTCGAGCCCACTTCCTATCCATGGATTTCACCCCCAGGGTGCAGCAGGCATTCCACGCTCCCTGGACTGAGCTCGTCCAGCTTGCCCATCCCACAAACTCTGCTCCTGCTCACCCAGCCTGCAAAATCAGAGCTTGGAAAAACTCCCAGGGTTTAGGGCTTCAAATCAGTGAAATCATCATTTCCCTGTTGGGAAATAGGGATCCGAAAGGCTCTCCCAGCCTGTTTTTGTCATGGCAGCGTCCTCATGCCCCCTTCACGGCCAAAATCCCAGCTTTTCATCACATCCCAGTGTATCCACCAGTCCCCACAGCCCTTACTGAGATTCATTTCACTTCTGAAAACCCCATAGGATTGTAGGAAAAGAACCTAGGAAAGGGGAAGGATCCAGAGCCTTCCAAAGCCCATGGATACCACAGAGCTCCTAATTTATTGCTTCTGTAATTGGGGTTAATTACTGGTGACCAAATTTATCTTCTTGCCTCTCATTAATCCCAAACACAAAAGAACCCTGTTTGCAATCAATTGCTGTTTAATTACAGCACAATAGCTGCCTCCTGAGATCGAAATCCCAGCTGGTCTTGAGGAGGATGGGAGTGGGAAAATGGAGGATGAGGATGCCAGCTGGGATTGGCATTCTGTGTTCCAGAGACTGGTGAAATCCAGGGAGAGGAGTGGGAAGTTTCCTTGTCATGGTTGAAAGATCAGGGAATGGCTTTCAGCTGGGGAGAAATGAGAGGGAATGACCTCAGGTTCTACCTGGGGAAATTTAGGTTGGATATTTGGAAAAAATATCATGGAAAAGGTTGTCAGGTCCTGGAAAACGCTGCCCAAAGAAGTGGTGGAGTTCCCATCCTGTGAGGAATTTTAAAACCACTGAGAAGTGGGATTCAGGGATATGGGTTAGTGGTGGAATTGGCAGTGCTGGATTAATTGGACTCGATGATCTTCAAGGTATTTTCCAACCTAAAGGATTCCATGATTCTGAGATTTGGGTGGAAAACATGTTCCATGTGAAACCTTTCAGGGAATATTTGGTCCAATCTTAACCTGAGAATATTGGGAATGAAAATTCCTTCTTGAAGGAGAACAAGGAAACAAGGTCCCAGCACTTCCCAGGGCTTTGTTGTTTGGACTGAAGGTGTTTGAGGTGACCAGGAGACTCCCCAAAGGACATAGGCAGTGAGGAAGAAGGGGGAAAAAATGGGAATGATGGGAAAACTCTCATTTCTGCAGGCAAACTCCAGTTTCCTATCCTGGATCCCCCATCCCTGGGGACAGAACTCACCAGCCCCAGGAGCACGCCTGAAATCTCCAAATTGTTTTTTTCCAGGAGAAACATTTCCTTGGCACTGGTGCCAGTACTACTCCCTCATTTATCCCGAAAAATGTTCTGGATTAAATAAACTCCCCTCCCAGCCCATCTCTCCCTCCCTATTCCTTAGGAGCCATCAATCTCCAGGATTATTGAGCCCGGTTTGGGAGTTAGTGGGGTGTTGAAAACGTTCCAGTCTTCCCTTTATCACTTTCAGATCAGTCCATCGGATGGGAATCCATCAGGGAAAATTATGGGAGAGGCTGTGCTGATCTATGGCTCCCTGTTCCCAGATCAATCCAGCTCTTCCCCTTCCAGTGTGGGGGCTGTGAGGATCCAGGGCTGCCCATACTCGACTCCCTTCTCTTAAAACACCCTATTCATCAACACTTCCCATTCCTGCAAGGATTTTTGTCCTGGGATGTGCTGGAGATGGGATAAAATACCTGCTGAGTCAAACAAGGTGGAGACTGAATTCCTCTTGGGACCTCAACTCCTGACTGGAGCCACTTGCTGACATTTATTGCATTTAAGATTTGAGTGGATTTAGGGATTATGAGCAGCCCAAATCTGGACTGTGCTGGAAATTCATCACATCCCAAAATTTAGCTGCTCTCAGGATGGTGCTGAGGTCGTTCATCCACCCAGGGGCCAGGAGTCAGGACCAGGAGTTGGGTTTGGAGCTGTTTTTCCACCTGGGCATTTCCAATCACCCTCTTCCCATGCCCTGTGTGGATCCAGAGGGAAGAGCACCACCTACTGAGCCTCCCTCACCTCTTCCTTCTTTTTTTTTTTTTCTTTTCTCCATCTATTTTATTCCTATTCGTGTTCTTTGCTTCTCCCTGAGAAAGGCAGGAGCACATTTAACTCCAAGGAACCGTCCTGATCTCTCCAGACGTTTCTGCTTGCTCTGATTTTCTTGTGTTAATGAGACTTCCTTGGGGCCTTTCTGCTTCCTGCCCTTGGGAATTAACAGCACCTCCAGCCTAATGCCTCCCCAGATCCAGGTTTTCTCTTGGAACAAGTGGGAAACAAAATAAATTAGGTAAATTTTGCCTCAAAATCTGAATTTAAGCTAAATATTGGAGAATTTGCTAAAGCAGAAATAGATGCAGGAGTATATTCTTCTGGATGGATTTTTCCATGTGTGGGTGTCCATATGTAAGAATATGTCTCTGGATGTGTTTTGGCCAAGGATTTAGGGAATTAGCTGGAGACTTTCACATCTGGGTTCAATTCCCACCCTGGCACAACCCTTTTAATATTGATTAAACACTGAAAAATTCCTCAAAAATAGATTGGGAGAAATGCAGAGAAATCCACTCTGACGTTCCCTGAACATTTTTAATTGGGAGATGATCCAACTTTTTAAGGATAAGATCTGAGCCATGTCATCCCAAAGCCCTTCATTTGCATCCAATGCCAAATGAGACTCATTAAATGTCCTCTTGTTATTTCTTCCTGTTTGGTTTGTTTTTTGAGCCATAAAAGTGTTTGTATTTCTCCCAAGGGAATTGAGTTGGGAATTGGCACGGGATATTTGGTGAGGATTTATAAACCCCTGAGTCCCCTCACCTTCTTCCAAAAGCCTCAACACTGTGGATATCCCAGGAGGAACTTGGTGGGAAGTGGGAATGAGGAGATTCTTGTCAGTCCCCAACATTACTTATTTTTTGCTTCATGTCCCACGTAAAGCTGAGGGGCACCAGATCTTTCCACTGGGGGAAAATCTCAAATATGGCATCCCTATGGATCAAATACATCCTGTGATGAATGACTGGGAAAAATGGGAGATTGTTTATCCCAGAGAATGAAGGGAGATGGGATAACAGCCGGCAATTATGTAAAAGGCCGCTGCAGGAAGGGGAGGGACACGTTTCCCTGTGTATAGGACAAGGAATAAGGAGCTTAAAAACCAACAAAGGAGATTTAGAGCTGTGGGATAGAGGAGGGCTGGGATTAATTGCTGGGAGGAGGGGAAGGGTGGGATGTCCAGGGATGGAGTTTGGAGGACAAATGTGTCAAGAAGGGCTTAAAGAGAGTGGATTCATCCATGGGACACGAGGCAGGGAAGATGAACATCCACCTGGGTGTTTTTCCAATGTTTCAGGTGGCTCACAAGGCAACGTGAGTGGATTCTGGGATTTCTGGAGTGGGATGGGGGTTTGGCAGCTTGGGAATTTCTCCCCTGTGAGGCTCCTGCTCATTCCTTGGAATGAGCCATGTGGTGCCATACGGAGCTGCCTCTCCAAAGATTTCCCTGCTATAATTTTTCCCAGCTCCACAGATCCCAAGGTGACCTGAGATGAGTATTCATTGAATCCTGGAATGGTTTGGGTTGGAAGGGACTTTAAAGATCATCCAATTCCAACCCCCTGCCACGGCCAAGGACAATTTCCACCATCCCAGATTGCTCCCAAGTGTCATCCATTCAAGGCCTTGGACACTTCCAGGGATGGGGTATCCACGGCTTTCTGGGCATCACATCTCATCCTCTTTCCCATTTTTCCACCTTGGGAGCTGGAAATGGTCTTTGGGTGGGAATCATCCAGCCAAGCCAAGGTGATCCCATCACCCTGCGGAAGTAAATCCGCTGATGGAGCAGAAGTTGGAAATAACCCAGCAAAAATTTGAGACAGCTCTTGCTTCCAGTAATTCCCAGAGAAGGGTGTCAGCCATGATTTCTAGGAGCCACACGCAGCAGAAAGCAGGGAATTGCTGGCAGCACTAATGAAGTTACGGCCATCCAGTGATTGGGTTAGGAGATCCCCTGGGAGCGGCCGGCGAGGTGATGGACAGAAAGCAGAACGGGAATTAAATTGCATTTCATTTCAATTTGGCCATAAATTTGATGATTTCGTCAGATGAGGAATAAAGGGGGAAAGGAGGAGGGGGAGGAGAGGAGAGGGAGGGATCTGCAGGCAGAGAGCGAGCAGGACACGAGGAATTGCATCGTCCCAGTTTGTACCGTTGTAGGTCATTCATCAGAAGTGCCAAAGATTTTATCGATAGAACATAAATCACATGCTCCCTATGGATTATTCACTCTGGTAATAAAGGTTGGGAATACAGATTATCAAACTGTCCTGGGATTTGTGGGAGAGGATGCAGTGGGTGAAGAGAGCAGATGGACCATTGCTGCCACTTTCGTGGGATGCTCCACTTGGCAGCAGTGGTTTGCATCACCTGAGTCATCTGCTGAAGTATGGATGTGTCACCAGGGGTGGAGACACTGTCAGGTTGCAAGTGATGCATGAGCCAAAGAGAATTCCCTGTTTTGGATGCATCCAGAGGGACCTGGACAATCTTGCGAAGCGAGGCCATGGGAATCTCGTGAGGTTTAACAGAACCACGTGCTGGTGCTGTAACTGAGTGAGACAGAGTCAATTCCAGTGTCAATCCAGGCTGGACATGAGCTGATGGAGCTGTCCTGGGGAGAAGGATTTGAAGTGCTGATGGATGAGAAGCTGGACATGACCTAGCAATGTGTGCTCCAATCCCAGAAATCCAATCATATCCTGGGCTGATCCCACAGTGTTGGCAGCAGGAGAGTGGGGAATTCTACCCTTCTGCCTACTTAGGTGATATCCCACCTGGAATGTTGCATCCAGCTCTGAGGCCCCAGCACAGGAAGGGCATGGAGCTACTGGAGCAAGACCGGAGGAGGATGATGATCAGAGGGATGATCAGGATGATCAGAGGGGTGGAGCAGCTGTGCTGTGAGAAAAGGCTACAGGAATTGGGATTGTTCAGCCCAGAAAAGAGAAGGCTTCAAGGGACATAATTGTGGCCTTCCAGAACCAGAAGGAGCTGAAAAAAAGATGGAGAGGGACTTTTTACACGGGATGGAGTCACAGGAAAAGGGGGAATGGCTTCAAACTTCCAGAGAGAAGGGTAAGATGGGATATTGGGAAGAAATTCTTCCCTGTTTTGGGTGGTGAGAATCATGGAATCATGAAATGGTTTGGGTGGGAAGAGACCTTAAAAATAAACACATTCCAGCCCTTCCACTAGACCAGGTTGCTCCAAGTCCTGTCCAACCTGGCCTTGAACACTTCCAAGGATGGGGCAGCCACAGCTTCTCTGGGTAACCTGTGCCAGAGCCTCCCCACCCTCCCAGGGAAGAATTCCTTCCCAAAGAGAATCAAAGATCTCCAGTGTCGGAATCTAATACTGGAGACCTTCCAGAAATGGTCATGATTCATTCCAGTTTGGTGACACTGCAATTCCAGGCCCTGACAAAGACACCAGATTAACTCCTGCGAATGAGAAACTTTCTCACGGCAATATTGCCCTGGAATGTTGCATGGGATAACTGGGAAGCACTCAAGGGACAGGCTGTACTACATTTCCTCAGTGCTCTGGACTGGTTGCCAAATCTGGAATCAGTCACAGGTTGGACTCAGTGATCTTGGAAGTGTTTTCCAACCTCACGGATTCTGGGATACTTTGTGGTTCTTTGTTGATGCTGAAATTGTCTGGGACAGTCCCAACCCCTGGATCTGCATGATTAAAGCTACAAAGCCGTGCTCTGAGCGAAGCCTCTTGGATCTCTGGTGGGATCAACGATCCCACGGGACACACCAGCACATTCCCACATTGCTGCTGCACCTGGCTGCCACGGAGATGGGATATGGATGAGCTGTGCTGAGCCTGGGAGCTGTTTTGTGCTGGTCCAGCAGTGCCAAATGTGACAAGAGCTTGGCCTGCCCTTGAGGCCAAAGCTTTTAAACTCAGAGTGAGAGAGAGGCCAAAGATATTCCCCATCAATCTTAACCCCGGAGCTCCAGCTGTGGCAGGACTGGGAAGGAATTGGAGTCCAGCAGTTTGGCAGTTTTGTGAGCATAATTAATACACATCATTGCCAGGAATTCCCATGTAGTCGTACATATTTTGTCCCATATTTGGGATATTCCTCTGGAGAGTGCAGATGGGAATCTGTTTCAAAAAGAATCTTCTGTGGAATTCAGCGTGGAATCTTCCACATGTTCAAAGTGAGGGATTACAAGCGTTCCCAAAATAATGACTGGGAGGTACAAGGGGAAAAAAATGCCGGAATCTATTTCACATGCACAATAATTTACTTTTAGATGTGCAGTAAAGATTTTATATGCACAATAATTTACTTTTACACGTGCAATGATGTTTTTACACATGGAATCATTCATTTTTATGGATAAAAGCCGACCAATTAAAAACCCGGGTGTTAAGCATCCCTCCCACCAATCCTGAAGGATTTCTTTTGGAGTAAAACTTCAGTCAGGCCTAAAATCAACATTTTGTGCAGGATTATTGTTGCTTTTCCGACTAGTTCCTTGTGCTGCACTTGATTATTTTCCAGTTCACCCTCACAGGAAGTAGGAAAAGTTCCATGGGCCATTAGAAAGGGATGTGAGGGCCACATCACCTGGATTGTCACCTGGTTTTCCCCATGATCTATTCTGATCAGCTCCAGCAGGAAGAGATGAGAAAACATTTATGGGATCGTGGAATCATGGAATGTTTTGAATTGGAAGGGATTTCCAAGGTCATCTAATCCATGCGCAGGGACACCTTCCACTATCCCAGGCTGCTCCAAGCCCTGCCCAACATGGCCTTGGGCACTTCCAGGGATGGGGCAGCCACAGCTTCTCTGGGAATTCCATTCCAGGGCCTCAACACCTTCACATGGAAAAATTTCTTCCCAATATCCCATCTTTCAGTCTGAAGCCAGAGTAGTGGGATTTTCTATCAGTGTAACTGAGCAATTGCAAGAACAATTTAAAGATCCTAAAGGGTCCATGCAGCTCAGAGGAAAAGAGATAAGGCCATGAGAAATTCCAGCTGTTGAAGAATCAATGGAAAGAGTTTGTTCAGAGACCTCAGATCTGCTTCCATGTTTTTTTTTTCCATGGATCTCTTCACTTGGCCAAGTCAGATGAGGTTGGAGCTTCCATTTCTCAGGTGAATGTTTTGATCAGACAGCACAAGTTTAGGGGTCTGTGTTCCCTCAGTTCTTCCTGCATATTTAATTCCATGTTTAAATGGGATACACTTCAGAGCCCACTGTCCAGGATGGATTATTAATTTCCAGGAAGCTGAATAGAAAGGGAAATATCTCCTCCTTGTCTCTGAGGCTTCATCTCTGTGGAAAACCCTCTGCTACAATGAACTGGCAAATTCACTGTCCATAGTTAATTGCAGGATGATCTGAAGGAATAAATGGACTGAAGAAATTAAGAAACACTTCCCAATATTCTGGAATCTGGTGGATTAAACACCCCAGCTCAGGCCAGAGGGTCACCTCCAAGCAGGGTTGTCCTGGTCACGCTGAGTCTTTGCCAGCAACAACTCAGTTACTTTGAGTGGGAATCTCAAATTACTGCAAACCTGGTGGATTCCAGGGAAGAAGAGGTGGAAGGGACTGGAAACAGAAATAATAGTCCCCAGTCTAGGAAAAAAAGAGGTTCACAGGATCTTTTATTTGGACAATCTGGGAGAGGAGGGAAGGGAAAGAGGAAAAGAGGAAGGTGGATGGTCAAGTGTAACAAAACAGCACAAACTGAAACACTTTCCCCTGGAGAAATTCCAATCCTGAAAAATAAACTGGTTTCAAGTCCATAAATGTTCAGTGGGAGCCTGATACTGCAGGAAGTATAAAAATTTCTCTTCATCCAAAATTTCTATGTTTTCAAGAAAAAAACTTCCATGGAAGCTTTTTTTGGAGGATCTTGTTCCAAGCTTTGACCGCTGGATTGCTCAAGGCTCTGGTTATGGGATATTTTGAACAAGGAAATGGGGAAAAATCGGTGAAAGTGTCAAGCCATTGTGAAATTCAATGGAAAATGATCCGGAGTGGTTGTGGATCAATGTCCCAATAGAGAGGGAAGGAATTCTGCTGGTTGGTGGTGTCTGCACTTGACAACATTTCCCGAACAAAAGGGCTGAGAAGCACCCTAAGGATTTACCTGCAAACCATCCTAAAAATCATCTCATTCCAACTCCCTGCCATGGGCAGGGATACATTCCACTATTCCACATTGCTCCAAGCCCCATTCTGGAACACTTCCAAGGATGGGGCAGCCACAGCTTTCTCTGGGAATTTCATTCCAGGGCCTCAGCACCCACAGAATTAGCTCAGAACAGCTCCTTGATTATTTTTCAAGGTTCATGGAAAACAAAAATCTCCTGAAGGACAATTCAGCTGGTAAAAAAAAAAAATAAAAAGAGGGAATGGTAAAATGAGAATGATGAGAGGGAATGGTTAAAAAACCACCAGAGTGCCCCAAAAGGGTCATTCCACCCCACCAAGAGTGACACTGGTTTGAAAAACTGGCTTAGAGGCAAAGGGACAGTGACAAGGGACACATCAAATGGGGAAAAAAAAGGAATAAAGGACATTGGATTTGCACAAAAATGGAGAAAATCAGTGAGATGAGCAAAAAGCCGGGAGAGGCTCTGGCCAGTAGAGCTGAGGCCAGCAGAGTTGAAATACTTTGGGAACAGAAGGAGCTATAATAACCCCGGTATTGATTCCTCCTTGGAAGGGAAATGTGCAAAGCAGGCATTTTCCAGGGATATTTGTTTTGTATTTGGAGGGAAAAGCAGATTTGTTCCTGATTAAAGGGAAGGGATGGTTTACAGGCCGGCATTTAGTGGGGAACATTCCAGATAGCCCCTCTTAAAAAACACTCAACGTGCTAAAAATAGGGATTAACTCTATCCAAGTGTTTTCTAGGATGTGGCCAAGAAGAATCAGGGTTGGTTTTCAAGATCCCAAGGCAGAGAAATCCAAGGGATAAGAGGAAAACTGATGTCATGTCAGTCTGTTAAGGAAGAGGAATGACTTGGTTAATTATTGCCTGCCATTGATTCCAGGCAAAATGAGGGAACACCTCACTAGGACTCGATTAATAAGGAATTACAGAAACATGATGCTAATCAGCAGGGGGTTATGGGAAATCGGTCTTGTCAAATTAAGCAGCTTTTATAAACACAATTAGAAGAGGGAGGATAATTAACGAACTTGAAAAGGGTTGGGATTGAGTTGCTGGGGGAGATGTTGAAATCCAGAAGTTTTGGTTCAAAAAGTGGCATTTGGGAAGTGGGAGGAACAACAGGAGTTGTATCCATTCCTGGAATCCCAACCCTTTAACCACAACATTCACATAGCACAACGACATCCAAGTAATATCCATGCAGGCTGTGAGATCCAAAACCTTGGAAAAGTTGATGGTTTTTGACACTCAAGTCCATACACTGATGAAGAAATGAACTCCAAGGTGGCTCCTCAAAATGAAGGCAGGAGATGGCTGTGTCTTGTCACCAAAAGGGACAACTGGGAGACGTTTTGGTACTGTAAGTTTGTACCTAAATAAATTTAGGATAAATTTGCTTTGTGTTACCCTCCTCTCCCTGCTGTCCCACCATCCCAAGTCCAGAGGAAGTCACTCAGTTGATCAAAGGACTGCAGCCCCTCTGCTCTTCTGGGAGAACTGGGAATGTCCAGCCTGGAGACAGGAAGGCTTCAAAGAGACCTTCCAGTGCCTAAAGGGGCTCCAAGAGAGCTGGAGAGGGACTTTGGACAAGGGATGGAGAGCAGGACAAGGGAGAATGGCTTCCCACTGCCAGATGGAAGAGTTAGATGGAATCTTGGGAAGGAATTCTTCCCTGTGAGAGTGGTGAGGGCCTGGCACAGGTTTTCCAGAGAAGATGTGGCTGCCCCATCCCTGGAAATGCTCAAGTGGATGGGGCTTGGAGCAAGCTGGGATAGTGGAAGGTGTCCCTGTCCATGGCAGGGAGGTGGAACTGGATGATTTTCAAGGTCCTTCCAACCCAAACCATTCCATGATTCCATGATTCTATGGCTGAGCTGTTGGAGTCTACTTTGGGTGGTGACTGATGGGGTTACCTGTGGTGTTGGGCAATGCCCTTCCAGACCATCCCAAATGGAAAGGTCTCCTTTCCCCAGGCTGCAGGATGAACGTGATCCATGAGTTTTAACCTCAGACCTCTGTATTTTGGCTATGGGAAAAAGTGGCTGCGGACTGTGCTTCCTTCTTGGAATCATGGAACAGTTTGGGTTGGAAGGGACTTTAGGGATCATCAGCTTCCAACCCCTTGCCATGGGCACTGACACCAGAATTCCTCTGGAATTGGATGTGACTGCTAAGGGATGATCCTGATGGGGAAATCAGGAATGTCAGGCCGTGTCCCTGATTTCTGATCAACCTGCTCCATCTCCTCTCCCATTCCCATGCATCTTCCCCTCCCGCACTCCATAAAACGCCTCCTCTCAATTGAGATACTCTGGTTTATTTGGGCTGCGAAATCTACTTAAACCATTTTAATTTGTCTTGTTTGGATATGGGCATCATTTGGATCGTGTTTTATGGGCACCCGGATCATTTTCCTTCCTGTAAATCGTCCCTTTAGTTACTGAGGCTTCTGGGAAGTTGTAAATCCTCCCTCCCATCTTTTCCATGGAGTTTATGTTGTTTTACAGCTTCATTAATAGGTTCTCTCCCAGCGAGGTTGATGAAAGTTATTGACCTAATCATAACCTATTAATTATGACAGTAAATCCCACTCTTGGAAATGTTTTACTGAGCAAATGTTACTTGGAAAATCTGCGGGTTAAACTGCAGATCCAAGAACTTTAAATCTCCCATTCACTGCCCCAGTCATGAAACCTTGGGAGAAGCTTGTGGAGTCCTGCTGGCTTGGGAAAGTTCTTGTTTAGGGAGAATTCAGTTTTCCTAAACATTGTCTCCACATGTTTGAATCTAAAATGGAACCTGAGGTGCATCCAGTTCTCCTTTTGGCTCTTAGAATCATGGGATTGTTTAGGTAGGAAAAGCCCTCAAGTCCAACTGTTCCCCAGCACTGCCAAAGCCACCACTAAACCATGTCCCCAAGTGCCACATCCATATGGCCTTAAAATTCCTCCAGGAATGGTGACTCAATAACTGCCCTGTTCCAGTGCTTGATAATCCCTTCATTGAATGAACTCTTCCTGATATCCCACCTAAACCTGCCCTGGTGCAAGTTGAGGACAATTCCTCTTTTCCTTTTGTTTTTTACTTTGGGAAAGCACAATTAATTTACTGACTTACTAATTAATGTACTGACTTCTATAAGGTAGGGGAATCATCATAGGTAGGGGAATATTCCAAGTATCTGCCCAGAGAATCTGTGGGCTTCTCATTCCTGGAAGTGTTCAAGGCTAGGCTGGATGAGGCTTGGAGCAATCTGGGATAGTGGAAGGTGTCCCTGCCCATGGCACGGGGTTGGAATGAGATGATATTTGAGGTCCTTTCCACCCAAACCATTCTAAGATTCCATGATTTTCCACAATCACATCCAGGACAGGTTTTTTATTGGAAGAACCCAGCTCCAAAAAGCAACATGCCTAAAGCTGCACTGGGATCCCCTAAAACCAGGCAAGGAGTGTTTCTCTCCCCTAAATCTCTCCCTTCCAGAGGCAGATCCATCACTCCTGTTGGAAGTGCTCCTTTAGGATACACTCCCTGTAGCTCAGCTGCTGAGCGAGCAGCTCCCTTCTGCATCCTCAAATCCCTTGGGAAAACCACTTTGCTTATGAGGCAGAGAGAGAAAGTTCTCTCGGGAATCCAAGTGCTTCCATCAGCCTTTCAGAGTAACCATCCGTGGTAGGAACTGCGAGAGGTCCCAGCTGGGCTCCAGGGTCTGGATTAAATAAGCATTAAAAGTTTGGATATGCACAGGGAATTTATTGGAGAGACACAAATGGGTATCTATTTATCCAGAAACTTCCGCAGGATCCCACCTCTGTGTCCTGATGCGTGTCCACATATTCTGAGTTCATGCCCCGAACATGCAGTTGAAGGCAACAAAAATGCTCAAGGAGCTTTTTCCTACTAGACACCCCAAATTCATGGATGAGCATCCCAGTGTGCAGGTGGGGAAGCTGCAAGGAAGTGGCTCAAAGGGAGGAGGAGATGGGAATAAGGAATGGATATTGCTCTGAATCTCATGGCAAGGTCACAGCAGCACAGTGGGTTTGGAAGGAATATTGGGAAGAAGTCTTTTCCTGTGAGGTTGGCGAGGCCCTGGCACAGGTTTCCCAGAGAAGATCTGGCTGCCCCATCCCTGGAAGTGTTGAAGTCCAGGTTGGACAGGGCTTGGAGCAACTTGGGATAGTGGAAGGTGTCCCCGCCCATGGCATGGGACTGGACGGTCTTTAAGTTCCTTTCCATCCCAAACCATTCCATGATTTTGTGATTCCATGAAGATCAAGAAGCAGGAGATAAGAAAGAGAAGATGAGGAAGGAATGCAGAAGAATTTGGTGAGGTTGAAACAGGTAGCTCCTTTCCAAGGCTGTTTAAAATGAAGCTGAGCATGGAAAGATGGAGAAGACTGCAAGAATTTTGTTGGGATTTTTCGGTCATTTTGGAACAGTTTTCAGTTTCCCAGAGGATGCTAATAAATTTAGTATCCTTTTGGAATGACAAACATGCATGGACAGAGCAGTTTGGTTCCTCTTGTTTCGTGTTGTGCCCGCATTTCTGTTCCTGCCATCCCTGGTATAAAAATCAGGTCCTTTTCCATTACTTCCACAATTTTACCTCTTAATTCCCACTGAAGAAGGGGAATTCCAAGAAAATTATTTTTGGCCATTGCCTGGTGTGGATGCTGAATTATTTTATTTTTGCTGGAATTGTCCATTGTTTCACATAATTGTCCTAGTCTCCAAACACAATCCTGTGAATTTCAGGTCTGTTTCCATGATTGCACTTTGAGTAACTCCACTCACACATTTTTGGAATTTGAGAGCCGTGGTGGGATTTACATACAAAGCATGAAGCACTTGGATCAATCCTGAGAACCTTCCTCACTTCCAGCTGTATTTTTCATGTGTCCAACACAGGGAATAAGACCTTGTCAGGTGCTTAAATGCCAAGAGGTGTTTTGGATAAAAATTTTGTGGAATATGAAGGTCTCACATATTTTGGAAGTGCCCCATGTTCTTCAGAGCTTTTGTGGAGATGTGAAACAGGGCGAGGAATATTGGACGCTCCATGGGTGAAATCCCAAAGGATAAAAATAGAAAAAATATCAGGCAATAGTAGCCTAAAGAGTGGAAACAATGTGGATTTCTCTCTCTTGACTTCCAGTCATCCAAATAGCTCATTTCTCCTTGAAAATGGTGTTCATGGAGAAAATGGCGTATTGGCTTGCCACAGTTCCTGCTCTCTGCAGGAAAGTCCTGGATATGGGTTTTGAAATGGAAAATAACTTTCCCGATGTGCTTGGAAAATTGTCAAGGCTCTGTTTCACTGCTGCAATGGCAGCGATGAGGAGTTTTATTCCTCATCAGGGATCCTCATTTTGGAATAGAGGGTCCACCATTGACCTGAAGGACCAGCTCAGCAGGAAAGTCAGAATTCCTCATTGTCCCTCTTCTCTGTTTCAATTCCAAAGCAAGGATGGGACTCCTCATGGTCTGTAGGAGTGCTGCAAAGAGAAGCATCAGAGGGTTGGACACCCTCCAAGCTGGAAAAATCAGAGTTCTGGGGGAAATTACACTTCCCTCTGTAATTAGAAATTATTTCCAACCCCAACTTCCAACTCCATCCCAATATTAATTAGCCTTTCATTGGTTAAAAATGAAATAAATTTAATTTATATGAATAATAATAGTAGTTCATATCCTTAAATAAACAAATTGCTGGCAAGGTGTTTTAGGAAATGCTGCAATTCCATTCTGGACTTCCTCATCTTTTTTCCCTCTGGATACCAAGGGATGGAAATGCAGTTCCTGCCTTTGGAATTCTCACAGCAATGGTAAGACCAGAATGGTCATTTTAAGGGATAGAGAGAGGGAAAAGGAGACCCAGTGGGAAAGGATAAGGTCTTCAGGAGAAGGATTTAGGCCTGAGGAATCCATGAAGGGAAAGAGAAGGAGGAAAGGGAAAAGATGGCAGTGAGAGAACAGGTCCAGGGTGAGGAAATTGGGCAAAACGAATGTGCTGAATTCTGCTATGTTTTCTGCCCCTGGGCTCAGACTCACACAGCTCATTGCATGTGATTCATCAAAAAATAGCTGGGTGGCCCTGGGATGAAGAAAATTCCTGGTGCATCCCTAATTAACTTCAGCACCTCTGACAGCTCCTCCTGACCCTGCGGGGTGTATCCAACAAAATCCATCCATGCCAAGAGACCCTGGTGGGTGACAAGGAGGGAACAGCATTTTTCCATCCAGCACCCGAGGGGGGCTGAGGATGTGGCTGGAGGTCATGACTGATCCTGGTGCTGATGCCACAGAGCTGTGAATTCCCGTCCTGGTGCCGCCGTTCCTCCCTGTGAGGCTCATTCCCTTCCGGAAGCGGGACTGGCCGGCGCAGCCAAGCGCCAGAGCTGTCGAGAGATGAAATCAGAGCTGGCCCAGCTTGGGTTGCAGGGACGGCTTTCTGTTTCCATTAATAATTCAGGGATCCCCTGGGGGTGGGAAGATGACATCATATCCCACCCTTTTCCCATTTCCACCCTGCCTTTCCCTTCCCTCTTTCCCATCATTCCTCTGCATCCAAAGAGTTGGGGCCACCTTGGCATCACGTTGTGTTACCCCCAAAGACCACGTCTCTTAGGAATGGAATTCTCAATCCTTGTTTGCCAAGGTTTGGTCTGCTTCAGCCACTAAGGGAAGGAGAATAAACCTTGGGAATCATTTTCTGCCTCCAGCCTTTCCCTGGGGAGTTTGGTCATTCCAAGATTGTTTTACTGATCAGTGAGAGCAGTTTGGTGTCATCTCTTTTTGGGAATAACTGTAGAGAATAAATAGAGAAAGGTCCTAGAAAAATTCTGAGTAGAAGAAAGGCCTGAGTTTCACAGAGAATTGGCGAGGAAGGATCCTGCAGTGTGGAAAAGTGCTGGAATTATTTCCTGCTGGTTTACAGGTTGTGGCTGTGGTTGTGGAAGCAGAGATTGTCACTGTGAGGGTGACACCTGTCACCACTGAAGGAATCCTTTCCTTCAGGTTCTCCTTTTCTTCAGCCCTGGAGCTCAGCCATCCGTGCAACCGAACCTGAGGGAACACGGCTTTTTTGTGAGCGTCCCCACATGGCCCCTCTTCCACAGTGAAATTCATGATCTTTGGTGTCGAAGTCCACCCTTGTGGTGGTATTTGCAGTATTGGAGGGAGACAGGAGTTGGAAAATATCTTGGAAGGATCCAGAGAAACCAATAGATCATGGAATCATAGAATGGGTTGAGTTGGAAGGGACTTTAATAATTACCTAATTCCGACTCCCTCCATGAACAGGGGACCTTCCACTAGACCAGGAGCCCTCTCCAGCCTGGTCTTGGACACTTCTTTAGATCTGTAAATATTTTCTGGATACTTTGCCAGGACCATGTGAGAAACACAACAAGGAGGGAACAGCAGCTTTCCTGAGAGGCCAAAAGTCCTCCTGTGTGGGGCTTGTGGAACCATTCACTTTTTGGGACACTCAGATACCCCAAGTCTATTCCTTATTTTCCTTTTTTCCTTTTTTGTTTTCCTCCATGAAAAGTGCGTTTTTCACCTGGAATCATTCCTGGGGAGCTTTGGGATCAAGCTGGGTCAGTTCAGTCCCACCATAACCACCTGGCAGAAATTTCCACCGTGGCCAGGGGTATGGCAGCACCTCAGGCATTTTGTCACTTACTTAGAAATTCCCAACAACTGGATTTGCCCGAGGAGATGGACCTGAAGGACAGATTTGAGCCAACTCCAGCATGGGTATGGGGTGTGCTCATCCCCACGTGCCCAAATCACCCATGGTTGAAGGGTGATGGGGATTTCAGTTGCTGCAATGTCTCCATTTGTGTCTTAAAAACACGGATGAGGAATTTCTCTGGATTTGCAAAAGGGTTTGGAACTTCCAATAAACGTGTTCATCCCTTCCTTCCCCAAATTTCTTTGAAGCTTTATTAAGGGAAAAAGGGCTTTTCTGGACCTCTGCCATGAAGCGTCTCTATCCCTCTTTCAGCATAACCCAGAGGAATTCCCTGCAGACTCCAAACCAGCTGAACATCCCTAATCTCCTCTTATCCCATGTTATTCCTCTCCTGAGTGTTTCCTGGTTTGGAATCAGGCCCTGCACAGTTAATTTTTCCCTGTTTAATTTCTCAACCTCCTCTTTTTCCTCAAGGATTCCAAGTGCTAACACAAAGAAACTCCAGCTGAGCTGTCTGATTTATCCATCTCCTCACCTTGACTTTATTTCCTGGTCGCAATTCCAAGTGCTAATGTTACATTCCTGGTTTAAGTATCTGATTTATCCACCTTCACCTCCCCCATTACTTCATGGTACAGGTTTGAAATGTTAATTTTAATAATAAAACTTTTACGCCTCTGGTGCTTTCTGTGCTAACACAGGGACATTATTTCCTAGGACGAGGGTTTTAAAAGCTAATGTCCTAATGCTGCTTTAATTGTGGGATTTATTCCTGCTAAGGTGGCTCCTGGAGGCATGGTGGAGTAGGAGGAAATCCATGGCCAGTGGCAATGTCTCTCCTGGTTTTTGGTGAGAAGAGCAGATCCCTGAACCCAAGCTGGAGAAGGAAAAGTGCTGATTTTCCCAAGGAGGTATCCAAGGCTTCAAAAAGGGTGATGATGCATTTAATGCAAGAGTGGTCTTATGGGGGAAAACAGAATCATGGGATTATAGGATCATTTAGGTTGGAAAAGCCCTCTAAAATCATTGAGTCTAACTGTTAAGCCAGCACTGCCAAGGCCACAACTAAACCATGTCCACAAGGGCCATATTTATGTCTTATAAATCCCTCCAGGGATGGTGACTCCAATACTGCTCTGGGCAGCTGTGTCAAGACTGGACAACTCTTTCCATGAAGAAATTTTTCTGATGTCCAATATAAACCTCCCCTGGTGAAACTTGAGGCCGTCTCCTCTTGTTCCATCCCTTGTTCTCTGGGAGCAGAGCTCAAGACCCTCCTGTCAGGGACTTACGGAGAGCCAAAAGGTCCCTCCTGAGCCTCCTTTTCTCCAGTGGAGCCCCCGCAGCTCCTTCAGCTACTCCTGGCTCTCCAGACCCTTCTCTGACTCTGTTCCCTTCCCTGAACACATTCCAGCCCCTCAATGTCATTCATGAGGAGCCAAAATTGATCCCAGAATTTGAGTGAAGTCCTGATGGTGCAGATCCAACTTCTCCTCGGTCTCTCTTGATCTCTTCCAACCTCTTCCAGGGGAAGGCAGCTCCAGGAACCTGGCAAAGCTCCAGGGCCAAACTGGAGTGGAGATGTAGTTTAGGATGTAGGAAGGCAGCCCATCCCAGCTGGAGATATTGAAAACACTTGGCAACTGGAGGGTCTTTCCCAAATCAGCCACCGTCAGGTTTATGGGATGGAGGGAGGATCTGGTCTCCCTGTGGCATAGGTGGGATGAGTGGAACCAAAATTCACGGATGTTCTGCAAGAGCTGAACA
Organism: Rhabdornis inornatus; assembly: GCA_013397075.1. Lineage (NCBI taxonomy): Eukaryota > Metazoa > Chordata > Aves > Passeriformes > Rhabdornithidae > Rhabdornis > Rhabdornis inornatus. The sequence goes on along the minus strand of VWZS01010060.1, from coordinate 775,670 downwards.
CCAAGAAAGGAAATCTGAGGCCAAGGAGAAACTCCACATCCAGTGTCTGTTGTGTTGTGCATCAATACCCATCTTTCCGGACTGACAGCCGTGCTGCAGAGTGGGATAAAGGTTAGGGTTAGGTTAGATGGGATTTTAGGGAAAGGTTTTTCATCCAGACACTGGTTGGGCACTGGAACAGGCTCCCCAAGGAAGCGGCCACAGCTCCAAGCCTGGCAGAACTCAGGAAACCATTGGGTCTTAGGCATATGTTGGGATTTTTTGGTGTCCTGTGGAGGGCCAGACACTTCTGGGACTCAGATCCTTCTAGCTCAGGACATTCCATGAAATATGTGGTTTAAGGCAGAGCTGGGGCAAAGCATGGAGTTGCTGGGCTGGGGATTGGGATCAGCACTGGAGGTGTTGGTTGGCGACAAGAAGACTTGTTCACCTTTAGTGGCTTGACCCAACGATCTTCTCCGGAATTGCTGCCGAGGATGATTGGATTGCTCTGACAGGAACTGGGAAGTTGCTGATACAGGGAACAAAGGTCCTAAAGCTGCAGTGGCAGCAAAACGCCATCCTGATGTGTCACAGGGACAGCCCTGGCGGCAAGGAGAGCTCCTGCCTCCCCATTGTCACCCAGGCTGGAGATCAGGCTGAGGACGACCTTCCTGTGCCTCCAAATCAAGCCTGGATTTTAATTCCATCAGGGAGAACTCAAACTTAGTCTGGCCTGGGAGGAGGGATGAACTTGTACACCTGTGGCGTATTTGGGAATCCAACTTGCTCTGACACCCTCAGTCATGGGAGAAGGTGTGGTGTTCACCGTTCCACTTTTTTCCTGCTTATAGGATCCTGGGGACAACATTGAGCCACCTGGATGTGGCCTGAGCATGTCACCTGCTTCAAAGACCTTACCTGGCCTCATTTATTTGCTGTTGTGGGGATAGAAAGTGCATGAGGCCACGGGGGGGGGGGGGGGGGG
>VWZS01010060.1:763268-774693 GCA_013397075.1 Rhabdornis inornatus | reverse complement strand
GGGGGGTGACAGGAGTGCAGATGTCTGAGCACCTGCAGATGTGACACCACAAAAAAAGGGGTTGTGCCCATTTCTCAGGTGGCACAGCTGGACCCCTTGCCCGAGCCCCCACCTGGGCACCAATAAATTAATTAATGAAAATTAATCCTGAGCTCTTTGCCTTCTGGTGACCTCTGCGTGTTTTCTGTCAGCTTTCCTATGGATCCGATTTCCCTTTTTCTTTGTTTTCCCTTGGATTAAGAAATTCTCCCATTACAGAAGTCACTTAATGTGGAGGGAAAGAAAGTGAAGATTCAATTGAATAAACAGTGAGGGCACTCATTTTTTTGCTCTCTGTAAAAAAAGGAAGAGCCCAAACAGCAGAAATTAATGTTCAATTGAATAAATACCAATAACACTCCTTCTTTTTGGCTCCTCTAGCTTATGGTGCAAAGATAGTGAAAATTCAATTGGATTTTAATAACAACGTGCCCCATTCCCAAAAATACAACCAAAAGGTGAGAAAGGGACCCTGACTTAAAATCAATGATAGAAAAGATAGGCGACATCATCAAAATTATATTAGCCTTAATAGTCAATCAATTAATGAAATCTCCCAGTTATTTAAAAAAATAAAAGCCTATAGAGGGTTTTTTTTTCTTTCCTGATGAAGTTTTCCGGCAGGATCTGAAAGCTTTTTGTCCCACCTTCCTTGCCCACCATTAGGCGCCATTTATTGAAGTGACAGTTTCTTTATCTGGGAAGGAGGGGGGGAAAGGGAGAGTGCTGAGGCCACTGGGAATGAAATGTTGCCGAGATATGAATTTTGATAGGTCGTCAATAGCCTCTGTCCCTTCCAATTAAAAAAGAGCAGCAGCCACCGAGGGCAGATGGGCAACATTTCAGTGCCCATAAAATCAAAGGGGGGGATAGGGGAGAGGTCCAGCTGGACTTCAGTCTCCTCTCCCTCTGTTTCTTCTGGAATGGGGTGGTTTCTCTTAACACTTTATCTCCTGGATTACCCTTCCTCTGGCTCGATGTTCAACACTGGAAACTGGTTGGATTGGGGTTTTGGGTGTAGATGGACCTGTCCCTGAGGTCTCCATGTGACACCAACACGTCCATGGGGGACAATCAATGTGGTTGGCACCTGTCCTTGTCGGAATCCAAAGCTCTTTGCCAGGAGATGCTTTGGAATTGTGGGATTGTTTAAACTGGAAAAGCCCTCCAAGGTCACAGAGTACAGCCCTCCCCCAGCACTGCCAAGACCACCACCAAACATTGTCCCCAAGTGTCACATCCACACGGCTTTTTAATGTCTGCGGTGATGGCGACTCCAATGCTGCTCTGGGCAGGCTGTTCCTGTGCTTAACCACCTTTCCTTTGAAGGAATTTTTCCAATATCCAGCCTAAACTTCCTGTGGTGAAACTTGAGGCCATTCCCTCTCATCCTGTCCCTTGTTCCCTGGGAGCAGAGCCTGACTCCCACCTGGCTGCACCCTCCTGTCAAGGAGTTGTGAGGAGTGATGAGGTCCCCCCTGAACCTCCTTTTCTCCCCAGGCTGAGCCCCCTCAGTTCCCTCAGCTGCTCCTGGCTCTCCAGACCCTTTGTCAGCTCCATTCCCTTCCCTGGACACGCTCCAGCTCCTCAATGTCTTATTGTGAGGGACCCACAAGTGACCCCAGGACTGGACAATGCCCCAGCAGTGCCAGTACAGAGGGACAATCACTGCTCTGGTCCTGTGACCCTCTTGGCCACTTTTCATGCTGGTGGGGTCATCCAGCAATGGGTCAAACAAATGGCCAGAGGTTGCATGACTGTGCAGATGCCACCTTGTCCCTCCCAGCCCTCTGGATGCACCTTCTCCTTGGACTGCTCCTCACCTCCTTCTGTCCCAGGAGAAACCCAATCTGGCCTCCTCAGTGTCACCTGAAAGCGGGGATCTGCTTTCAGCCCCATCCCTCTTCCCGACGGCGGCACGGACTAAGTGGCTCCATCGCCCTGTGGAAAAACCTCAGCAGGATTCCTGGCTCCAAGGGAGCTGCAGCCGGAGAAACACCTGGATAACCACAGAGGAGGGTTAACTCTTTGGGATCCTCTCTGCCAGGTCCCGTTCCCAGAGGAAAGTCTGTCAGGGAGATGTGGTGAAATCAGTTGCAAGAAGGATGAAAAGTGATAAGGAAATCCCCATGGATCAGAACATCACAGCCTTAGGGACAAAGGAGAGGGAAGGACACCTCAGAACCAAAGATGGAGAACTGAGAGGGTTTCATGGAGTGAGAACAACAAGAAAATTCCATTTAATTTTAGCAGAAGACACTCAAGGTAAGGAGGTGAAGGGATTGTCTCTCATTTAGTTCCAGAGCACAGTGACTGTCTCCACCTGTTCCAAGAAAGATCCTGTGAAGTTGTGAAATTCCTCTTTCATGGATTCCTGAGGATTTCTTCTTTTCTTGGACCAGAACAAACATTGCATGCCTTCATTCAAGGACTCAAATTAACCCAGTGTTGCAACCCAGTGTAGGTTGACCAGGGAATCCAAAGAAGGATTTGAACCCATCTTGCAGGTGAGACGGGAGCCTCAGCCAGGATCCACTTCAAAACGGGGTGCAAATGGAATGGATGAATCTTTGCAAAGTCACAAACCAGCTCACCTGGATGTCTGCAAGGGACTAAAGTGTCCCTGCCACCCCCTCTGTGCCACGCCCAGGGTCACTGACATACAGGTCCACCAACCTTTGGAATCCGAATTCCTGATCCCAAGGAGCAAAACAAGAGGTCTCTGCACAGGTCTGGATTCCAGGAGATCATCAAATACAATAATGGAGTGGAATCATTCAAGTGGGGAAAGACCTCCAAGATCTTTGAGTCCAAACTGTGACCGATCCCCACCTTGTCACCCAGCCCAGACCACTGAGTGCCACATCCAGTCCTTCCTTGGACACCCCCAAGGATGGGGACTCCAACACCTCCCTGGGCCCATTCCAATCCTTGACCACCCTTTCCATGAAGAAATTCCTCCTGATGTCCAACCTGAACCCCTCCTGGCACAACTTGAGGCTGTTTCCTCTCATCCTGTCCCTTGTTTCCTGGGAGCAGACCCTGATCCCCATCCCGCTGTCCCCTCCTGTCAGGGAGTTGTGCAGAGCCAGAAGGTCATCCCTGAGCCTCCTTTTCTCCAGGCTGAGCTCCCCCAGATCCCTCTGCTACTCCTGGTGCTCCAGACCCTATCCCAACTCCATTCCCTCCTCTGGACATGCTCCAGATCCTCAACCTCATTCTTGTCATGAGGAGTCCAAAACTGATCCCAGGATTTGAGGTCCCTCAGCAGTTGCCAGCACAGGGGATGATCCCTTCCCTGGTCTTCCTGGCCATGCTATTTTTGGTACAAAAATGACAGAAAAATGACATGATTATCCCAAGGAATTTAATTCAGACATACAGAATTCAATGTCCATATCCTCCCAATCCTGGGAAAGAGTGAAGAGCTGTCACTCACATCTTGTCAGTGACAATCTGGACAAGCTGTCAAGATCCATTGGAGACCCTTCACTGTCACTTCAGCTTCTCTGAGGATTTGAGGTGGCTTCTAATCTTGGTAGTCCAAACTCCCCCAAAACCCCCTCCAGTATCCAAATTAAGGTTTTTGGTGTTCCCAAAATATGGTGGATGTGGCTGGAAATTCCGGGGAATGCACACTTGGGGTGGGTGGATCTGAAGCAACTGGGTTTGATGGGAAGTTACATTATGGTTCCAGTTTGAGGGAGAACATGAGGTGGTGACAGCAGGAATGGACATCTAGGGGTGCCCATCTTACGTGTCCAGGTGATCTGAAGTATCCCAAAAATTCCCATCTCATTTATCTGCTAAGCTGGCCTTTCTGAGGGATGTGCTGGTTTCCAACAACTGGATTTCCAGCTGGATAACAGCGAATCCAGGGTGAAGAACGCAGGTGGAACGTGTGCTAGGATTCACCCTAAAACAGGGAATGGGGTGTGACAAGGTTTTGGAGCTTCAAGAATTCCCATTTCCCACAAATTAGGAATGACTGAGGGTCCCAGATGGAATCTGGAGGGGGAAAATCAATCCCAAAGCACCAAGAAAGTGTTGGCTCAGCACAGTAAGTAGATTTTTTCTGGGGAGGATTTGTTTTGGCTATGGAATTCTATTGTTGTGGATATTCCTGGATATTTTTAGCCGGAGTGAGATGCAGGTGTGGGGTTAAGAAAGCTCAGGATGCTGCAGTGCCCATCCTGCAACCTTTCCCAACCCAAATACTCCAAGGATAGGAGGGAAAACAAAGATGTTCCTTGGCTTTGGGCCTGGAAATGAGGAAGAGAATTAACTTGGATGTGTTGGAGGTGAGGGCTGGCACAGGGAATTTTGTTAAGTAGTTAATGGACACAGAATTTGGTCAGCTCCATGGCACGGGCTCCTGCTAACTCAGGGATTTTAGGAACCCTGTGGGATGCAGGCTTGGATAGGAGTGCTCTGAAAAGAGAAACCCTCTGGATGAGCATGGGGATGGATGGGTGTGAGGAAAGCCTGGTTGCTGGAGGGAGCAGAGTCCCCTCGCTGGGAATTCTGTCTCACTCATGGCAGCATCCTTGCTTCACAGACTTCTCCCTCCTGCAGCATCCTTGGCTGGCATCCCTTTTCCCTTAGTCTGGGAATGCTAATGAGGTCACGGCCCTTGGTGGGGAGCTGATAACGAGCGTGAAATTCCTTGGATCCCTACTCAGCAGAGCTTGGTGTCACTGGGAGAGCGGCACAGTTCAAGGAAAACCCCGTTTGTGGCCAAGATTTTTAAGGATTCCCCCGTCCTGCTTTGCCCTCCCTCCTCATCTCTCTCTGCCCTGAAATTCCCAACATGGAGCAGCCGGGGAATAACAAGTGAACCTTCCTGGTTTGGTCTCCCAGGCTCTGCTGGAGGCTAAGTGAGGTTAACAACCGAACATGCTGGGAATTATTGAGGGAAGAGACCTGGGAAAAAGCTCCATCCCTGATGTGATGATGATAAACGATTGGAGCTGGGATATCTGATTCCTTCCCTCCTGTGGTCCCTGCAGGAACAGCTTCCAGGCGAGCGTGTCGGCCCGTTCATTAAAGGAAAACGGCAAAGATTATCCCTAATATCTTGAAGATTAGTTGGATAAATACACGCTGGAATATGCAGGGCCCGGGGCTGCTGGGAAACCCTCCGGCTTCATTGACTGGGTTTATCCAATTTGCATCCACGGGCATTCCCGAGGCTGCTCGGTGGTGCTCGGATGTGTTTGTAAACACAGCAGGGATGCACTTAAGGCACATCCTCAGGATTCCTTTTGGGATTAGAAAATGTTATTTGGGAGCAGAAATGTAAAGTCGTTTTCTAAATGATTCCCAGGAAATTTTGAGGGAGATTGGCAATGACACAGATGAATTGTGTGAATCCTGGAATCATAAAATATCCTGGATGGAAGGGATCCACAAGGATCAGCGAGTCCCACCCCAAACCCTGCACAGGGCATCCCAAAAAATCCCACCCTGTGCCTGGGAGTGTTTTCCAAACATTCCTTGAGCTCTGGCAGCCTTGGGGCTGTGATGATTTCCTGGGGACCCTGTTCCTGTGTCCAGCCTCTGGAGGAAGAACCTTTTCCTGATACCCAACCTAAACCTCCCCTGACACAGCTCCAGTTGCTTCCTCAAAGTTATCCAGGATGGCTCTTCATGGAAATCCTCACCTGGATAACTTTTAGATGCTTGAAAATATTGGCATGATTTGGAAAACAAACAAACAAACAAACCAAAGCAGGACTGGAAGAGTTTTTCCCATGAAAATTACAACTAAAAATCCTCTGGATTTCTTTCTTAAACTGAAAATTCGATTTGTTTTTTGTTTCCCAATTACAAAAAAATTCCTCTAAGCTGCCCCTTTTTGAGGAGAGGAGGCACTGGAGCAGAGATTTCCAGAGGTCCCACCAATCCAAATCCCTCCAGGGAATGTGAGAAGGAAGTTTTGCTGCAGAGTAGCTTTGGGAAAGACAGGAATTCCCAGGCCTGAGTGTCAAAAGTTGTTTTGTTCCTGTTTAAAAAGCAGCAGCAAAAACAAAGGCAAATCCTGACGTTCTATTGGATTGACCCAAATGTCACCTCTGGGTTCTCTTCCCTTACTCTTGAAAGCCAAAGTCACATTTTAAGTCCAAAACAGAGGAAAAAAGTCCGAAGGGTGCTGGAAAGGAACCAGAGCTTGGAGCCACCATTTTGCTGTGCAAGGAGAAATCTGGAAAAGTTCCAACCCTTGCTCTGTCCTTTAACTTGGATTGCTGTGGGAAAGGAGGGGAGCACATCCACCTTGGTCTGGGTTCACCTGGATTTGGGATGTGATGCCCAGCACCCACCAAACCAAGGTATTTTGTCCCCTCTCCATCCCCTTCAACCCAAAGGAATGTCCTTGGGAGAAGGGGACATTGCTGTGGTCATCATGAGCTGCTAAATGATGGAGAATCCATGGAATTAAAAACCCCCCCTCAAATAACGGGATTGTTTTTTTAAATTATCATTTTAAAGGTCCTTTCTCCTGGGTGGGCAAACCCCATTCCAGGAGAACAGCAGGAATCTGGGATGACCCCGCATCCACATGGAGTCAAGGCAGTGACTGTGTTGTCATTTGACCCTTCCGGGTGATGATGAAGTATCCTAAAATTCCAGGAGAAACCATGGAAAGAGGAATTTTATCCCCACCCACCCTGTCTTTAAACCCATCTTCCCCAGGACATCCAAATATCCCAAAATGACTGCAACATATTGATGGATTTCTACCAAATCCAGGAAAAGGGGTGGGAATTGCAGGGAAGGGAATGATTTTTCTGCCAAGTTTGGGGGGAAAAAAAAAAAGGATTTGAGACAGAGGAAGGAGAATCCAAGGGCACTCAGAGGGCACTTGGAGACATCCCAGGTGCAGGGAGGATCCGGTGGCCTCCAGGGAATCAAAACTGCTCCTGTGCTGGCACGAAAAAATCCAGGAAAACAAAACAAATCCACCTTTCCACAGCAGGAATTTCTACTGGAGCAGTCAGGGCTAGAGTTAACAGGAAGGAAAAAACCCAGAAAGAAGGAAAAAAAAAAAAACAAAAAAAAAGGAAAAAAGCCAGGAATATTCATGTGAAATAAGGCAGCTTTTAACCTTTTTTTGCCCCTATTCCTCCTTTTTATTTTTTTTCTCTCCTCAGTTTTCCTCCTGCGGAATAAACAGGGAGGGCTGGAAAACAAAGGGTTTGGAATTTATTTATTTATTTACCCATTAATTTATTTATTTTCCGCAACCTCTGCATTCAGCTGGAGGTGGGAATGCTCCGTGTCTGTGCCTGTGTGGGATGGAAATCCAGGCCAGGCAGGTGGAATTCAGCTGCCCTCAGCAGGAAAGAGGAGCGGGAGCAGCGGGATTGAAAGGAGCCGGCGGAGATGGGAAAAGAAAGGATGCACGGAATTGAGCGCTTCGAGTGCCACCTCCAATTCCGGCTGCAGAATTCCGATCCCGGGTCCTACCGCAGCTTCAGGGAGCTCCAAATTCCCTGGATCCGTCCCGCCTTGCGATGAGATAAAAAAAATAAAAATTGCAGAATGAAAATCCAGACTGAACTCAGGTTGTTTAATATTTGATGATTTTTTTTTTTCCCTAGGGAAATCATAAAATCATGGAATGATTTGGGTTGGAAGGGGCTTAAAGATCATCTTGTTCCTATCAGGACTAGGGACAGCTCCCACTATCCCAGGTTGATCCAACTTGGCCTTGGACACTTCCAGGGATGGGGAAGACACGGCTTCTCTGGGAATTCCATTCCAGGGCCTCACTACCTTCATAAGGAAGAACTTTTCCCAGTATCCCATCAAAATCTACCTTCCATCCGTTTTTGGCTTCAAATTCAGCTTCTGGAATCTTGGGATTTTCCTTGTCTTTCCCTAACCTCTTGCCTCTGTTTGTTGTTACCTTCCCAGCCAGCAGGAAAAACAGCAAGATGGGATGGGAAATTTTGGGATTGTAGGGCTTTCCTGCAATTTTTACCCTAATATCCACCCCCCCCTTTTTTTTTCCTGGTAGATTGAATAATCCCATGTTAGAACTGCCAGACCCACACACAATTCCCTTTTTCCTATTTATTTTTGTCTTCAGACCTCACTTCACAGAGCCAAAAATCCCTTTTTCCCAGCCAAGTTTCCTTCTCTGCCTTTGCTTTTCCAGCCTTGAATTTGGATGCATCCCTGGCATTTGAATCCAGAAAATAAAGAGCAACAGGGAAACTGAGGCTGGGTTGGGAACGTCCCGGGAATCTCTGCGGCTGGGAACCCTCAGCACGGGCAGGGATCCTTGATTTTGGCTCATCCATGGTTTTGGCTCATCTGGAATATCCCTGGAGATCTGTCCCAGCTCAATCTCTCACCTGCCCCTTCCCATGGATTCGTTTTCCTCCTTAATTTTAGATGTGGAAGCTGTTCCTTTATTTTAAGCAGCTTTTTCTGCTGCTGCTCCTCAGTTGGATCCCAGGATTTTGCCTGGCTCTGATCTCTCCGTGCCCTAAATCCCTCTCAGGTACCTTTTCCTTCCCTGGAGCAAAACCTGGGAATATTTTGCAGTTGGGAAGATGCATTTTAGCCCCAGATCTGTGTTATTTGAAGCTGTGCCTTTGTGATAATACACTTTTTAGAGAGTGGAATTTTCTATAGGAAATTTTTTTTGTCAAAAAAAAGAAAAAACATTTGGATCAGGTGGATTGTGGGATTTTTTAGGGGGTTTTTTGGGATTAAAAATATTGGAATGAGTTGTTCCAAGTGTATCGCAGTAAAATATTTTGCAATTCCAGGGGAAAACTTCCTGCTGCTGCTCTGCCTGGTTTTTCCCGATGTTCAGAGTTAAACCTTGGACTTGTCAATTTAGTGTATTAGGAAGTTGAGATTCTTGCCGTGTTTCATTGCTTGGGAGATGTAATATTTTGATTTGACTGAATTAAACCAGTGTAACATCAGATGAAATTTTTCCAGGTGGATTTTGTTCGGAGGACAAATCCCAAATTCTTCCCTGCGTTTTTGGTGCTGGAATTACAACCCTATTTCAAGGTACCAGGATTTGCAGGCAGAGGAAAATGCCATTTTCCTGCAAAATGATAGGCTGCACACATAGACAACAGCTCCAAAAATAATTCCAGGTTTCTGTGAGGGTTTTCCCACTTTTCTCTTGACAGGATTTTATTTTGGGACTTTTTCTCATTTGTGCACTTAGGGATAGGAAAATAATCCCATGGAAATGTGATTAATGATCGTTAAATGGGTTAATTGTGTAGAAATGCATCCCTGATCCTTGGGAATCTCAGCTGAATCCTATAGTTGCTGTCCTGGGGATCTTGGACATCAAAATTCCTGGGTGGAAGTAAAAGGACTTCACATTCCAGCGAGTTCAGAGTCATCCTCCCTTTCAAAAAGAAATTAATCCTTTCATATTCCTTCAGAGAGGATGTCAGGACTTTTTTTCCCCGAATATTATCTAAATTCCAGGAGTTTTCCAAAGGTTTGCTGCTTGTGCTGCTTGTGCTAAAGGAGAATATGGGAAGAACAGTCAGAAACCAGCCCAGAGCTCCATAAGAAAAAAAAACTTCCCAGGGTTCTGCCCCTAAAAGAGCTGGAACTGAAGGAAGAGAGCACCTTCAGGATGTGTCCCTCTCTCCGTGCTCTTATCCCAACGTCCTCTGGAGCCAAACCCGCTGAGGGAATGGAAAATAAGAGCCAGACCCTGCCTCAATTCCCAAAAATCGATTGGCACTGGCATTATTTCCCTCCTTGGCAGAACAAATCCGATGGCTCTTCCTGGGATTGTCACATAAAGTCCCCAAATGTGGGTGGGAGAAGGATCCTATGGATTCAATAAAATGAGCCCTGAAATCAAGATATTCCTTGAATGTTGATCCTAAAATCTGTTGGAAAATCTGGTTCCAGTGTAATGTCAGACCCCAGAACTTTGTTTTTTTGGGGAGGGAAACCTGGATTTACTCCTAAGGCAGGGATAATTTTATTATTTCAGTGCAAGGTGTGGAGCAGGATTTTTCCCACCTTCCTTCCTTAAAAATGAGGAAGAGACAAAGATTCAGGACAGATTTTCCTTTATCTGTAATGCTCGAGATTTATCCCAGGTTTTCATGTGCATGTCTATTACCCAGGGTGTGGGGATGTGTGGAAAAAGAAAATCAGGATTTCTCTGCAGGAATTGTGTATTTTTATTAAAGGCTTATTTTATCTCCCAAATTCCCTTCCTGTGACAGCAGAGTTTAAAGGGAAGTGTTCTCCTGGCAGTGAATCCCCGTTTCTGTGAGTGTGGCTTTGATGGAATCAGGGAGTGATTCCCAATTTCCAGCCACTTCTCCTTCCCTTTTCCCCAACCACGAAATATTCCATGATTTAAAAGACAGAGGGAAAGGCTGAATATCAGCGTTCCATTCCCAAATATCCCTCCTGAACCGGTGGGAGACACCCAGCTACGCTGGGGGAAAATCGGGAACGAATCCATCAATGTCAGCACTTTCCCATCCCTATAAAGGGACCCGGCTCAGCTCCAGCCCAGCCCCCTCTCTCCCGCTCCTGCTCCCTCTGGATGTGCCCCTGGAATGCCGAGGGAGCCGGAATTTTAAATCACCTTTTTTATTAAATCCAGTTTATTGCACTCAGCGGCTCCAGAGGGCTCCCATACCCTCCAAACCCTACATTATCCCTTTTAGATTCCAACTCCAGCCTAAGTTTTATTTAAGGATGGAGCCCGTGGAGCTTTTTCCAGGTGTTTTTGGCCTCTTTTCCAGCCCTTCTTCCCTGTTGATGTGCTGATCAATTACTCATCAAATCTTAATGAGCGCTTTAACTCAACTGTGGCATCTTAATCAGAGGCTTTGACTGCCAAGTGTCAGCTCCATCGACTTGGGAGAGCTGGGACAAATGATCCCAATCGACTGGAATGGGCTCTTCCCGGCTTGGAAGAGCCTTTCTGCGAGCCTCATCTGCCGTCTAGTGGCTGCACGGAAGAGGACGAATGGGGAGGGAATTTTGGGGGTGCAAAGGCTTTTGGAGGGGATTTTGGGGGTGGGATGTGGGGTGGGATGCTCTGCCGCTTGGTTCCCCTTAGGAGCGGATTTAGGGTGAGTTTTCCTTATGGGAAACGCCGTGTGTTTGTGTGTGTGAGGGAATGGAGGCTTCTGCCAGGATCCATAGGATAGGAAATCTGCCCATGTGGGGCTGTACAGGTCTGTGGGATCCCTGGAAAAGGAGAGATCTGGGGACAGGAGCTGCCTGGGGCTGGGAACACAAGGCAGGGCCGCATATAAGGAAACAGGGAATTCTCTGTGGATGCTCTCATCCCATGGCAGAGTCCAGCCCGCTTTGGGACAGTCGCCACAGGACTTGCAAATCTTAAACCTTCTTTTTTTTTTTT
>VWZS01010060.1:619535-763250 GCA_013397075.1 Rhabdornis inornatus | reverse complement strand
TTTTTTTTTTTCCCTCAGTAACATCCGTTAGGAAAGCTGCTTAAAGGAACAACAAAGAAAAAGCTGACACAGACCTGAGCCGGAGAGAGGGAGCAGGTCAGGATCACTGGAATCCTCAGGGATGTTTGTATCCAAGCTTTTATCGTGTTCTAACGAGCCCTGCGCCCTCCAGACACCTCTCTGCAAACCTGGGGACCCTTTTTTGTGGACAGAGACAACCAGGCAGCAGATCCAGGTCATCCAAAGCTGCTGGGAGCGTCCCCTATACCCGGGAAGCAGCAGGATGTGCTGGCTCCTTGCCTGGCCCTCTCCCTTGGATGTGAAATTAGCTGAGGGCAAAAAGACTTTGGAGTCAGGTATTCCAGTTCAGTGCCAATGAGCAGGAGGGATGTCTGGGATTCTGGGAGAGGTAATGCCTGGAAGAAGGATTTAATTTTTTTTTTTAAGGCTGAGATGATCCCTGTGGGATGTTCTGGGGAGATCACAGGACGAGGCAGCTGCTGCTTCAATCCAGAGGGGTTTATAGGATTGGGACAGCACCGTATGGACATCCCTGTGTCCTGTCTGGAGCCAGGAGAGCCCTGCAGGAGGCTTATTTTTGTTTGTAGAGGTGTTCCTGACCCAGTTCCCAAACATTCCCCACTCCCTTTGCCTTCCCAAGCATCCAGGAGAGGCTCAAGGATTGATGTTGTTCATAGGAATTTTCCTTTTCCACCCACCAGGGTCACCAAGCATCCCTAAGAAAGTGGAACAATTTTTTCCTCACTGGTTTCAACCATCCCATAGGATTTTTCCTTGACGGAGGCTGGCGAGGATGTGGGATGGTGACATGGAAAGAGGAAAAAGAGGGAAAACCAGGATCCATTTTGGATGCAGGTAGGGAGTTGTAGGTGATGGGAATGATGTGAACTTGGGGTCCACATCAGCACCACTGTCTGAGCATTCCAGAGCCTGGGAATTTTCCCTGTGGAGCATCTGTAGAATGCAAAGATCCATTTGAACAAAGAAGGGGAGATAGAAAGAGTTAATATAATCCAAATGATAAAATAGCAAACATTTTCTATGGCCTCGTTGATCCAATCACCCACCAAAAAACTTTGGGAAAGGCGAATCAGGAAGAGGAGATCCTGACTGGAGCTGACATGGAAGGGAAACAAATCCCTTTGGATGCCCTGTGCTGGGGTTTTCTTGATTTAACAAGATTAAAGCACTTCTGCTTTGCTGACTCAGATTCCCAACTCCCAAATCTAAAGGGCTCCAGCTCCTGTTAAAACCAGTTTTAAGTGGATGAGGAAATGATGTCAAAGGGCCAAAGGCAATGTGGTCAATCCTGACATTAATCCATGGCCTTACAACATCACTGGTTGATGAGAGAGTATCCCAAAATCATGGAATGATTCAGGTTGGAAGGGTCTTTCAAAACCGAGTCATTCCCACCCCCCTGCCATGGGCAGGGACACCTTCCACTATCCCAGGTTGCTGAAAGCCTCATCCAACCCTGCCTGGAACATTTCCAGGGATGGGGCAACCACAGCTTCCCTGGGCAACCCTGTGCCTCCCCCACTTCAGAGGGAAGGATTTCTTCCCAATATCCCATCCAACCCTTCCCTCTGGAAGTCTGAAGCCATTTCCCCTTGTCCTGTCACTCCATCCGTTGTCCGAAGTCACTTCCCATTTTCCTTGCAGGATCCCTTCAGGTCCTGGAAGGCCACAATTAGGTCACCCCAAAGCTTCTCTTTTCCAGGCTGAACATTCCCAATTCTCGCAGCCATTACTCCCAGCAGAGCTCCTCCATCCCTCTGCTCATCTTGGTGTCTCCTCTGGACTCGCTCCAGCAGCTCCACATCCTTCCTGTGCTGGACCCCAGAGCTGGGTGCAAAATTCCAGGTAGAATCTCACCAGAGTGGAGAGAGTTCTAATGGTGTCCTGAAGCTCTTCCAATGGAAAAATTATGGAGAGGCCAAATCTCTCCTAAGAATCTCCCAAGCCCTAGATGCTCTTATCACAGGGAATTTCTCAAGCCTGCTCGCACTTGGCTATGAAGTAACATTCAGCAAATCTCTTTTCCAAGGATGTGCTCAGCCTCATCTTAAAACTGAATCCACAACATCCCCTAGGAATCAATCCTACAACTTCATGATTTGGGATGTCAGGAGAATCTTCTTTGTGTTTGTTGGTAAATTTTTAAAATTCGGATGATTTTTATAAGTTTCATGTTCCAAACCCAGTTGTTTAATTGACCTAATTTGGAATAAACACATTAAACTACAGAAACTCAAAGTCAGGGAATAAAATAAAAATGAGGTCAATATTTATTTTCTTTGGAAGATGTCCTGTTTTTTAGGTAGATTCATGATTTGGAAAACTCATTCCTTGATTTGGGGGCCATTGGTTGGATTGTCAGGACTCTTTGTTGGATTTATTGGCAGCTTGGGATGGTGTTATCCCCAAAAATATCCCAGGGTCTCAAATCCTGGTAATCAGGGCAGAGGAGAGACTGGGAAAACTGCTGGAAGCAAAGGCAGGTTGTATCAGGAATCCTAAGTGTTAAAGCATCCCCCTTCCCCGGTTTTATGGTGGAAAACCCAGGGAATGGCCATGATGGCATTTGGGATCTCCACGGCTGAAAGTTGCAGGAAGGGATATTCCAATTATATGAAGGAAAAAGGAAAACAAACAAAAGCCCCACAAGTAGTCAGGCAAAGGAAAAAGGACTCAGAAAGAGAACTGACCCCACTTCCATGGATTTCTTTTCATGAACTTTGTTTGGAATTAGAGGATCTTTAAGGTCCCTTCCAACTCGAACCATTCTAGGATACGTTTGGATTCCTATCAGAAGATGTGGATTCAGGAGGGAAGTATCCAAATTTTTTTCCAGGGAAGCTCTGGATAAAGAAGCTCTGGAAGAAGGGTGGAGCCAGGTGGGGGGTTGGAATCTGCTCACAGAGAACAAGGGACAGGATGAGGAGACCTTGGTTTAAGCTGCTCCAGGGGTGATTCACATTGGACATCAGGAAGAATTCCTTCATGGAAAGGGTGATCAGACATTGCAAGGGGCTGCCTGGAGAGGTGGTGGAGTCCCCATCCCTGGAAGTGTCCAAGGAATGCCTGGATGTGGCACTTAGTGGTCTGGTCTGGGTGACAAGTCTGGGATCAGTCACAAGCTGGACTTGATGACCTTGGAGGTCTTTTCCAGCTGAAATGATTCGGGGATTTTGGGAAGCTCTTCTTGGCTCAGCTCAATGGAGGGAGATTGAGGTGACCAGAAGAAAGTTGGAGCAGAATATTGAGGCAAGAAAAATTCCACCTTCTGGAAGGACTTCAGTCCTCTTTGGTGGCTTGATATGGACACCCTTCCCC
Organism: Rhabdornis inornatus; assembly: GCA_013397075.1. NCBI lineage: Eukaryota > Metazoa > Chordata > Aves > Passeriformes > Rhabdornithidae > Rhabdornis > Rhabdornis inornatus. The sequence goes on along the minus strand of VWZS01010060.1, from coordinate 759,890 downwards.
TGGGATGGGGTGAGAAAGGCAGGATAAAACTAGGGGAGTGGCAGAAGAATCCATTCCTTGGAAGAACATTCCAAGCAGAGCAGAGATGCAGTAATTCCAATGCTGTAGACCCTGTTCAAAATGGAATGAGAAGACACAAACCATGAGCAAAGGGAGACAAATCCCACCCTGGTGCCCTGTCCCCTGACAGAACCAGCTGAAATGATTCGGGGGGGGTTATTCCCCTGATAAATGGGCCCCTCGGACCCAGCTTGTCCGGAGCCATTCTGGCAGATGGATGTCTCCCAGTCCCAGCCAAAGAGCTCATTTCCTTCTGCTATAGATCCTGGAGGGTCCTGGCAGCAGAGAAGGATAAGTGCACTCAGCAGGGTCCTGGGCTGGCTGGGGTGGAGGAGAGGCACTCAGGATGCCCCCATGGGAAAGCAGCGATGGATCTGGAAGGAATCCAAGTGGTCAACAAGAAAATTCCCCCGGAATTGGACCTGCACTCTTCATCCAGCCTCATTCAAGGAGACCTCGTTGCTCACAGCCTATGGAAGAAGGAAAGCAGGGAAAGCAAAATGGTGGGAGCTGATGGATTCTGTAAGGATCTGCGTGTCTGAGCTATCCATGCCTCCATAAATCATGGAATCATGGAACCACTGAACGTGGGAAAGACCTCAGAGATCTTCGAGTCCAACCTGTGACTGATCCCCACCAAAGCGCTAAGTGCCACATCCAGGCATTCCTTGGACACTTCCAGGGAATGGGGACTCCACCACTTCTCTGGGCAGATGTTTCCAATGTCTGACCACCCTTTCCATGGAGAAATTCTTCCTGATGTCCAACCTGAACCTCCTCTGGCAGCTTGAAGCCATTTCTTCTCGACCTGTCCCTTGTTCCTTGGGAGCAGAGCCTGACCCTTACCTGGCTCCACCCTCCTGTCAGGGAATTTTGGAGAAAGAGAAGGTTCCCCTTGAGCCTCCTTTTTTCCAGGTTAGACATTCCCAGCTCCCTCAGCTGCTCCTCATAGGACTGACTCTTCAGACCCTTCGCCGTAGAATAGCTTGGTTTTGAAGAAAGAGTTGGTTTTACCCAGGGAACAGTGGGAGAAGGGAAATTCCCTGTGCAGCTGGACAGCCAAACACACTTTGGCACAAGGAGAAATACAAAGAACAACAGGAAATCAGGATTCCCAGGGAAGCGTGGAGATCGGCTGGAATTCTGCAGAGCTCAAAACCACTTTGTTCCTGAAACAAAAAAAGAATAGTTTCCACTCTCCTTTGCAAGGAAACAAATTCAATTTTCTTCTCTCTGTTCAGGTATTTTCTTTTTCCCGAAGACAAAAAAATCCCTTGGATTGACAGGACAAGTCTGGACAAATAACTTATCAAACCTTGCATTAGTAAATCTGCAGGGCTTTTCCCAAGTATCCATTAAGATCCCCCTCTGGATTGATGGAATATTGGATGTCTCCTCCTGTTTGTTTCCCCCAAGTTGTCCCATTTCCATCCTCCTCTCCTGCATTTAGTTGGTCCCTTATGCTGTACAATCCAGAGGGGAATTATGTGTGGAATTTCAACAGCAGCAAATATCACAAGACACCTGGAATTCCCAAATTCACCTCCTTGGAAGGAGCTCACCCATTCCATCAGGAGAGATATTAGGAGCTCGCACCTACCCCCACTCAAACCTTCAAGCTGCTGCGATTAACAGGACAGATTTTAATTGGCAATTACAATTCCATTAACTGGGGCTGGTGGATCATTGGATCTGTCAGGAAAGCCCTGAAGCAGGGAAGATTGGTGGATGGATCCAGAATCCTGCTCCAGAGCTGCGGAGGAAGAAAAAACAGGAAACAGCTGGGGTTTCTCAGCCAGAGAATTGGGAGAAGGCTTGCTTGAAATCCAGGGATGTATTCCTTATTCCTTATCCAGGGATGGCTGCATCCCAAAAAAAGCCCTTGGGATGAAAGCTCAGCAGCACCAGGGATGAGGGAGAGAGGGATCAGATCTGGAACAAGCTCCAGCCCAGAGAGCACCTGGGAAACAGAGCCTGGATCTCCTGGCTGGAAGCTGGAAGGAAAAAAAAAAGCTCCAAGGGAATTCTGTTGCTTGAAAGTTTGTGAGGTCTAGATATAATATCTGGGCACCTTCAGGACACAGGGAATTTATCAAAGGAATTTTTTAATTTTGGAATTCGGGAATTTTCCAAAGTCTGTTCCTGGGTTTTCAGCAGACCATGGATGTTATGTTTGTCCTCTCTACCTTCACTGGTGGGAATTCCATCCTCAGCTTTGCACAGCTGAACCCAGCATGGCACAATTCCCAAACCAGGATTTGCAGCATCCTGACACTGATCCTGCCACGCTCCATGGGTCCCTCTAATCCCTCTGCCAACGGATCCACACTCTCCTCACTCTCCCTCATCCTCATTCCAGGAATATTTTCCATGTGTCAACAGCATCAGCCAACACATCAGGTGTTACATCTCTGGATAATTTGAAAGGATGACTTGGAATAAGGTTCAAAATCCTTCAGGATTTTTCTTTAATGAAAAATATTCCTATTCTTTTATCTATGTACTGCCAATATTTCCTTGGATAAGAGCTTTTTCCTACAAATTTCCTGGAAAAACCTGCCTGTGATCACTTTTTAACAGGCCAGGCTAGTATTGCCTGTCCAAACATCACCCGGCCTTGGGGAATGTCAGAAGGAAATCCCATTCCAGATACACTTTCCCAGACAATACACTGATTTAAAGGAAAGGTTAGGAAGAAGAACAATCCTTAAAGTTGTGCTTCAGGGCTTTAGGGACAAAATCCATCTTCTTGTGGAGACTCAGGAGGGTTCTTGGCATATCCAGAAGGAGGGAGGAATTTCATTCCCAGCAGAGTTTGTAGGAGACAGACAGGAACTGGTTGTTTGTTTGGATTAATTTCCCTACTGGCCATTCCCAGCACCTGTCAGCTCTGAATTCACAGGTTTCATCAGGTCTGACAGAAAAACTGAGCTCTAAATAATTAAATTCCTGAAAAATTTGTGAAGACACAAAGCAGGGTAAAATAATCTGGAGTTCTCCACAGAGCAAAGGCTGCAGAGAAAGGGATGGGGAAAGAGGAGGCTGGATAATAGAGAGACACCCGTGGCCACATGGATATTCCAGGCTCCCAAAAATCCCAGCAGAAGGAAAGACACCACAGAAAACACAAATTGTGGGACTGTCTGTCAATAAGTGACTCTCTCTACAAAGGCATCCTAGCGCTGGAGCGTCTGGACAGAGTTTTCCTGCTTTATTTGGGATCCGTTTGCTGCATCAGCTCCTGGTTTTGTCTGTCTGAGCTCTGTCTGTCTCCGTCTCTCAATCACAGCCACAAGTTCCCATCTCTGATGGACCCAGGAGTGGGATGTTATTGCTCACGGAGCAGTTTTCCATGCAGACGGATTGATGCTTTCCCAGACTTGGATTAAACCTCCCATGAGCTCCTCCAAAGTGGCCTCTTCATATTATTTTCATCCCAGCATCAATTTTTCCTTTGATGGGATATTTTGAGACTTCCCTGATTATTTGTGGTCTTTACACTCCGTGGTTTTATTCTGTTGCTTTGACCTTTCCCACCTGGAAAATTTTTTAGGGCCAGAGCATACAATCCCCCATTTCCTCTTTGCTCCCAGGGTGTCTCTCCATGCTGGAATATTCCCATGTTTAGATCCAAATAAATAACATCACCAACGATTTTCTCTGCAGCTGGCAGCTCGGGCTCCAGAGATGGATGGAAGGAGAAATATTGAGCAAGAATTCCATTTGAATCCCTCACCCAATAATTCTGGGTTTCTCTGGTGCTTCCTCACCTCTCTGACACAAAATTGTGCATTCCCAACCTTTGGATAATATCAGAATATGCAGATTTTATTGACTTCTGCTCCAGTCAGTTTGGAGATTTATTGACCTGGGAAGGGAATATTGACCTGGGATGAAACCGAGGTCAATGTGAGCTTCCCACAGGAGCATAAATTTCCAAACTGACCCAGCAAACAGAAGTCAATAAAGGAATGGTTCATCCAAACATTGTCTTACCAAAATTAATTCCCAGGGACGTGGCTTCACCTGCAGTTTTGATGGAGAAATATGGGAGGAGAGATCGGGATGAATGAGAGTCAGTGTCTGATTATGGAGAGTAATGAAACTGCTGGGAATGGGGGGAAAGGAATTGGATATATTGATAATTTAATCTCCAGTCAGTGATGGAGCAGCCTCTTGTTAGCTGGGGATGACTTTGGAATGTGCAGGGCAGGTTTAATCCCCAGGGATAAAATTCAGGGAAGGTGGCAGCTCATTATGTCAGTTCTGTGTTGTGGCTCTTCATCTCCACAAAGCTTTTGTGGGATCCTTGATGACTTTCAGTGAACTGGGATGAAGATCCTTATTGATCCTAATTTGCAATTTGGCTCCAAATTTATCAGTTTTCCAATCTTAATCTGGGTGGTAATGGAAAAAAAATAAATTGTTTTATGTCTCTTGATATCACTTGGGATATGTGGGGTAGAGATGCTGGGATATACAGGATTTCATGACATCAGGAACATTCTTGAAATCCTTTTTTTCCAACCCCAACACAAATTCCCTACACACACAAATGCATCCAGTGTTCTGGTTGATTCCAACGTGGATTTTCAATGTGGGCATTTACAAGTGTTTTTTTGTTCTACAGAAATCCAGCTCCCTTTTTTATTTTTTTATTTTTTTTATTTTTTAAGTATCTGTAGTGGGAGAACCACAGACTTGATTTCTTAATCTTCACCACTTCATGATCCCAAGCCTTCTCCTGTGAGCTGGAAAATCTGCTCCTGCCACAGAGGACGAAACACCCTTTCCTTTTGGAATTTCATTACAGGTATAACCACATTTTTGAGTGTTGATAAAAAGATTTCGTGACAAAGGACAAATCCAAGAGCTCATTTCTCTTGGAGTTAATGGAGAGAAAACTGGAATTTTGATGGAGTGTCTTGTCCCACTTGAAGGATCTGGAGCACCAGTCTGGGCTGAGCTGGGAAAGGAGCTCATCCTGGAGAAAAGGAGGCTCAGAGGGCACCCTCTCCCTCTCCTCAACTCTGACAGGAGCCAGATGAGGGTCGGGCTCTGCTTCCAGGAAACAAGGGACAGGATGAAGAAACTGCCTCAAGTTGCACCAGGTGAGGTTTAGTTGGATATCAGGAGAAATATTGGATATCAGGAAAAATTCCTTCACTGAAAGAATTGTCCAGCCCGGGGCAGGGGTGGAGTCACCATCCCTGAAGGGATTTAACATCCCTGTAGATGTGGCACTTGGGGACACGGTTCAGTGGTGGCCTTGGCAGTGCTGGGGTGACAAATGTACTCAATGATCTTAATGGTTTTTCCTAACCCCAATTATTCCCTGGTTTTAACAAATTATCCCTGAGATGTTTCTGAACCACTGAAGCCACTCAGGTTTAGAAAACGACAAAGTCATTTTTCCCACTAGAGGAAGCTGAGATTTGTCTGTCCATGGAGAGATTTTAGGTCAGGCAGCAACCAAAACTAATCCTAACACCTCTTAGTCTCTGCTTACCCAGTCTGGACTTACCCCTGTCAATATCCTTGCATCCTGCTCCGCTTAATCCCTGTTTCATCTGGACATCTCTGGAGATTCTCAGTGCAAAATGATGTCAGGTCCTCGGCCTTCCAGGTCTGCAGTGCACAGCCAAATTGAGCTCATCCATCTTCCCTTTAAATTGCTGTCCACGTTGAACTCCTTCCCAATGTTTAAACCACTCCGAGGATTTGTATTTAAGAGGAATTTAAATTATTCAAGCCCTTAATGTTCGGGGCTTTTTTTGAAGATGCATTTTGGAGCTGTCAAGCGAACAATCTTAAATGACAGATTGATGAATTCATTGTCCCTTCCCACGTCTCCAGGAGGAGAGAGGGATGCGGCTCCCAGGGAAAGTGGCTTTGCGAATGGAGATAGGAGTTTTTCCCTTAATTCCCAGATTTTTAGGGTGTTAACACCCTTCTGCTGGATGTGGAGTCAGCAGAGCAGGGTCGACATCAACCACAAAATCAGATTCAACCTGGGGAAGGAAGAAATATTGGGAAGTTGGGGTTTTGTGGGGATGGGATCAGGAATGCCAAAGTGCAGCTGGAGCTGAACATGGTAAGGGATGCAGGGAATAATAATAAGAATTTTTACAGGCCAGGAAAAGGTCAAAGGAGGTGTTTCCCCCGAAAAGCAAGACTGATAACAATGGATGAAGGATGATGTAATAAACACTTTTTGCCACAGTTTTTATGGAAACCTCTCTTCCCACACCTCTCCTGGGGATGGACAATGAGGTGGAGATGGACGAAAGGAGAAAAATCCTTCCCACCATAAAAGAACAGCAGGATCCAAAACCGCTGAGGAACCTGGATGTTCATAAGGCTGTGGTACCTGATGGGATGCATCCCAGAATCCTGAAGGAACTGTCTGATGTTGCTGTCACGCCAGGCTCTGTGATATTGGAAGAATCACGGGAGGGAGGTGAAATTCCTTGTGACCAGAAAAAAGGAAATGTTGATTAACCAACCCAGAGGCTTTTTATGGTGGAGTGACCACAAGGAACAAGGGAATGACTACATTTATTCATTTATCTGGAATTCTGTAGGGTCTCCCTGATAAAACCAAATTCAGATCCACACAAATCCGTCACAGCCTACACATCATCCCAAAAACACAGGATAATGAGCCCTTTCTCAAATGCTTCCCAGGAATGAGGAATTGTGACCAAGCACCAGCCCTTACCACCAACAGAATATGTAGAATTTTGGAATGGTTTGGTTTGGAAAGAACCTTAAAAATCATGGCATTCCAAACCGTGGATATTTTGGGAAGGGATTTCAAAAGTGCAGCTGGGGTTATTCAGTGCTGGTCCCCCTTTGGGAACAAGGAGACAATCCAGGCACATTTATTGTGCGAAAACAGACTTAAAATCTGGGAAAAGTCCCTGTTTGCCTTTTTTTTTTTTTCCAATCTCAGCTTCCGCTTCAAGGCAGAGCCACCTCCCACAGCCTCCTGGAAATAATGAACAGCAAAAAGATCCAAAATCCCGGAGGGATAACGCAGCTCCAACGTTAATGCACATGGAAAGTTGTGCTTGTTCCTGGCCTTTTCCTTCCCAGATAGATTTTGTCAGACGGCAGCGAGTTCATCTCAGAACAAATGACTGAAGGCTGCGGGGATTGATTTCCAAGGGCAGGAGGAAAAGAGCTGAATCAGGACAGCCGGGATCCAGACGTGATGTGACAGCTCCCGAAGTATCCGAAGGGCGGAATCGCTGTGGAAACAGTGGCTTTGAGGGAAATGTCTTCGTGGAGATGTCTCAGGCTGCTTGCTACCTGTTAAAGAAGGGCCACTGGACCATTCCCAGGGTATTTATGGGGGGTTTGATGGCTTTAATAAAGTGGGAATTGTGAAGGGAAAGACTGGAGAAATCAAATTCCCAGACGAAAGATTCCCAGCAGCTTTTTATTCCTCGCAGAACTCTGGGATGAAGCTCTATGGATGCTAGCAGGCCAAGAAACAGACTTGGGAAAAGCTGCCTGATATGTTTAATATGTGGAATTCTTCATTCTCCTAGTTATCCATAAATGCTTTGTATTCCAAATTCTTGGTAAAGCAGGAACTTGCCTCTAGGAACTTGCTGGGTCTCATCCAAGACCACTTTCCCTTCTTTCTGAGGTGTGGAGTTAAACTTCCCTAATTTTAGGTGCTCAACAATCCATTAATATGGATTAATGGATTAATCCATGAGTTAAACTCCTTGGTTTGAGTTCTCAGTGGGCATCAGGATGTGGCAATCTCATCCCAAGGTTCCTCGTTGGATCAGAGGAGCCCTGACCATTTTCCACTGACTATCCTGGAATTCCAGACCCCTCAGTTGGATATGGGTGCTTGTATTCCTGGAAATTAAGAAAGGCGAGTCCAAACGACATCCAGGGAGAAGAAATTTCCTCCAGCAGATAAAATTCCTCTTTTATCTGGATCACATGGCTCAAACCTCTCTTTAGTGCATCCTCCCTGTTTCCCTGCAGGATTAGGAGATGGTAAGAGCAGGAATGGAAGCTAATGCTGGTCCCTGGGAAAGAGATCATGTTCCTGACATTCCCATGGATTGTGGATCCTTTAGCAGCACTCAGAGGGTGCTGATTCCTGCTGGGAGGTAAAACTCCCCTCCTTATTTTTCCTCCTCTATCCTTAGCTCATCCCTGGGCTTTAAAGAGAAGCCACCTGGCCGTGCTCTTCTCCAGCTCCTGCTTTTCCTTAGATTACACATCCACAGCCGAGACAGGGGTAACTTAAGAACGTTCCCTAATGGAGCCTGTGCTTTCCTTATCTCCCTGTGATAAAGGAGTGAGAGGGATGAAATGTAATTCCCAGTTTGCCGCCAGGGTGACCAGACCCCGTGTGGGACCGGGCTGGTGACTACAGGAAACTGCTGACACACACAAGGGCCAAGGGCATCCCGATTTGGAGCTGTCTCCAGCTTTTAAAGGACCAGGAAGCGACAGCAGCTCCCTCAGGCTCGGATCATGGGGAAATGAAGCCACCTGATGTTTCTGAGCTGTGTTTTCCAACCCTGGAGCTCTCCTAAAAGACACCCAGATCCTTGCTGGGATAATCCGTTGTTGGTGCAGGGAATGCTGTGTGGAAATACGGAGGAATGACTGGCTTGGGATCTCTGGAAAAGAGAGGAAAAGGGGAAAGGCTGAGAGAACTGGGATTGTTCAGCCCAATTCCCAGAGAAGGGAAGTCTTTGAGGTGACCGAATTGTGGCCTTCCTATGCTTGAAGGAGCCAAGAAGAAACAGAGAGAAGGACTTTGGATGAGGCCATGGAGCAACAGGACAAGGGGGAATAATTTCAAACTGACAGAGGGCAAGTTTAGGTGGGATGTTGGGAAGAAATTCCTCCCTGGGAGGGTGGTGAGGCCCTGGAATGGAATTCCCAGAGAAGCTGTGGCTGCCCCATCCCTGGAAGTGTCCAAGGCTGGGTTGGGCAGGGCTTGGAGCAACCTGGGTTAGTGGAAGGTGTCCCTGCCCATGAAAAGAAGTTGGAATTGAATGATCTTTAAGGTCCCTTCCAACCCAAACCATTCCATAATTCCCTGATTTTGTGATTCCCTGATGTGTCCTCAAGTGTATCATTCATCTTTCACACATCCCTTTTTTTTTTGGATAAGGGGGGCAATTGTCCCATGAACTTTGGATTCCCACAAGAATGCGAAAATCAGTTAATTGTCCAACCATGAACTGCTCTCAAAAAACCTGGAGCCCTTCTGAAAGCTCATCTCCAGCTTGCTAAAATCCATTAAAACATTTAATGTTTGATTGGTGCTGAAATCCAGCATTAGGAAAGGCAGTTCGGCCTTCTCCGAGCTTGAAACTGAAGAGGAAATGCACTTGGTGAGTTCCCTGCTCCCTGTTCCAAGTGCACGTGGGATTGATCCCATTTACATCCCCACGATGAATCCCAGGGATTCTGGAATCTCCAGACTCAGGGAAAAGCTCTGCAAATCCATGTGGAAGAGGCTCAGGTCTGTTTTCAGCACTCTAGACTTGACCTTTTTGACTCCTTGCTCAGCCACCATGCTGGAAAGATGAATTAAAGATGGGATTAAAGTGGGAGCTGCTTTTTCCTTAAAAATCCATTATCCAGATCTCCCTGAGATCCATTCATTCTTACCTCAGCTTGGCTCACAGCTGCCAGCTGGAAGTTTAGGGAGTGGAGGTGACATCTCCTGAACCTTGGACTTGATGATCCTCATGGTCTTTTCCAACCCTGATGATTCTGTGGTCCCTCATCAACAGTTTCCTCAGGGATTTTGAAAGGATAGATAGCTAGAAGGCTTGTGTGGCCACCACTGGCTGATGGGAAGATTTAGGAGTGGGGATCAAATGTTTAAGGGAAAGGTGAGGAAATGCTTAATTCTTACCATGGAATGGCTTGATTTGGATAGGACATTACAGTCCATCTTAAAGTTCAGATGGGATATTGGGAAGAAATTCTTCCTTGTGAGGGTGGTGAGGCCCTGGGACAGGTCTCCCAGAGAAGCTGTGGCTGCCCCTGGATCCCTGGAAGTGTCCAAGTCCAGGTTGGATGGGGCTTGGAGTGACCTGGGCTAGTGGAAGATGTTCCTGCCCATGGGGGCAGGGGGTTGGAATTCCATGATCTTGAACATCCTTTCCAACCCAAACTATTTTATAATTCCTGGACCCACCCCATTCCTCTCCTGCCTGATGCAGCATGGATCCATTCATTTCTCTGCCTGATCTATCCTCATTTTTTCCCACTTCTCAAGATCTCTCAGTGGGACTGCAGGAAGAGACCCCGGTACAGTGTTTATGCCTGCGCCATCTTCTCCCAGTGCTGTTCCATTTTCCACTCATCCTAAAATCCTACAAACCCCTCTTTTCCCTCCCTTTCTTCCTCCTTGTCACTGTCATCCTCTCTTTCCCATGCCATAGGGCAGAAGGAGCGTGAGGAATGTTGAGGAAAAGCTGGAAAAAGCAGAAACAGTCTCTCCACCTCAAATCTCTTTGGAATCTCATTTCCAAACCTCCAGGCTGGATTTCTCCCGTTGCTTTTGCTCCAAGTAGGGTGGCTGAGAGGAATTTGCATTGCCAGCACCTGTGGAACACCAGGTATGGAATTTAATGGTCAGTATGGGGAGAGAGGTACAGGCTCCCCCCATTCCCTTTTCCCTTTAAGAGAACATTATCCAAACAAACGCTCTCGGAAAGTGCTGAAGCGCAGGCAAATAATGACACGGGAGCAGGAGCCAGGCATTAAAAATTCATGGAGCTGGAATATTAAAACTTTTTTACTTCATCATGTCAAGGCACCAGGCAAATGCAAACAAATGAGCCCCACTGAGCGCTGCCTGCGTGGGCCAAGACAGGGACGAGCCATTCCTCCGGTTGGGGACAGAGCTGCAGTGTGGTCCCTGTCGCTCCCAAGATGTCAGGCTCCGAGGGGGACAGGGAATCAGCGGTTCCTGTCTCTCCTGAGATGTCAGGCTCCGAGGGGGACAGGAATTCCGTGGGATCTTTAATTGCTCGGTGTCTCTAAATGAGCTCTGCAAAGTGACAACTCCGCTGCACGAACTGGGAGTGGGAAACGTGGAGCCTGGGAGAGGCCCCAGCCCTTCCCACCTGCTGTGCTGTCAAAATGTGGGAAAAGGGGGAATGTCTGGCAGGGGAGGGGGAATTCCAACCCCTCTCATTAATTTGGGGCTGTCTTTGCTAATTAAGGCACCAGGCCCTGTCTGCTCCTTGCTGTGCTGCTGACAACAGGGGCTGGGATGTGATGACATCCAGCCAACTCCAATCACGAGCTCTCCTTGGGATCCTGGAGGTGATGATTCCACAGGCTGGGATTTGCAGGCTATGGGAAAACAGCTGGAATCCCCTCCTGGACACAATTATGTGGAAGAGGGATCTGTTTTCTGGGAAGGTGAACACAAGCACCCACTCCTCCCCTAAAATGAGATTCTGAGCTCTCATGCTCCTAGAGATCCATGCAGATCCCAGAGCCCTGCTCTATCCTCATCCTCTGCTGTTTATGGTCCAACTCACTTCTGCAGAGCCACAGATCATCCTGGAATCATGGAATGGTCTGGATTGAAAGGTCCTTAAAGGTCATCCTGTTCCACCCCTTTCAGGCTGCTCCAAGCCACATCCAACCCTGCCTTGATTTTCCAAGCAAGAAATGGATCAGGCTGAGGAAAGCTGGTGGAAAGTGCTCCTCAATTAATCTGTTCCAGTCCCATCTATCATTAATTAAGTAATTTTCCTCGTTAAGCTGCGCACACTTTTAACACACCCTGTTTATTTAATGACTCCTGTGATCCTCTGAACACAATTACTGGGAATAAGGAGGAAAGGATTAGCCCAGGAATCTCTGGCTAGATGAGGCTTTATTGGAAGTGCAGCGAGTGTCACATTTGGATTTTTAATAGATAACTCCTCTAAGTAATTGATTAGGTAATTGATTAATCATAAACTCCCAGACTGCCAGAACCAGATTTAATTTTATGGCACTTTAGGAAAAAAAAAAAAAAGAGAAGTATGGAGATGATGTAATAACCAGCAATCAAAAGGCAAATAAAGAAGGGGAATGTTTGATTAAACATTCCATGGATTTTTATCGCTTTGGGTGTTATGGAAGTGCCTTCCTTAAGAAGGAACATCTTAATAACAGCCAAAGCTTTCCTGGAGCTTTCCACGAGCAAGGTGGTTGGGCAGGGGGGTTGATTAGGAGGAATATTTTAAATCTCTCTCTAGCCCAGATAAGCTGTGAAAAATGAAGCTTGGAGCAGGATGTGATTCCATGTCACAGGTAACATTCCAAAGCCTGGCTCCCAGCAGTGGTGGCTCCAGCCCAGAATTTGGCAGCTGGATGCCCTGTGGAGTGTCCTGAACAAGGTTTCCCGAATACTGGACAAAAATGTGGAAAATTGGCCAAGGAATTTTTAAATATTTGAGGTAAAGTGGCCCTGCTTTGGTGAGAAGCTGTAAATCATGGAATCATGTAATGGTTTTGGTTGGGAGGGACCTTGAGGATCGTCTCATTCCATCCCCTGCCATGGGCAGGGACACCTTCCACTATCCCAGGTTGCTCCAAGCCCCATCCAACCTGGCCTTGGACATTTCCAGGGATGGTGACAGACGTGACAGCAAAGCTTGGACTTCATCAGTGCAGACTAATTAAGGCTGAAGAGTTCCTGGGCATGTCCAGAAGAATTCCTTGAATCTGGAGAACACCAAGACTGGAAATTAGGATGAATCCAGAAAATAGGATTTTTCCTAGAGCAGGCAGGGGCAGGGATAGGGTTTGGAGAGCACAGATGGGATTTCTCCATGGCCTAATGCAAAACTTTAAAAATGGAGAATTTCCAATTGACTTCAACAGGCCACAGGTGAATCCTGTGGCGAATTTCCGTGACTATATGGATTTCCTACCAAAAAAAAAAAAAAAGGAATTATTTAGGAATAATTCCCCTTCACTCTGGTGCTGCTGCCTCAGACCTCTGGTCCTTGATGTCCTCACCAGGAGAGAGAAGGATCCAGCCTTGGCCCAGTTGGTGATGATGGAAAAGAGGAGCCCTAAAGGTGTCATTCCTATCCCACATTCCAGTGCTTCCAAATTCGTGCACAGGATGGGGCAATTTTAGTCTGAGCCAGCTTCCAGCCTGTCCATAGGGCTGGAATGTCCATAGGATTTTCCTGGCTGGTTTCTGATCCCTGTTGTGGTGGCAGAGGAGCTGAATTCTCACCTATAACTGCTCTTCACAGGTAGCAAAGTAATTCATAGCTCCTGGAATTCCTCTTTTCCCAGGAAAACAGTGGTGGGTCAAGGGGAAATGGCCTCAAGTTGCACCAAGGGAGGTTCAGGTTGGATATTAGGAAAGACTTCCTCAGTGGAAAAGTGGCCAAACACTGGAAGTGGTGGAATCACCATCCCTGGGAATGTTCAAAAATCCCATTTCTAGAGGGCAGGGATAGATGGGATATTGGGAAAGAATTATTCCATGTGAGGGTGGTGATGCCCTGGAATGAGATTCCCAGAGAAACTGTGGCTGCCTCATCCCTGGAAGTGTCCAAGTCCTGGTTGGATGGGGTTTGGAGCAGCCTGGGATAGTGGAGGCAACTGGCCAAAGGTGCCTTCCAATTCCAACCTTTTTATGATTCCATGGTCCTATAAAGTGGAATAAAGAAGTAGCAGGGAAAATTTCCATGGAATCCTCTCACACCATCAAGGGTGAGAGGTCCAAGGTGACAGAATTCATTAGTCCAGGTGAGAATTAGGGAAACCCTCTCCTGGATGTGGATCCAGGCAGGCACAGATCTGCCTGGCACAGTGCAATTTCTGTGTGGCATGGGGATCTTTGCTCTTTCCACACCAAAATTCCTCCAAAAACTTTCTTGGAGACTGCTCTACACTTGGAAAGACACTTTGGAGCCAGGAGGACTGGGCATAAAACTGGTCCCAGGTCCTGCAGTGTCCCCTTTTTAACCTTGCGCCAGGGCTTAGTGGGTACATCTGATTTTCTTCAGGAGCCTAATCCAGCCAGGATGATAAAAAGCCTGGAAAAATCCACGTGCTGGCTCTGGGAGCTACAGGTAGGAAAACAGCCTGAGGCAGACGAGAAAGAGTTAAGGATGGGGGTGCAGGGGGAGAGAAGAAAGGGGCTGAGATTGCAACACAAATAAAAGATAAATCAAGCAGCAGGAGAGAATCCCTCCAGTGCCAGTTTATTTATCATTGTTTTCCCTGGACACTGACGGCCCGGGAATGTGGGGTGGGCAATCAGCAAATCCAGCTTGATGGATGAGGCGTGGAGAGGGAAGGAGCCTCTGCCAGGGCTGGGAGAGGAGGGAGGCAGGAGGCAGCAGGGCAGGGATGCAGGGATGCAGTGGGGAGTGCTCCGTGTTGGCACTGGGGGGCTTTTCTCCTTCCCAGCCTCCATCAGCTCCATGGAAAAGGGAGCAGCTGGTGCAGCAGCAGAGCCCAGGAATCAAGTCCTTGTCATTCCTGGAGATTCCTTGCAGAGTCAGGTCTGAGTTGGAAGAATCTTCAGAGCCAGGAGCAGCATGATGCTGCCAGGGAGCTGGGTTTTCCTACATATTTGCTGCATCCCAGAACTCTTAATCCACTAAAATTCCTTTATCTCAATTTTATTTTGTGACATTTCCATGAAAAAAAAAGTGCTGTATTGAATCTCCTGTCTGCTGGGAAAACACAAGAGCCCAGATTCCTAAAAGTCCTTAAATCCCTTGTGCTTTTACTGAATATTCCTCTTATCCAGGCTTTTCCAGAGCTCAGCTCAGCTGCCATTTGAATCCTAACATTCTTAAATCCCCAGTCTCCCAACAGACTTTTTGAGCTGCTTGGAGTCCTTGTTCTCCAAAAATCCTTGGGGGTCCAAAATCTGCTTGACCTGGGAATGGGCCAGTGGCCTGTGGTGAAAGGCTTAAAAACTGGAAAATTAGCATTCCCCCAGAAATCCAGGCATGGAGCAGGGACTGGAGGAGGGCAGGAAGGAGAAGAAAAGGAATGTGGATACAGCTCTGAGGGTCCTGACTACTTGAGCATGGCAAGAGGCTTGGAATGAGACGGTCTTTAAGGTCCCTTCCAACCTAAAGCATTCCATGATTCTACAAAAGGCTTGGGATGCACAAAAAAGGTCTGTCTGGAAAAATCCATGAGGATTTCACCAATCACCTTAATGCCAGTTAAGAAGAGACTCTTTTATCTGTGTCCATGTTCAGAAACTCATGCAAAATAGTTTGGGTTGGAAGGGATCTTAAAGATCATCTGGTTTCAATCATGGGCAGGGACACCTTCCACTAGACCAGGATGTTCCAATTCCCATCCAACCCGGCCTTGAACGCTTCCAGGGATCTACACAAACCCTCCTGATTTTTGTCAGCCACCCAAAATCTTCAGCTTTTTCCATCCAATTTTTCCTTTAATGCAGTTGAGGATGAACTGATTCTGCCCCTCCAACCTTCTCTGGTGAGATCTGACCAGGAATGCTGCATCCAGCTCTGGGATTCCCAGCACAAGGACATGGAGCTGTTGGAGAGAGTCCAAAGGAGACACCAAGGTGATCAGAGGGATGGAGCAGCTCTGCTGTAAGGAAAGGCTGGGAGAATTTGGATTGTTCAGCCTGGAGAAGAGAAGATTTGGGGTGACCTAACTGTGGCCTTCCAGTACCTGAAGGGATCCTGCAAGAAAAATGGAGAGAGACTTTGGATAAGGGATGGAGTGACAGGTAAAAGGGGAATGGCTTCAAACTTCCAGAGGGCAGAGTTAGATGGGAAATGGGGACAATTTGAGGTGGTGAGGCCCTGGCACATGTTTCCCAGGGAAGCTGTGGCTGTCCCATCCCTGGAAGTGTCCAAGTCCAGGTTGGATGGGGCTTGGAGCAACCTGGTCTTGTGTGGGGCATCCCTGCCCATGGCAGGGGATTGGACCAAGATGATCCTTAAGGTCCATTCCAACCCCAACTATCCCATGATTCTATAAAATTTGGAGCTAATGACTCATGACTTTGGCCACAAATCTCAGTTTTGTAGATAATTTCAAGAGTTTCACAGATCCTTGCGCTGCCTTGGGTAGATGAGATCTTTGTGCCCTTATAAACGAGGACAATTTTCCTTCAGATTCTGGGATTTTGTCACTTCTCTCTGTCTGTATTCCCAGATCCCACAAAGCCAAAGCAATCCCTGTAAGGGACAGAAGGAAGGGATGGGATTGGGATTACATGAGTTTTGTGGAGAACCTTCCAGGCTCTTCCACGGCTGGGAGGGGAAGGGGGGTGAATTTTACTTATTTAGAGCAATTCCCTTCCCTCAGTGCAGCCCCTGGGATGCATCCCTTGGCTGTGTTCGCCTTTCCCATCATTGGGAAGGAAGCAAATCAATGCAATCCCTGGATGGAATTAAAAATAACAGAGAGCTTTCTTTTAATGTCCCATTAAAGACTGAAGCAACACTGCCTGATTTGTTCCTATTTTTTTTCCCCTGATTTTTTTTTTTAGCTTTTTGGTCGGCTCTGAGGAAGCTTTGGGAGGGAGGAGGGATTTCAATAATTACCTCCTGATTCCACCCTGGATACAGTGCCCTATCCCTAAAGCACAGGCCCTCCACGCCTGCCCTTCATCTGCAACTCCAAGGGAAGCAGTTTTACATGGAGCCACATTGATATTCAAATAGATTCTCGTGGAAGCAGCATTCCAGCCAGGAGCGTGTGAAAGAGCAACTAATGGATTAGTATTTATGGTCGGGTATAATCCACATTTTAGGATATTGCAGCTGGAAAGGGACAGATGATGAACTCCTTTTTTTGCAGCCCCCCCCCCCCCCCCCCCCCCCCCCCCCTCCTCCTCCATCCGTGTTTTGCCCACTCCATCTTTCTTTCTTCTCTGCATCCCCCTCCTCCTCTCCGGCCGGGATGCAGCAGCCTCCTGGCACCGCTGAGCTTGGCAAAATTGATGACAGGACTTTAGGATCCATTAGAAAAACAAATTCTTAAACAGTGTCTTCTAAAATCAATCACTTTTACCTTTAGTGGGATTTATGGCTGCCCTGCCGGCCCTTACTGCAAAGATCCATGGCTGCCAAGAAGGAAAAAAAATTCCAAGTGGCTCAACTCAGGGCTGGAGGCTCTGAACTCTCCTCTTCTCTCCATGGAGGTGACCCTGGGTGAATCCAAAGGGAATATCTGGGTTTGAGAGGGAGTAGATCTGGTTTATGGAGACAGAAATCCTAAGGGAGATGTGGAACATCCCTAAGCCAGGCTCTCCAGACAGAGCTGGGAACCAGGAATGCTCAGGAATGGGAAAAAGGTGCTCCAAAGATTATAAAAATATAGGGGTGGGGACAGAACAAGTGAATATTAACAGGGGACGATTAGGAGCATTTCTTCCAGGATTAAACCTGCTGAATCCAAGGATTTCTTTTATATCCTGGTGTGAAATGTGAAAGAGATGCACAAAGCTGTGGAATCACATCCCTGGAAATGTCCAAGGTCAGGCTGGACAGAGCTTGGAGCAGCCTGGGACAGTGGAAGGTGTCCCTGCCCACGGCAGGGAGTTGGAATGAGATGATCTTTATATCCCAACCCAACCATTCTGGGATTCAGCGATTCCATACACAAGGTGGTAATTCCGTGGAGAAGGAGGAAAAACAACCAGTTAATCAGAGTAGGATGGATCAGGGCAGCAGGAAGGAGCTTCCTGGCACTGGGAGTCATTCCAGGGGTTGGGCCACATAGAGACATACACAGGAGAGGAGAACAATCCATCCCAAGGATGGATTGGTGGATACCCAACAGCTCAGGGATCAGACTTGAGAGGAGAGAGGATTTTGTAGATTCTATTATGGCTTCTCCCTTGGATTGTTTTTGCTTAGGGTTCAGAAAATTATGGAAAAAAAAAAATCTCTTCCAGGGACCTATTTAAAAAAATATGCAAAGTTTACCAAAAGTGTGACATATTCTTGGAAATTTTAAGGGGTTTGTTTGTTTCCAGGGATCCCAGATTTCATTTAAATTGGATTCACTGGTGAGAGAAAAAAAAAAAGGGAAAACTCTTTCTACAGATATGTTGTGCCTCCAGGTATTTAATCCAAGCTGGCATGGATGAGAGGGGAATTCTTTTGGTTTGAACCTCCTGATGCTTCCCAGAGCTTTTTCTCCCCACTTTGAGGAGACTGGGAAGACTGGGCTGGAAAATCAAGGAGGTAAAAGTGGGATACACAGTGAGGAAAAAGGGGAGTGATACAAGAAGTGGAATCCAGGTCTCTGAGCACCTTTCCTGCCCTGGCTCCAGGGCCAGGAGGGGCCAATGCCAGGACATGAGTAAATCCAGGGAGGAGCTCGTAATTCCTATCGATTCTCCAGCAGGCAGCACGAGGTGGATAAAAATGCTTGTTCTATCATTTAGAAAAATGGCAATGTTATGATAGAAGGGATTGATTTTCCTCTTTAGGAATATTCATAAACACCAGTTCCAAGAACTGATAAATCCTTCCCCTGCGCCGAGTAAATCATTCCCAGGGCTTCCCAGAGTGCTGGGGGCAAGGGAGGATGTGATTTTTAATTCCTTCTGGAGGAGCTGGGAATGGGGGGAGTCTGGGGGTGCAGGTCACCCACAGCCAGACCTTCTTTCTGAGGGACTTCAAGATCTCTTATTCCTTGTTAATTTCCTGTCTTGGAAAGCTGGGGAAAGAGGCTGAAGGCTTCCCTCCCTGGCCCTAGTTTTGATCCCACTAAATCAGCTGAATCTGGGATTTTTTTCTGGTTGCAAATTCCAGTTTTCTCCCTTTTTTGTGATGATATGGAAATGTGAACTCTAGCTGGGATGTAAATCCTGATCTCTTCAAGAATTTTCCCTGGGATAATGCCATCTCATCATGGCTTTTGTTCCTTCCCTTTCACCATTCCCAGGGACCGGACCACATCCCCTGTGCCTGGTATGAGCCAATCCCTGTTTTCTTCCCAGAAAGGGCAGACAAAATTCTCCAGGATCAAGGAGATCCTCTCTGAGCCCATCCAGAAAATCCTTGGTACACTCGGCCTCCACTTCCCACTTCTAGTTTAAGGTGGATGCTTTCCCACTCCACGAATCTACAAGCCAACTCCCAGCCCCTGGCATCAACCGAACTCCACAGTTTGGCCTCTGGGGTGGTTAAGAAAAGGTGGAGCCACATTCCAGCAGCATTCCCACCTCCTAAGGCTGTCCAGGAGTTCACCAAGGAGTGTTCACATCCCTGGAAGTGCTCAAGGCCAGGGTGGATGGGTTTTGGAGCAACCTGAGATTGTGGAATGTTGCCCATGGTTTGGAACTGGATGAGCTTTGAGATCCCTTCTAACCCCCCGAGTCTGCAAGAAGGATTAATCCCAAGAAAACCCGGAAGAGCCTCATCCTGCTGGACAAAATTTGGTGGGCATGGGTATTCCAAGCTTAAATTATCTTGGAATGGTTGAGGTGGAGCTTGTCCTTCCTCTTCCCTGCGGGAACACTGATCCCCCTCCTGCTGGTGTTCCCAGGATTCTCCTGGCTAAAGTGCCTCTGGATGTGGCCCTAAATCCTCACATTTCCTTCTCCCTTTTCTGCTCCATCACCTGTGGTTATGATCCAAGAAGCAAAACTCCTTGGAGATATCCCTGGAAATTATCCCGCAGGACCCATTTCTGATGGAAAGAAAGAAAAAAACCAATTAAGCGAATTAAAAATTCATGCCTGTCTTTCATCTGGGTATTTTGATAAATAAAAGTTTTTATAGGGACTTGATATGATTAATAAAACCAGGAACATTTTCATGGAGTCTCCACAGGAATTCCACCTTTTCATAAGCTTTAGCTCAGCTCACATCATTCCATCGCCTGTGGAATTTCCTGTAACAGCAAAAGAAGGAAAAGGAAAAGCATCCTCACTTGTCCAGGTCACTCCTAACATCTTGCCTGGAGGGAAATATTGAAAATGTGGATATTTGCAGATTATTTGGATACCTGAGGAGGAGTTTTATCCACTGAGGGGAAAAAGGAAAAAAAAAAAAAAAGGAAAATCCATGTGTGTCCTGATAAAAAATATTAGCAATTTTTATTACCTTTTAGATTTTACTCCTGCACTAATCCATTTTAATGAGGTCAGCCCGCCTGGCTCCAGGTACTTGGACTAAGTGGAGCAGTTTAATGTCGGGATCAGGGATGAGGAGCACAAGGAAGGGGGGTCTGGATGTTGGACTTTATATCACCCAAAATTACGGTGTAAAAATTGACTCCGTTTGCACATTTTTAACTGGATTTGAAATCGACACCATGTGTAATTATAAAAAGGGATATATCTGCTGGGAATGGGATGAAGCACAGGATTTTCTGTAGGAAAAATTTGCTTATTAGTGCACAGGGAAGATTTACGGGACGATATAATTATTTATTAGGATGTCTTTTGTGGAGAAGGGATCATATTATCCATATATTTCCTGCATTATGGCTCTGGACAGTCAATATTAATATTGCTGGAATTTATGATTGGATTTTAGAAAACCACTTTTCCCTCTGTTGTTTCACTCCTCTAGGGAATAGTTACATGGATATTGGAATATGGGAATGTCAGGAAGATCTTCCTGCAAAACAGGAAATTTACAGCAAAAAAAGATTGGAGACAACCTGGATACAGGGACTGGGGTGAGCCCAAATTGTTCCCTATGATACAAATCCACTTCTCATCCTGTCCTGGACATGAAAAATGATCCATGGAATCAAGGAATGGTTTGGGCTGGATCATCCTGACATGGGCTGCGATACCTTCCACTATCCCAGGTTGCTCCAATCCCCATCCAACCTGGCCTTGGACAGTTCCAGGGATTTTGAATCCCCAGCCAGGACATGTCCACAGCTCTTCCATGGTCAAGAGGAAAAACCAGAGCTCCTCTGAGGGATTCCTGCTTCTCCTTCCTCCTCTTCCACTCCCTGTTTTTGGAATTACAACTCCTGGGGGCAGGCTTGGCTTTGGGGACCACCTTGGGATTTGGGGACTACTTCAGGCTTTCCAAGCAGCTTCTTCCAGACCCTGTGGGACAAGAAGAGGGTTTATTGTCATTGTCACGTGATATTTGCTGACACATCGGGCTGTCCCTCACCCTTGTCCGGTTGATGTTTTGTAGGAGGCAGGGAGTCTGACAGACATCAAATTTGATAGGGAAATTGATAAACATCGATAGTGGAGATGGGAAAAGGCCTGGAGGGAGATCT
This sequence comes from Rhabdornis inornatus, assembly GCA_013397075.1. Classification (NCBI taxonomy): domain Eukaryota; kingdom Metazoa; phylum Chordata; class Aves; order Passeriformes; family Rhabdornithidae; genus Rhabdornis; species Rhabdornis inornatus. The sequence goes on along the minus strand of VWZS01010060.1, from coordinate 738,590 downwards.
GAGGATGGATAAATATGCCGGGGAGATGGATTTGGACAGAGCCCATCTGTCTCAGATAAGGATCAATACATCTATACCTCTTTTACACCCATCGGTTGTTATCAATGGCCACCCGACTTATTTGATCTTTTCTGTTTTGCAGGAGGATGGAAATGTTTTCTCTGGATCCACACACAGGAGGAGAGAAGGGAGAACATTGGATATGCAAGAGATTTACGCTACAGAAGCCCTAAATTGCATCTTTACCCTCTCTCCTCTTTGCTCTGCTCCCCATCACTCTGAAAATCACCCTGAAATTCCACTGTCAGAGAGGTCCCCAAATCCTGGGATTGAGAGCTGGGATCCATCTGTGCAGTTTCATCTGGGATTCTCAACCCTGGCAGCACCAAGCCTTGTTTTTCCTGTAAATCCCACGCAATAAACCCCTGGGAACTGTGCAACAAACTGCTTAAGTTGCTGTTTTCTCTCCAGCGTCTCCCGCCCCCTTCCCTATCCATGATCCTCCCCCTGGCTTTGGCTGTTTATTGCCAGCGGAATCAATTCGGGATGGTTTCCCCCCCTCCTCCTCTTCCCTCTGCCCCCATCTCCCACCTTCTCTCCTGGCTCCCATCACCTTTTCCCCCTCCCTCCCCACCTTCCCGGAGCTCCAGGGAGCCCGGTCAATCCATCACCGTGTCCCAGGCGTGTGACAGCCCCTCATAAATGCACCACAATGAGCCCAAATCAGCACCAGCCCAACCAATTTCGCAGAGCAGGAAACATCTGAGGAGCTGAATCCCAGCGTGCCGGAGATTGGAATTGGGAAATTGGTTCTACTCCTCTTCCGTGGTGCTTTTTAATTTTTTTTTTTCAAGCTTACCTATAGATTCTCTCCCTCTTTAGATACATATTTAAGGTAATTCTCTCCCACTTAAATCTCCGGTGCTTATTCCACACGGACAGCGTGGCCCAGTTGCTTTCTCCCTCTCTCCCTCTCTCTTCCCTCGATTAGGAGACGGTTTTATTGGGAAACTTGCTTAGGCTGCAGGAATGTGCTGCCTTCAGCAGATTGAGGCTGCAAGCGGGGCTGGGCTCCAGCTCCCCCCGCAGCCATCCTGGGAGTCCCTGCTTTCTGCTTTTGGGGGCTCAAAATCATGGAAAGCCACTCTTCCCATGGGATTGGCCCCTGTGGGGTGTGAGTGCTTATTCTCACCCAGAGAGGGTAAAAATGGGGTTAATGCACATCCTCGTGGAGTTATGGATGTGTGACCTCACTCTGGGAGCACTCAGGAGTGAAAGGGCAGTGATTCCATGGAGATTTTGTCATCCCGAAGAACATTTGTCCCACTCGGATGAATGATGACCTGAGCCCCAAGGACTGGACAATGACATGGATGGACATTCCCCTTTTTTGGAGGCACTTAGGGGACATGAATCCCACTTGGAATTTGAAGGCAGAGGTTTGCAGAGCTGGGATAACCTCCTGAAAGTGCCTGGCAGGAAGGGACTCCTGGTGTCATCCTCTGGTCACTGCTGGTGGGCGATGCTTGGGTTTTGTGGTGCCAGACTGGAAGATGTTCCCTCTTCGTGGCATGGATGGGGTGCAGATGTTTGTGTTGAGCCAGCAAAAATGTGGACAAGTAAAATCACAGGAAAATTCTGTCTCCAGTCTGGGAGACCCAAAATTAACCCCCCCTTAGAGGTAGAACTGCCCATGGGCTCTTCCAGTGGAGGGACTGGAAATTGGGAGAGAAAAGGAAAAGAACAGAAAAATAAGGTGGAGCTTCAGGAAACATCCAGTTAATGCTGGGATGCTGTGGGTGCCTCACAAGGGTTAGAAAACAGGGAAAAGAAAAACCGGGTGGATGAAGCCAGGAAAAAATCTGTGAAGGACTGTGAAATACGAGACTGCCTCTGGCTCTGGAGTTGCAAACTGGACAGTTTGGAAAACAGGGATGGTATTTTGGGGAGTTTGCATTAAGATCATGTTGTGTTTTAGAGATCCTGGTGGGAGTGAGATCCCGGTGGGAGATTAGATCCCAGGCCAAGCTGGTCTGGCCTTTCTTGGGGGATGCTGTGAATGCCATGAAATTCATTATTTCAGTCCGAGGAGTTTCTGAAGGGATCCAATAGGAAAGATGGGGAGGGGCTATTTGCTAGGGCCTGGAGTGACTGGAAAATGGGTGAATGGCTTCCCACTGCCAGAGGGCAGGGATAGATGGGATATTGGGAAGAAATTCTTCCCTGGGAGGGTGGTGAGGCCCTGGCACAGGTTGTCCAGAGAAGTTGTGGCTGCTCCATCACTGGGAATGTTCCAGGACAAGCTGGACAGGGCTTGGAGCAACCTGGGATAGTGGAAGGTGTCCCTGCCTGCAGAACTGGATGATGTTTAAGATCCCTTCCAACCCAAACCATTACAGGATTCTGTGAGTTGCATCCAAAGCAGGATGGAAAAGCCTCCATCCAGCTTGTCCCTCAGGTGCCTGGCACCAATTAAAAATAAACCAAATAATTTTGCAAATCATCCTGGGAAGCTGCTCCCAAACCAGTGGGGAGAAGGTCTTGGATCTCCTTAGATCCTGGCTGACACCTCCAAGAAGATTCCTGACCGTGCACCTATTAAGGTGTGACCTGGGTGGTTTTCCAAGGACATTTAGGGGTGACCTGGTGGTTTTCCAAGCACATTCACATCTGACCTGGGTGGTTTTCCAAGCACATCACGACCCCAATTCCAGAGCTGCCTCTCACCCAAACTGCCAAATATTCTTCCTTCACCTTTTGCCACTTGAGCCATTACACTCGGAGCTCCCCTGAGAGCCCAAGGGCCTCTCCCTGGTGATCACTCATCCCAGGAAATTGTTACGAGGCAGATAATTAATTGTTGCGAGTCACTAAAAAAATGATCATTCTTTGCAGAAAATTACCCCGATGTTCTGCAGAAATGTTAATGCTCGCAGCCATAAAATGAATGGGGAGCTACAGCTCCAGCTGCCAGGAGAGCTGTGAGTTATAATCCCACCACTGGATGCGGAAAGCCCGGGCTTCCAGATATTTCTGGAGAGAGGGAATGCATTTTCACTGGATAACAGTTTAATTTTATGATTATTTTTTCCTGCCCCAGAGTCTGCAGTTGAGTATTAATGACTGAAGCAGGGATAGGAACGGTTTTGCTGATCCCAGCTTGGTGTGGAGAGAGGCTTCATATTTATTTCCATCTGGCTACTGGGATTTTACTCCAAACAGTTGGATAAAAGGACTTGGAAAGTCATGGCAAGGCTGGTCAGGCTTTTAGAGCTGTATTCCATTGCCTCCCGGGAAGAAAGAGCTGGGATTTAGGAACAGCAGGGAGACAAAATGAAAATTAACAGGTTAATTGCTGAGAGTTAAAAACTCTTAATTTGCTCTCCAACCAAAGTCCAGCTGGAGCAGCTGGAAAGGTGATCTGGACTTAGCCCTTGTCCCCATATCCCAATAAATCCAGCCTAGCGAGGCTTAGGATCTCTAAAGGTTTGGCCTGGGAGTCAGGATAACTCCTGACATTGCATGCAGCAGAGTTCCTGTGGCTCACAATGCAAACGCTGCTGATTCCAGAGCCCAGCTGAGGTGGGCAGGTGTAAAGAAGGACACGGAGTGGTTTTGGAAGGAATTTCTCCCATCTCTCTCCGAGATAAGACCTGACATTTTTATCGATTTCCATTTGTTCTGGAGCAGCATTTGCATCACTCACTCCACAAATGGAATGAGGAGATGACTCAGATCACAGCTGCTTTCCCAAATGTGGTTTGGTTTTGGTTTTTTATTTGTTGTTCAAGAAATGTTCATTTCCCAAAGGATCGACTCTTGGCTTTCTTCTTCCATGCTTGAATTCCAGTGACTTCACCTCCAAGAAATGGGGTGGGTTTCCCGGCTGCAGGGAAGTCAGCAAGTGAGACAAACACCTCCTCCCTCTCTTCCAAACTTTTGTTTTCCCTGTTTTTCATGCAGCTGGCTTGGAATCCATCTGTGAACAGCAGGGTAGAAGAAAATGAACTTTCTCTTCCAGCAGGAATCCGAGATCCAACAGATCTCTGTCATATTCCAAAGAAAGCCACTGCTCAGGGTATGTTGTTGGACAGATGGAATTTGCTGGGTGGAGCACCAGGGATGAGTAAAGTACAAGGAGCAGAAATGTTGGTGGAGAATCCAGTTTGGGGCAAAGGGGACAGATTCCAAGACAAGCAGACGGAATCAGGGAGCAACAGGGCAGGAACTACAGGGAAATCCTGCAGGAATTTGGGTTGTTTCTGGCTGAGAGAAGAAATCCAACCTTCAAATCCAATAAACAAAGCAGCCAGAGGGAGGGAAGGGTTTGGTGTCTCTGTCCCTGGTGGGGAGGTTTAGAAGCTGACACAGAAGGAAAGATTTGGGCTGGACATTAGGCAAACATTCCCAAATGGAATGAGTGAAGGAAGGTCTGGGAAGGAGAAGGATCTCCAAACACCGTGAGAGTCTGGGACCAGGTCAGACAAAACCTTGGAAGAGCAACATGGATCCTGCTACTCCTACCCTGAGGAGAAGGAACGACTCCATGGACACATGGAATGGTTTGGGCTGGGAGGGACCTTCAGGACCATTCAGTTCCAAGGGCAGGGACACTCTCTATTGCCCCAGGTTGCTCCAAGCCCTGTCCAACCTGGCCTTGGACACTTCCAGGGATCCAGGGGCAGCCACAGCTTCTCTGAGTCATCAGTGCCGGGGCCTCATCATCCTCTCAGGAAGGAATTCCTTCCCAATATCCCATCCATCCCTGTCCCCTGGCAGTTTTAAAGCCATTCCCTGTCTCCTGTCCCTCCATGCCTTGTCCCAAGTCCCTCTCCAGCTCTCCTGGAGCCCCTTCAGGCACTGGAAGAGGCTCTGAGGTCTCTCCAGAGCCTTCACTTCTCCAGTTTAAACACTCCCAGCTCTCCCAGCCTGGCTCCAGAGCAGAAATATTCCAGCCCTCTCCACAACCTTTCAGTGACTATTCCATCTTCTTTTCCTGTTTTTTTTTCCAGGCTGTTTTTCCCACATAACCAACTAGGGAACAGCCTTTCTGCAGTCACACCTTTGGTTTCTGCTGATCAAAGCCAGGCTCAGAGGGCTGATGGAGCTTCCAGGCTCCAGGACCGATCCCTTCTCAGTTCTTCCAACTCTAATGAGCTGTCTGGGAAGAGGAAAGGGAGACAGGATGGTGCTTTGCCATCCTGAGGTGACAGAAACTTGTCACTGATGCCTCCTTTGATGGTCTCTTGCCAGGGAATGTTCCACACGGATGCTCAGCTTGTTTGGGATTTGTGTTTTTTATCCTTCATCATTATCAGGCTTTGATGAGTGACAGCAACCCTATGGAAAGAGAAATCATGGAAAGCTGCACTGGCAAAGGATTCATGCAGCAAGAAGGCCCCACAAGATGGTCTTGTGATCCATCCAGCTTCGTTCAGAGCAGGCAGGAATGCCCAAAAACCAGGGATATCATCCATGACAGCCAATTAAATCAGACCTACTAAAAAGGAGCTTCTCTGCTTGTCCCATTCTTCCTGACCAGATCTCTTCCCAGATGTGGCAACATTCCATGCAAATGTTGTTTCCCCCTCTACCTGCACAGATCCATGGATATTTTCCAGCTCTGGATGCAGAGTCCCTGCTCCATCTCTGTCCAAGAAGGATAGAGATACATTTGGGAGTGGAGGTCATGTCTTCCATGAAATCCAGGAGAGACACCACTCCCAAAACCACAGGATATGCCATGTGGAATTCTTCCTGCACACCAGAAGCATTTGCTCATGAAGGTGATCAGATCTTAGACCAGGCACTTGGAGAAGGTGTGGGATCTTCATCCCTGGAGGCATCCAGATCTCAGCTAGAAAATCACAGGATCACTGAGGTTGGAAAAGACCTCCAAGATCATTGAGTCTGACCTGTGACCCAAACTTGTCACCCAGACTAGAAGTGCCATATCCTGTCGTTCCTTGGACACCTCCAGGGATGGGGACTCTGCCACCTCCCTGGGCAGCCTCTTCCAATGCCTGACCAACCTTTCCATGGAGAAATTCCCTTGATGTCCAACCTGAACCTTGCCTGGTGCAGTTCGAGGCTGTTTTGTCTTATTCTCTGGGAGAAGAAGCCAACCCTGAGCATCTTGTTCTGTTTAAAACTGAGTTTATCTTCAACGCTGAGGTGCTTTAGGCAGAGCTTTGGACAGGAGGTTGCCAGAGGTTCCTTCCAAATGTCTTTGGATTCTTTAGACAAAGATTTAGACAATTGAAAAAAAAAATGTGGAAAATTCAAAGTTGGCTTTTAGCTGTGAGATTAATGAGGATTTTGAGTGCTGGCTCTTCTCTCCTATCTCTGGGGTAAAAATCCATTCCCAAAATTCCTTCCCAGCGCCCTGTGTGATTCCATTCATCAGTTTCTAAATCCATGGGATGCAATCCCATTTTATTAATTTTAAATTGCCCAAATAATCATTACACTCTTAATTGTCTGCTTAATAAAGACCCTGATCCCCAAGGGCTTATTGAGGCTTATCTATTCCTGGGTGACCTGGTGGGTATTGATTATTTGCTCGTTAGTCTTCATTAAGGATGGGTTTTAATCAACCATTGGAAGATAATCCAGAAGCAAGCAGAAGCTTTTCTTGGGAGACATTGCTCACCTCCAGATGAGACATCCCAAAAAAAATTATGTCCATTTGCAGGTCTTCCAAGGAGAAAACTGGATCTTGGATTTGATTTCCTGAGATTTTTATGATCCCAACTAGTTTCTGCTTTGTGTTGTCCTCCAAAATATGCCCAAAGCTGGAAAACATCCTTAAAATGGAACCTAAATTGCAGAGTTTGCAGCCTCTCAGAAAATTCCGCTCACTTTCAGTGGGATCCCTGGGTCTTCCAGGCTGGATGTGACCAGAAATCACTGATTCCCTGTGTCCACAAGCTTTGCTCCAGTACTGAGGGAATATCAGTGCCCTTTGTCCCAGGAATGTTGTGGATGTAGAAAAATCTCTGCCCTGGGAGAAAAAAGGAGCTGCTTTTCTGTTTCTTCCTTGGTCCCCAGATGGTGGGATAGGACCAGCATCCCTGAATCCATGGGACATGGAGGCAGCGAGGATGCTGGATAGGATTTGGGATGCTGAACACAGCTCCTGCCTTTTCCTCTCCAGGGCACCTCTTTCTCTTTTTCCCTCCAGGGTTCTGGTGTGGGCTTGGTACAGAAATATCAATGTGACATCTTTGTGGAATCCGGGACACCCTCGTGGGGCTGCCAGATGTTTTTATAGGATTTGGAGGGAATTCTGTCTGGATCAGAATGAGGAGGTCAGGCTGGGCAATGAGACTTTGCCCAGGTGAGGCTGCCAGGGAGCACCTGGGCAGGTGTGGAGGTGTCAGGCCTCTCATCAGAACCTTGATAAGCTTGGTTTCCCACCTGGAAGAGCCAAAGATTTCTGGAATAAGGGTTTTCCACCATTTCCTTCCCAATGGGAAGCACTGCCTTGCCTCACTGCATGGGGGGTGATTTTAAAGGCAGAATGACAACAGGGTGGGGGGGAAAAAAGAAAGATTCCTCTTTTTCTTGGGGGCCAAATTAATGGAAAATCAATCTGGCCTCAAAAATCCATTAACAGTGATAATGCACCAGTGACGTGGCAGGAAATCCAATAGTGGGAATTAAAGTGGGGCTCTCCCACTTTCCTGCAGCCACGGGAATTTGTGGGGATCATGCTGGGGGCAGCAGATTCCAAAGAGTGCAGAAACCACTTCATCCCTTTCCAAGATGTCCTGGATTTCCAAGATGACCTGGATTCCCAGTTGTTCCCAGTTCCCCAAGACACCAGTCTGGCTTCCCATGGCTGCTCCCTCCTTGCCCAGAGCATCTGCTTGGAGGGTTGAAAATCCCTCAGGAATCTGTTCCATGGGTCACCCAAAGGGAAGATGTGATTAATTTTTAGGGAAAATCTCTTTCTGGATGCACCAGAATAGAGACCAACTCATCCTGACCTCAGTTTGGGGCTCCTTGGAATTTGGATCCAAGATTTCAGAGTCCCAGAGTACCCCAGACACCCTCAGGTCCTGGGCTGCCTCTTCTCCTCTGCTTGGCTGCCTTCCACAGGGATTGGATACAACTTTGGAATGGAAAAAAACCTTGGATCAGGGCTGCCCCTGTGCAAAGAGGTGAAACCACGCAGAGAAAAGTCGAAATCCATATCAGGAATCTCCGGGATAAATACACATAATGCTAGGAATTTCTACCCCTCTCCCAGTTTTTGGACCACATGGATCAGTCTCACCAGGGGTCAGCAAGCAGATCCCAGTGTGTCCCAGCACTGTCCTACAAACCCAAGGTGGAATCCACTCTTGGATGAGCATCAGCCCCACAAACAACACACCCTCATCCCCACTCACTCTGTTGCTGATGGATCTTTCCTATTCCACACGTAATGGAAGCTGCCTGGCAGGTCCATCCAGCCCCACGGAGGTTCCCCCTTTCCCCCTCCTTCCCCCAGCTCTGTCTGCTCCCCCCCAGCCCTCAGATCCCAGGATTTATGAGCCAGCCTTGCATTATGAGGTGAGTGACTTATCGCTCTGTCAGGGCCGGCGTTTTAAGACAGAATTATATGGGAGAGGGAAAAGATTTTTACCAAATTAATGAAAAATCAATCCAGCCTCAAAAATCCATTAATGGTCATAATGCACTGGTTCCAGATAGAGAGATAGCGGAGAATCCAATAGTTCCTGTTAAATACCTCTCCTGGAATGGAGCGCCTGGGATATAACTCATTCATTAGGCTGCCGATGTTTACTTTTTAAAGTGACACCAATCCCTGTCCCTGCAGGATTCCATGAAGAATTTATAAGCCCACATTCCCCCAGTGCCCATCTCCGGGGCCAGCCTGGAGGAATTGATCCTCTGTTCCCTTTTCTCTCCCTCCCTGGGACAATCCCTGCTGAGGCAGAGCTGGGATGACTCCGTTCCTACAGCTGATGGATTTCCTAAACCCCAGCTTTCACCCCAAACAGCTCTCCCAGGATCTGACCTGAGCTGGGGGTGTCTCCTCTCCACTTTCCAGGTCTTAGAGTAGAGCTTGGCTTAATCTGCTCCTTGCTCATCCCTGCTCCCTGCCCAGCCTCATCCAGCTGTGGAGAGTGGGGATGGTTACAGGGAACTGGGAATCAGTGCTGGTGCTTCCCCATTTCCCTTCAGCTTTTTCAGGCTGAATTGGGATCATTAAACCTGGAAAAGAGAAGCTTTGGAGTGACCAAATCGTGGCCTTCCAGTTCCTGAGGGGAATTTAAAGGGAAGATGGGGCCAAACTATTCCCAAGAGCAAGGAGTGACAGGAAAAGCTGGGTTCAAGCTCAGAGTAGGTTTAGTTTATATATTGGGAAAAGGCTTTTCCCTAGGAGTGTGGAGAGGAGCTAGAACAACAATAAAAACCTTGAAAAACCCGTTCATGCCATTCCTCCTCCACTGCTGATTCTCTGATGGAGAAAACTGAAATTCTGATGGAGTGGTCCAATCCTCTGGAGGGGCCTGATTATTGGAATTACATCCCACTGTGATACGTCCTGGTATCTTTGGGATGCTGAGCCCCAGAGTTGGAAGAGAACATGCTTTTATTCTGTAAAATGCCTGATACTCCAAGGAGAAAACTTGTCTAAGGCATTGCTCAGCATGAGGGGGGTTGGATGGACCATTCCCACTGCCCAGTATGTCCTGATTGTGCACTGGGGTGGATGGGAATTCTGCTTTTCCCAGGAAACTCAATAAAAGTCCAAGTGTTCAGCAAAGTGAAGTCAAACTACAGAGACTTAATTTACAGCTTTAAAACAAAAAATATTTTCCTTGAAGGGGTCTCAGTTGCTGCTCACTAGGAGGATCCTTGGAGATCATTGGGTCAAACTCATTCAGCTCCAGCATCCTGCACTGGATGTTCCTGTTCTTTATCAGGCCTGGAAAAATCTCCTCCTCATGAAAAAGTGCGGAATGTTCAGTCTTGTCCAGGAGCCAGAGGTGAGTTGTACTTTTGGAGCTGCTCTGATCTCACCTCCCTTTGCTTTACAGCTTCCACAGTCCCTGGGATTCCTGCAGTGCCACAGATTCCTTCCTGGTTTATGCTGGGCTCAGGAAAGGTGGGATCAGGACCTGGCACACTGGGATGAGATGCCTGGATAGAGTCAGCTCCACACACGGACCCTGATAAATGTCATAATGCACCAGGCTTTTGTTTCCTTGGAATCTTTTAAAAAGCAATAAAAGGCCCCAGAATCCTGGGAGCACCAAACATCCAACAAAGTGACAGCCTGTCAAAGCTGCCTTCCCGAGAAACCCTGGGCCCAGCAAATTTTAAGCAGGAAAATTTATTCCCGTGTCGCTCATCTCTCCGAGTGAAAAATAGCCAGGGCTCCTCTTTTGCATGAGGGCTGGAAAACTCCATGGTGCTCAAACAAGCGGAGCAGCCTCCAACAGGACCATTCATCATCCGGAAAAGGCAGCGGCGACAACCCCAGCACCGAAAAAAAACGGGAAAAAAAATTAAGTTGTGGGTTTTATCCAAGCTTAAATGATCTCGGCCATTAATATGACATGACAAGCAGAGCACCACACTTCCCTGGCTCCCCTGGTTTCCTTGGGATCTGACAGAGGTCTCCAGGACAGCGGCTCTATTACCTGGTCACCTTTGCTGCTGTGGTTTCCCAGTTCCAGGGAGATTTTCCAGGGGATTTTGGGCCTGCTGCCCGATGTTTGTATTGAGCTTGTGTGGATTTCTAGGATGGGCACAGAGCAGGAGGGTGGGATGAGGAGTTGGGAAGGAGAGGAGGGAGAAGTTTCTGAGCAGAGCTTTCCACGCAGTTGGGAATGGATTTTTTCTGGAGATGGTTTGGAGCAGGAAGATTCAAGATTTTCTAAATTATTTTTTTTCACAAGCCACACTTCCAGCTTGACTTTTGTTGAGCTGTTTGAGCTTTGGGATATTCACCCATCTCTGGAAGTGTTCAAGACCGGGTTGGACGCGGCTTGGAGAAGCCTGGGATAGTAGAAGATGTCCCTGCTCATGGCAGGGGTTTGGAATGAAATGATCTCGAAGGTTTCTTCCAACCCAAACCATTCCATGATTCTGTGACCGCTCTTCAGCTTGGAGGACACACTCCTTGTAAAGCAATCAGCTGCCACAGACCCCTCTGCTTTCCGTGTTTGTATCCCATGGGATTAGTCCAAACAGTCCTAGATCTTCTCTCCAAATATCCAGGACTATGATCCTTCTTTTTCGTCCTGTTCTTTTTCCTCAAGATCCAGAATCCTGGAATTATTTATGTTGGAAAAAACTTCCAAGATCATTGAGTCCAACCTGGGACCAATCCCCACCTTGTCACCAGCCCCATGTCCAGTCATTCCTTGGGTACCTCCAGGAATGGGGACTCCACCAGCTCCCTGGGCAGCCCCTGACCACCTTTTCCATGAAGAAATTCCTGCCGACGTCCAAACTGAACCTGCCCTAAATGATCCCACATTTGGGAAGGTGAATACAGACATAGATTTTTCCAGGAGGTGACAATGACACGGCCAGATGGTCCCAGCTGCATCCTGAAGGTCAGACCTTCCTCCTGGGCACAGGTGGGATTCTCCATCCTCCTGCCCTGCTGGGACATTCCCAGGTCCTCACATGGGACCATCACGTGGAGCACATCCGTGACCACCTGAGGAACAATTCCATGGGTGGCGGGAGGACGTGGATCAGGATTTTATTTAGAAATGCTGACTGATAAGGAGATTAGATCCAGATCCTGTGGATCTTAATCCCCTGGGAGTTTTGAACACGGAAACGAAATCAAAACCAGAAGGAGAAACTTCCACTTTCTTTTCTTTCTCTCTTTCTTTTCTTTCTCTCTTTCTTTTCTCTCTGAGGGGTCTTTAAATGGGTGGGATTGGTCCCTCTCCAGCATGAGGGAGCTGAGTTGATGGGAATTCCTGGTCACTTTGTGTCACCATCACCCAGCTGGTGTCATCACCAGATCAGAGAGACTCCAGTGGACCTTCAAAATCTCTTCCCAATCTTTTCTCATGTGATTCCCTGGCTAAAATCAACCCTGAGCTATGCCTCATGTTGCCCAAACCCCAGGTCCTGCCCTTGTGATCTGTGCTGTGCCCCGTGACAGTGACCTGAGGGGCTGGCAGGGGATTTGTCACCTGCAGGGCGACGTGCAGTGGATCTGTGGTGACATTTTGTCCCCAAGCCGGCTGAGCTGTCCCACATTTGCAGCTCCACATGGTGACATCATCCCTTCCACAACCCCACGTGAGTGTAAGATGCTTTCAGGGGCTTGCAGGGTGATGAAAATCCCAACAGGAGCCTGAGGATGAGTTTTCCCCCCGGGAAAGTTTCCTCTCCCTGGGTGCAGACACTTTCCCACCATTCCAAACATTCAACTTTCCTGCTTTGTCAAGCGCAGGGAGATCCTGGAGAGCTACAGATGTTGCAGCCCAAATCTTGATGTGCCACTCACAAGGGTGGAAAGAATCATGGAATGGTTTGGGTTGGAAAGGACTTCCAAGATCATGGAATTCCAACCCCTAACCATGAGCAGGGACACCTTCCACTATCCCAGGTTGCTCCAAGCCTCATTCAACCTGGCCTGGAACAATTCCAGGGATGGGGCAGCCACAGCTTCTCTGGGAATTCCATTCCAGCCCCTCACCACCCTCCCAGGAAAGAATTTCTTCCCAATATCCCATCTAATCTCACCCTACTCCACTTTAAATCCATTCCCCCTATTCCTGTCTCTCCATCCCTTGTCCCAAGTCCCTCTCCAGCTCTCCTGGAGCCCCTTAGGCACTGGAAGGGGCTCTGAGGTCTCCCTGGATTCTTTTTTTCTCCAGGCTGGCCATTCCCAGCTCTCCCAGCCTGGCTCCAGAGCAGAGGGGCTCCAGCCCTTGGAGCAGCTCCGTGGCCTCCTCTGGACTCACTCCAGCATCTCCACATCCTCCTGACATTGAATATGCCAAAACTGGATGCTCCAGGTGGGATCATCACAAGCTTCAACACTATCAGGGCATATCTCCAGATCTCTCCCTTCCTTTTCCCAGGATTTTATAGCTCAAACTCATGAAGGATTCTCTGTAGTTTAAGTTCTTTTCTTTGTCTGTCCCGATCTTTTTGATCCCAAGGATTTCCTGATTGCTGGGAGGGATGGACAGGAAACACTTGGAATGCCATCTTGATGAGGTTGATTTTGTGTTTCTCTTCTGTTGTCTCAGAGCATACAGAAAAAAAACCAACCAAACCCAGTCCAGATTTTTATTTAAAACCTAATCTCTACCTTGGGCTTAGCCAGGCCTGAGAACACCTCATAATTTTTCTTTAAATCATAAGTGGAGCATTTGGCAAGACAAGAAAAAAGGGAAAAACATCAAAAGCATCTTCCTAAGGTGTTTGGGAAGCCAAGAAGTTCCTCATTACAGTCGCGGCATCAAACAGCCTTTTCCCCCCATCCATATAAAATAATTCCCTGGATCCAATTTTAGACAATTTTAGGCCATTTTGTGGGAAAGCTTTGAAAAAAAACTTCCTGGTGTCTTATGAAAGTCAAATCGAGTCGGGTCTCCGCTTTCTTTTTCTTTTTTGTTTTTTTCCTTTTTCAAGGTGAATTTTCCCTTTGGATTTTATGGATCTTGGTGTTCTTCCTAAGGGAGTGAGGAACAAAGTCCTTGGGAGCAAACTTCCTTGGCTGCTTTCATACTGAGCTTAAATCTGAGGAGGAAATTCATATAGATATACATTTAAAGATATGGATATAGTTATATGTGCATGTGTATGAGCAAAACAGACTTAAGACAGGGCTTTGCTTTGGTTTAAAATATCAATATTTCAGCCGAGCTCCCTCTCCCATCCATTTCATTCCCAATTTAATCCACTTGAGACATGGGGGAAACTGAGGCACGGCCACTCTGCTCGCATTCCCAGCGATCCTGATTGCTTAGCTCTTGGCTTGGCACCTTTTGGGGCTGGATCCTGGTCTCCTGGAGGATGAGCATCCTCCAGTGACAAGGAACAAACCTTGGGAATGCCGCGAGGCAGAACCGCTCGATGATGCTGAGCCCGTGCTGGGAAGTCCCCGTGGCTCCTGAGGTAATTTCTAAGCAATTCCCGACCACTCAAGCATTTAAATCCTTTGCAGACTCAATTAAAAGGTTTTGGGGGAGTTGCTGGGTGTTTTGGGAGGTGTTTTATTTTTTTTTTCCCTAAAAGCCTTTTAAACAGCACTAAAAAAGTCTTTCCTCATTTCCTCTGCGGGATTGGCAGAGTGAGGACAAGAAAAGCCTGGGGTCATTCCGGGAGTCATTAATCCTGCTGGACAGGAGCTTTGTTGGCAATATTTCCCTCTCCAGCTGGGTGAGATCCCACTGTTCCCGAGAGCCTGGAGGAGTCAGACCCAGCTTTGGGCCCAGGCTGGAGCAGCAAAGCTTAAAGTCATCCTGCAACACTAAACCAGGCTTATCTTTATCTCTTGCTGTGAGGCACGAAGGGGTAGAGACAGAAATTTCTCCTTGCTGAGGGTTTTGTTCTCTTTCCATCCATGGTAGGAACAATCTGGGACAGTGGGAAGTGTCCCTGCCCGTGGAAGGAGGTGGAATGAGATGGGCCTTTCCAAGCCAAACAATTCCATGATTCTAAGACAGGGAATTCCCCTTGCTGGTTTATCCAGCACCATAAAATGGGATCTTCCAGGCTGTCACATCCACATGGAACATTTCCCGTGGATGGCAGAAGGCAGGACACACCTCAGAACTGGCCAAACATCTCCTGGCTTGGAGAGGAAGACAAAGTCTTCCCAAATCTCTGCCAATCCACCCTGGTGAGCCACGCTGCTCATCCCCACCCCCCTCCTGGGATCAGTCTCGGAGCACTTTCCAAGTGGTGGGAAGATGCTGTGAGTCCCCCTTTGCTTCCCCTTTCCCATTTGGGATTGTTCCTTGAATTCCTGGCAGTTTTGGAATACCTTTAGGAAAAGCAAAGCTTGATCTTTCTCCTCTTCCCCTCTGTCATCCCAGGATGCTGCCCAGAGCAATTCTCATCCTTGTCAATACTGCCTTGGATGGCCGGGTCAATCCGGTCAGCATTCACCCTGGAATAATTTCCAGGGGTTATTAGGGATAAAATCAATCAACCCATGAATGGCTCATTCCCAGCAGGCACAGGCTGGACCTCCTGCATCCCACGTTCTGGGATAAATGAATTTTGCCTTTTCCTTGCCCCACCTCAGTTTCCCCCCTTTCCCTTCAAACATTCCTGTTTCCCATCCCAAGCCCTGGAAGGTGCCTCTGAGGAGCCAGCTGGGCTCCATAAGCCCTTAAGCAGCTCGGGGCCATGCCCACGTCACCGAAGCCACGGCTGGGATGGCCGAGGTGAGCAGGACAGATTTTCGGGAGCTCATCTCCCACCGGGATGCTCCAAGGCTGGGACAGACGTTGGATTAAGGGTTATTATCCCTCTCCAATTATAGCAACGCCTAATCCAGGGATGATGCTTTTGACAGGTGGAGATGAGGGGTGGATCCGTCCCTCCTGACATTAAGGCGCTTCCAGGGGCTCTGGTGCTGTCCAGACTTCCCATCATCCACAGGGATCCCAGCTCTGCTCCAGGTGAGGTCCTTGCTGCTGCTGGACCCCCACCATCAGCTGGGGATAAAAAACCCCTTTGACCCCCAAAAAAGTTCAGAGCAGAGTTTCCAGCAGGGACAAACAGGAGGGACCGTATCCAGGCCCTTTTTTCCTGGAGAAGGTGGCTTTGGGACATAGCAGCTCCAAGGATTTTTCCTTTCGTGCAGCACCTGATGTGGCACTTTTGCATCTGTGTCCTAACGAAGCAGTGATTAATTATCACTGGGATCCTCCTAAAGGTGCCAGCACATCCCAAACCTGGCCCTGACTCCCCCCTGGAGCAGGGCTGGGCTCTCTCCCCCTTCCTTGTTTTCCACTCTGCCTTCCCTCTCCCAGTAAATTAATCTCCATTGCTCCAAAGGTCTCTCTGGCACACGCCGCTGACCCAAGCTCAAATTGATTTTTTTCCCTCACCCCTCACCCCTCTCTGTTTTCTGCCAGCAAAGCACAGCGAGGATTTTTTTTTTCCCCACCTGGAATTATTTTGATTTTTTAGTTTTGGAGGGACTAAACTTTGACCCTTTAGAAGTGAAAAGGAATTATTTCCATGCAGGGAAGGAGTGAATGAGCCTGGAAGGTGGGGGTCCGTTTTTGTGGCTGTTTAAGGCGTGAAGTTTTTGAGGCAGCTCCTGGGGATTCATTTTTCCTGCTTTTTCCCTTCTTGTCCTGATCCAGCCGTGGGTTAAGGCAACTGATTTCTCCTGTTTCCAAACAAATCAGCGGAAAACCATCCTATCCTGTGGCTCAGAGATGTTCTGGTGGCCCTGGTTTTCCTACTTTTTTTGGAAAAACCTTCAAATTAGGAAGAAATCCCTTTCTCAGAGGGTGGGGAAACACTGCACCAGGTTGCCCAGAGAAGCTGTGACTGTCCCATCCCTGGAAGTGTTGAAGTCCAGGTTGGATGGGGGCTGGAGCAACCTGGGATAGTGGAAGTGTCCCTGCCCATAGGAAGGGGTGGAATGCCATCATCTTGAAGGTCTCTTCCACCCCAAACCATTCCCTGATTCTGTGTTTCATCCTTCATCGTTCAAATCCTCTCACTGACCAAAATGAGGCTCCTTTGGCAAATCCCTGCCTTTGAGGAGGTTTTCCAAACCTCTGGAAAGAACTGGAAACATTTTCTGCATGTTTCCCTCCAAAGGTTCCTGTGTTTCTATGACAAAGGAATTAAAAATTTTAAATTTTTCCATAAAAGAAGAAATCTTCCTGCAGATGTGGAGCAGGATGGTGGGATGGGACCTGATCCAGCTCCACTTCAGAGAAGAAAATCCACCAGCATAGGCAGGAAACATCTCCTTGAAGGCGAAGGAAATATGATTATTGCACCTGTTCCATAAATTAGGGGTGAATTAAGGAAAAAGCAGGTTCATGGTGTGTGAGAGAATTCCCAGGATGTCCCTACAGCACCAGCTCCCATTGGGAACACAGTGACTGCCAAGGGAAAAGAGGTGGATGTAAAGAGCAGGAGGAACAAGGAAAATCAAGGAATTACTCTGACCCAGTGGTCTCCAACTTGGGGCTGAGAATTTTCCAGCACTTTTCCAGGGAATTTTTCCTCCTGGGATGCTGGAGAGGGATGGAGAGATGAATCTGAGTGCTTGATCCAGCTTTTCCTGCCTGGGATAGGCACTGGGAGAGGGAGCATGGCTAGATTCCCAGGAATTCCCCATCTCTTGTGGGGTCTGTCTTTCTCTTCCCAGTCTGGACACACTGCAGGAACACCTCTCATGGAGGAGCACGTGGGAGCTTTAATCCTGGATAAAACATTCCAACATCCCACTTGGCATAGCAGGGCCTCTTAGCTCCATGCACAGTGTTCCCAGGCTGCTCCTGGATATGAGGCCGGGTATTTTCATTCCAGGGAATGTGTTTCATGGAATGAGAGCAGCGTTCTGAGCCCTGGCATGAAACAGCAAATTCATCTTGGCCAAAAACCAGGAAAATAGGACCCTATGGATCTTCTCATTCCAGAATTTGGACAAGGAGCCAGCAATGCTCTTGGCAGAGGCACTGAGGGCAGTGTTAAACTGCATCAAAATCCAGGGAATTTTGTCCAGGGAAGGGTCTTCCCCCTTTTCCTGGGTCCAAGTGGGTCTGAAAAAGGAGTGGGGATGTTTGAAAGCTTGGTCTGATCCCACCACGGCATTTGGGAGCAACATCCTGGCAGGGACAGGACATCCAGCATCATTCCAAGGGTCAGGCTGGTGTTGGATTTCAGCTCCAGGGCCCAGGTGGGGAAGCTGCTCCCAAAATTCCTCTGCACAGCCAAGTCAGCAGCTCTGGAATTGGTTCCTCAGCAGGATCTGGGGGACGTCTCGAGGACAACGCTCCCGCAGAGGTCACACGGGGCTGGGGACACCAGGATGTCACACACAGCGTGGTGTGAACAGGGTGGGATGGGTGGAGTGAAGAGGGAAAGAGAGAATTGCAGGAAATTTTGGGTGGACTCATCCCTGAATTTGTATAGGAGCCAATTTGGGATAGGTGGCACTGGGTGAGTGTCCCCCCTGGAAATGTCTTGGGGACATTTGTTCATCGGGCTTGGGATTGAGATGTTCAAGACACCCTTTCCTACATCCCTAAAGTAGGAATTCTGAGCAGAATCCCTGATCCAAGTGGTCTCCCAGAAGGGAGACAGAAGGGGAATTTTGAAATCAGTCATTCCCTAAATTACGCTCCTTGCTTGGAGCTGGAAAATCCAGGTCCTTCTCCTGTGGTTCTTCATCATTGACACTTCACATTCCAGAGTCTGGTGGTTTCAGAAAAGGGTTGAAACACCCAGAAATTAAATATTTTGGGATTCATCTCCTGGACAAAACAGATCCAGGTTTTGTGGTGTCCTCAGGAGCTGCTGAGGTTTCTTCAGCTTTTCTGTGCCAAAAACCCTGGAATGGAGGGCAGGAAAAGGGAGAAGTGGTGGCTGGGGAGGAGGGTTCCCAGCAGAGCTGCTGAGAAATATTGGGATGAAAATTCCTGTGTAATCCTGGCCTGCAAATGATGGGCTGGAGCAGCTGGGAGAGGAATCAGGGAAGGATTCAAGGAGACCAGGAGCTTCCCATGGGATATGGTAGAATTGGAGGAGTTTTGTCACCATCAGGTGTTTTGGGATGTGTCCATGTCACAGCTGAGGGGAGCAGTGTGGAAAGTCTCCAGCTATCCTGGAATGATTGAAAATAGACACAGCCCTGCTTCCAGAGCCTTTGGAAAAGCTGGGAAATGGTGGGAATGCAGCAAGTCCTGCCAGGTTAGAGCAGCACTAGAGGAACTTTGGAATGATGCTGCAATGCTGGAGGATAAATCTGTGGAGGCATCCCCTCCTCGGAACAGGATCCCCAGGGATTGGTCACAGCTCCAAGGCTTCCAGAGCTCAGCAAAAATTTGGAAAATGGTGGAATTCTCCTCATGGTGGAATTATTGGAGTTGTCCTGTACAGGGCCAGGAGTCGGACTTGATGATCCTCATGGATCCCTTCCAAATTCAGATATTTTTTTTCTCCTGAAGATCAGCAGGAATCAGGTCAAGAATTGGGAAACAGCAGCAAATCCTCCAAATGGAGAATCCTCTGGAAACCAGGCTTTCCCATCCAGGAGAAGATGCCTATTGCTCCAATCCCAAGGATCCCCGTCTTTCTGAGGTTTTCCATGAACTCATGGCTTGCTTATCCATCACTCATGAGCATGTTCCTGGGATGGATCTCTTGTGTTTTTGGGAGCAAGTGGAGGCATCACCCCCAAAAGTGTCTCCAATCCCAATCCACTGCCATTGATTCCAGGCTGGAACACGCCAGTCCCATTTCCACTCATGAATTTGTTAAAAAAATCCATTAATAAGGGCACAGAAAATCTGTGGATTTACCTCAGGTGGGATTTTCTCCCATTCATCTTTATTTTTCTTGAAATTCTCTGTGTTTTCCATAAGAAAATGAAAAGGCCTTGATTCCCAAGTTTTTCCTAAATGAAAACACTTCCTATCAAGTCACCAGAGGAAACCAGGTGGTTTTAAACAAAGACACAGAAACAATATTATGGAATCATAATAACATTGGAATATCTGTGGAATTTGGGCTTTTAAAGTCCATCCAAACACCACTTTTTCTGGGAATTTTGTTCAAATAATAAATTACAATACCCAACTGCTTCTCATTCAAGTTCCGGAGGATTTTCACTTTTATTTTAATTTCTCTTTTCCATTTTTCCCCATTTTTACAAAAAATCATATTTTCATTGGATATTCCTGAAAGAAATCCACCATTAATCCATCCAAATTCCACAACTGAGGGCCACCAGAAATGTGGGGACAATCCAGCAAGAATACTGCAAATGTATTCCCAAGGGGAGAAGAACATCCCAATAAAATATTGGGTGTGATTCCCTTTCAATGGAGTTGGAATATTTTACATCCAGGTAGGATCCTGGGGAAAGTGTGGGGTCATGAGCTCATTGCCACTCCATAAATATAGGACTGCAGAATGTGGCTGGGACTTTTCCAGCTGTGGATTTTTGGGATTGTGTGGTCAGGAGAGGTGGTGCTCATATGGAGATGTTGGGGAGCATCATCCTGATTTTTCTGGGTGAAATCCATGGAAATCTGTTCAGGCCACAAAAATCTTTCCTGGTTATCACCAGTAAGACCTTCAGGGATAGGCACAAGGAAAATATTCCATTGGGACGCATCAAATGAGGGATGAAATGAGTGGGAATGATTTGGGAAAAGGGCAAGACTGTGGGATTCATTTCCCAGACTGGAAGGAGACCTTCTCCTGCTGCTGGAGGAAGAATGGGATTCATCCCTACCTTGTGCCCGAGTTGCAGGAATGATTTCAGACTTCTGGGATTTGCTGCAGGACACAGAACTCCCTCCAATCTCCAAAATCCTGGATTTTCTCCCTCCAAAGCTGCTCCCAAAACAAAGCAGCTCCACAAGCAAATGGAATTTTGGGAGTGTGCAGATCCCCAGGATTATTCCTGACCATCCCCACCTTTCTGAACTGGATCTCACTGGTGCTGCCCTTCCTGGTCTGAGTCTTGCACAGGAATTTTATGTTCCCAGGATTCCAAAGGATGAGGAAAGGGTTAAGAGGACTGGGAGCTGCTCAGGATTCTTACTGTGGGGCTGGGAGTGGGTGTTGAGGACACTCCTGGGAATTCTGTCTCATCCACAGCCCATTTCCAGAGGCTTTTCCCAAGCTTTATTTACCTGTTCAATATCAGGGAGCGATTCCCACTGCAGCCTTAACATTCCACGCTCCAAAATGCCAACTCCACAAAATCCCAGTTCCCTCTTAAAGGAGCACATTCTGTAACCCCATGCATCCCTCTGTGGGGCATCCATGCATCCCTAAAAACGCCCCATGAGGGACCAGCCAGCTGCAGGGACAATCTGCACATGGATTTGCACACATAGCACTTTTCCAGGGAATTCGCATGCTTGGAGTCGGATCCAGCCCCACTCCTGCAGGAAAAGCTCATCCGTGGAAAAGAGGACTGAGCATACACAGGGAATTTTGGCGGGGGGGGGGAGTCCTCCAATGCTGCCTGGGTGGGAATTCCAAAGCCCATCCAGCTCTGAATGTGTCCCTTGGAGGTTATCCAGGGAGATGTAGAAATGGGATCCCACTGCAGTGTCAGGAAGTGAGGGAAAAGCAAAGAACAACAAAGAAGGGATGAGAAGAGGAATCCCAGAACTCTCTGGGATTCTTCAGTAAGATCTGGTGAACTTCAGGGATAAAAAAGGCGCTGGAAAACCACTGCCAGGATGAGGAGATACCCCAGGGTGGAGTTTCCATGCCCCCAGCAATGTATCCATGATCCAAAGGGACAGACAAGGCTCAAAAAGCCTCACTCAGCCCTGGGTGATGCATTGGGAACAACATTGCCAAACCCTGAGGGCAGTCCAGGATTCCTCGATCCACCAGTGGATCCCAGTGTGTGACATCCCTGTCCCTCCTCATTCCTGGATTGCATCTGTTGGGATCTGGGGTGAAAAATCCCATCCTGTCCCACTGTCATTCCAATTCCCATCCCGAGGTGGGATCCTTGCACCAGATGCAATCCTTCACTGCAGCTCCATCCCCCAAACAGGTGCTTTTTCCCAGAAATCAGGATAATTCCAGGAGTTTTCTTGGACAGGGATGTCCCCCCTGCCCCAGTGCCAGATGTGCTCCACAGCTGGCAGCTCCAGCTGCCGGTGGCTTCTCTCCTCATGCCAGGCTGATGGATGGATTTTCCCAGCAGGAAATTGCTGGCAGCCGATCCATCAGCTGCTCCTTGCTCCCCATTTTTCCCTTTCCCAGCTGAGCTTGGCATCCATGGCCTCTCCCCAAGGCTCAGAAAGGCTTGGGAATGGGGACAGTGCAAGGAAAGGACGAGCTGTTCCCAGGAAACTGGGACATCCTGGTGGGATTCAAGCTCCTCAGTGCTTCCAAACCTGCCAGGAATCGTCTTCACATCCTTGTATTTATTCCCAGATTTTGGATGTGAAACTCTTCTGGGCAACATCCTCGTTGTGGGATGGGTTTTGCTTCCTTGGAAAACCAGATATGAGGGGGGTTCCTGCTTTTCCCTCCATCTCTGGGGCTGAAAAAAGGGTGGTGGAGAGGGACAGTGGGGCTGGAGAAGGAATCCTGCTGGGAAGCTGCTCCCTGCTCCTTGGCGGAGCCAGGCTCCCTGGATCCTCAGGATTAATGCTAGTCCTTGCATTTCCGATGGAATTCTGTCTGCTTGGGAGGAGCCAGCTCGCCTGGTACTTTTCCTGCTGGAGCTGGAATGCTGGGACAGGGAAAATCCTGCAAGGTGAGGGGGAAGGTGCTGGGGATCCAGTTTGGATTCCTCATGGCGTGGGAGATCAGCTCTGGAGGTCGGTGCAATGTGAATGCTGATCTGGATTTGGAGGGGGAAAAGAGGAAATTCTTTCATTACAAGGAAAAATGTGGAAGGGGCAGGATGAGGCTCTGAACAACCAGATCTAGTGAAGGTATCCCTGATTATTGCAGGAATTGGGCTGGATGACTTTTAAAGGTCCTCCCCCAAACCATCCTGAGCTCATGGAGCAGGAACTGCACAAAATTCCAGCCCAGCTCTGAGCCAAGACCCTCTTGTTCCTTCTGAATGAGGTTTAAGAGCCCAACTGGTCTTCCCAGCTCCCAGAAGCATCCTGGTGCCTTAGGAACGGTCTCTCTGGAGAGGGGACTCCCAGGATCCTACATCCACACAAAGATGCCTCTTTTCCACCCTCTCCCAGCATTGGGATCAGTCGATATCTCCGGATCTAATGAGCCACAGGAGCGGAGTCCGTGTGGGCTTGGGCAGGGTAATGGATGGGAAAAGCCTACTCAGCGAGAGGGAAAGTGGGAAAAAAGGAAGGAAAAATCAATGGGAAGGATTGGGATGACATCATAGCACTATTATTATGTCATCAGCCCCACTCCAAGGATTTATCACTCTGGCTGTGATTTTCTTTGGAGCTTCCTGCCCTCTCCCAAAGCTGCTCTTGGCTTAAAAAAACAGAGAACAGGGGCATTCCAGACCTTGTGACATCCCTCTGGCCTCTCCATCCACTGCAGGTGTTCCCAGAGGAATTTGGGAAACAGCACTGCTAGCTCTTCCCTATTTTCTTTTTCACATTTCATCCTTCGGGAATGAGTCTGGAAGCATTCCTGAGCTTTACCTCTTTTCTCCAATTATGCTTTCATTCTTTTCCTTCCTTTCTGTGGAGAAAAACATGGAAAGCAGAGTCCAAACCTCTTGGAACAGGCAAGTAAAGGGATCAAAACCCTTCTTTCCATCATCTGCTCTACCTGCCCTGATATTTGGATAGAAGTCCAGCCGGATGAGTTTCCCACTTTCCCAGCTTCTTTTCCCATTCTTTTCTGCTGAGTTTTGCTGGGGAAAAAAATCCAGCAGGATGACACAACACCTGCAGAGTTTCCCTGTGGATAGGGAAGGGAAAAGGCTGTTTTGGGATACCAAAACCACAGGAATAATCGTGTTTGCCTCGGCCTGATTCAAAGGAAAGATAGAAAAAAATATTTTAAAAAAATCAGGATAAAGTCAACACATCCCAAATTGGGTAATTAAGAAAACCAAGTCCCTGTAGGATCATTATCCGAGCAGCATTCCACGTGGATGGCAATTTTTAATGGCTGTTCCAGCAATTTAATATCCACTTTAATATATCCACGTTTTCCAGCACACAGAGCCAGGGCAGGGAGGCAGATTTGGGCTCAGCAAGGATTAAATGATGGGATTGTATTCCATAAAAAGCCGAGGGAACAACTCCCATCCCTCAGCCTGGTGATTAGGGAAGATAAAAGATAAGGGGCAGCAGCAAAGCTGCCCCCCATGTGCCTCAGTTTCTCATCCCTATGGAGCAAATCCAAGGGATTTAGGGGCTCCAAACCAACCAGGCATGGGAAAAGCCAAACCTTCCAGCAGGGCTGACCTGAATCCAAGGAAAACCTGCCCAAATCCTCGCATTCCACGGAACCCTCCATGTTTTCTCCAAGCTTTGAGTCACCTCCCATCCCAACCACTTCCCACTGCAGGAATGGGCATTGAATTCCCAGCTCTTCCAGTCTCACCTACTGGTAATTTCTGAGCTTTGCCAGGTGGTGACTCCCTGCTTTTCCTCACATTCCATACCATGGGAATAGCTCCGTTCTCCCAGTCAAGCCTGGATTTGTTATTTGATCCCGAAAAATCAGCACTTCCAGTCTGTGGAGGTGTTGAGGCTGCACCTGATTTCCTGCAGGGCTGGGCAGCATCCAGATGTGCAGGGCTGGGCTGGATTCGGTATCCAGTTGTGGCAGGCTCTGGATTCCCATGTGGAGCTCAGCATCCAGGTGTTTTGGATTCACTTTCCAGCTGTGCCAGGCTGCTCAATCTCATGTGAGACTCGGCACCAGCCCACACAAAGTTCTGGATCAGCCCCCCCCATCATCCAGATGTGCCGAGCTCAGCATCCAGCTGTGCCAGAGCCATACCCAGCTGTGCCAGGCTCATCATCCCTGTGCAGGATCCATGCCCAGCTCAGCATCCAGCTGTGCAGGATTGTTCTGAGGCATTCTGGCTGTATGAGGCAACAGGTTTGGAATTATTTTGGACGTAGGTCTGACATTCCCACTAAAAAAGGACTCCTGGGAGAGGCAGAGATGATCCACAGCTGGTGACTGACAGGGATTCACTCCAGGGAAAGGGCAGGGAAAGTCTGGGGAGAATGGGAATGTCTCATTCCTGAGATATCATCAGGCTGAGATCTTTCCTCAGGGGATTTTCTTTTAACAAAACATTTTCCAAAGAGCTTTTCCTTGTCTGGAAGAAAGGGATACCTGCGTGTTATAGGAGTTGCAGTTTGGTTTTCCTTCAAAAAGTTGGGATACTCAGCTGAGCTGGTGGCCGGAGGTGACAACGCCACCACCCTGACCTGTCCCTCGGGCGCTGGAAGAGGGCATTTCCCCAGGGCTCGGCAGCACAAGGTTGTGGACTCTGTGATTTTTAATTAATGCCATTGACTCTGAGCGTGTTGGGAAAGGGGAGGGCCTGGAACGGGAAATTGTCCCTTGGAGGGACAAAGCCTGACAACCTTGTCATCCCCAATTAGCAGCTAATTACCTCCATGACGAACATCTTTATTAATCCAATTAATAGCGCCGGTGGTGTGACCTCGGCAGAGCTGCTGACTCAGGGTGGGGCTCGCCAGGAGCAGGATGGGGGGAGGAAGGACAGAATTCCTCCTTTCCCAACTCCTTCAGTAGTTAGTGGCTAATTCCCACTGATGTCCCAGCCTGATCCCAAATATTTCCTCTTTCATTCCTCCTGTCCATCCACGTGCTTCTTATCTATTTGTCCCTTTATCCATCCATCATTCAACAGTTTTTTTGGGAAAAATAACCGCATCTTTGAGTGTTAAACCATAGATCATGATGGTCCAGGACACTGGGATGTCTCCCAGCTGGAATGCTGTGCTCATCTCTGGTGACCCACAAAGGTCTCAGTGTGCAAATCTCCCCTGAGTGGGGAAAAGCTTGGGATAGATGGAGAAATGGATGGAGCAATGGATCAGTGGCAGGATGGAGATGGGTGGATCTATGGAGAGATGGATTGATGGGAAGAGAGATGGGGGGATGGATGGATGATGGATGGATGGATGGATGGATGGATGGATGGATGCACGGATGATGGAAGGATGGATGGATGGATGGATACATGGATGGATACATGGATGGATGGATGGATGCATAGGCTGGTAGATAAGTGGAAGAATGGATACACGGATAAATAGGGAGCTGGATTGGTGGATAGGTAACTGACAGAGATGAATTAATGGACTGATGGATTGATGGAACTGGAGCAAATGGATGGATGATGCTGATAAGGATGGGACCAGGAATGCAGTGGGAATAGCTGGACACTGAAGGGTCACTGGAAGGCCGTGTGCAGGTGGGACAGATGGGATGACAGTCCCTCATCCCTCCTGTAAGGCCAGTGCTTCCCAGTATGGATGGAGGCACTTCCAGCACTTCCCACTGGGCTTTGTGGATCCTCATTCCCTGCAAAGGGAGCATCCAAACTGGGATGTCCCCTCTCAGGCAAGGCACAGTCCCAGGGAGGCACCACTGAATGCCCCACATTCCCAGAGCCATCACTTGGGCTGGGAATTGCTGCAGGAGTGGGGATTTTTTTTCCCAGCTCTCTTGTGGAGCAACCTCTCGTCCGTCTTCCCCCACAGATGGAGCCTCAATTAAATTCGGGAATCCATTTTTTCATAGGACTTTCACCTCAGCTCCCTGCTGGGCCATTAAAGCCATTATGGCAGAGTTAAGTAAGGAATCCTGGGAGCCTCTGGAGCTGTCATCCCATGTTTATGGCCCAGGCAATGTTTACTTTATTAAAGATTCAGGAGCCATTTCCGAACGCCTCCGTTCTGTCCTTCCCATTATAGGCCGGACCCTGGCGAAAGGGTGACTGCAGGGAAAAACAGGATTGCTCCTGAGATGGGGAAAAAAAATAGGATGGCGATGCTGGGAGAGTCTAAGGGCAGGAGATGGAGAAAAAGGGAAGAGAAGAGGTAGGAATTTCATCCCAAAACGCTTTCTGGGTATTGTGATGAAGCTTTTCCAGCTGCTGCAGGGTTTGGTTTTCCTTGGTTTCCAGGAGTTGAGCAGGATCCAAAGGCAAATCCCTGCCTGGCCCAGCCACCCAGGCTGCCCAGAGGAATTGTGGAATCCCCATCCCTGGAAGTGTTGAAGGCTGGGTTGGATGAAGCTCTGGAATAGGGCAAGGTGTCCCTGCCCATGGATGGGGTTGGAATGGGATGGATCCCAACCCAAACCATTCCATCATTCTGTGATCCAGCCATGCAGAGCAAGATGACACCATCTGGGCTTTTCCAAGCCATAACGGGGTCCCCACTGACTTCCAGATCCCTAAAATTCCCTTCTTCCCACCACAATCCCCCATTTCATGACCGTCCTCCCTCCTCTTTTGGACTACAGAGCACAGACCCACAGAAACCACCAATATCCTACAGAAAACAGGGATCCAAGGAGATTCCCTTCTCCATCCCTGTCTTGCTGCCAGACCAGCTCCACCTGGGCCAGGTCTAATCTGCTTCCATATGGGAGACACTTGTTCCCATCCATGGGAATATGATCAAGCACTCTCCAGGGATGATTGGGATGGGATGGGATTGGATGGGATGGGATGGGATGGGATTCCCAAGTTCCTGTGCATGAGAAGGTGATCAAGCACTCCCCATGGATCACACATGGGATGGGATGGGATAACAGATGGGATCCCAGCTTTTGTCCCCCATAGGAAGCAGCTGAAGATGAGGGGCCTTGGGGACAGGCAGGTCCCTGCTGTCCCTCTCTCATCCCAGCTGGGCAATTTCTGGAGCTGAGCACCCTTGGGTGCACCTGAACCTCCCCCCCATGACACCCAAGGGTGGCCAGAGGATGCGGAGCTACACCTGCGTCCCACATGTGACAGTTTGGGACCGGGGTGGCTCAGGGTGACGAAGGGATGTGGAGAACAGGATCCAGCGTGTCCCAGCTGTGCCCTCTAGCGCAGCTCCACCAGGTGCCATTGGCCCTCCTGGCGTCACCTCTGCAGGTCCCAGTCCTCCAGCTGAGGTCCCCAGCCCTGGTGGCTCTGGTGGCTTCACACCCCCCTGGTGAAGCCCCTCTCGGTGGCCTGATGAACTTCTCGGTGTTTGCTGCCACCTGAGGTGACACAGAAGGGATTTTGTACCTCCAAGGTGCTGGGGGACAGGGCCAGGAGGGGACCTTGGGCCAGGAGGGGACCTCAGACCAAGAGCTGACCTTGGAAATCTCAGAGAGCACCTTGGCAAAGCTTTTAGGATCATCCCAGGGGAGCAATTCCCTTTCTGCAGCCCCACAGGGGGATGAGGAATGAACGCTCCAGCTTTTAGGAGCAGGGTGGTGCTCCCATTGCTTCCAGGAAAATTCCAGCCCTTTATGGGATGCGGTTTGCTACGGGCTCAGGCTGTAGCTGCACTGCAACGTTTGGCTTCACTCCTTGCACACTTTTCCCAGCAGGATTTTTTCAGGATATAGGGACTAAAACCGCTTTTCGGGATGCACTGGACTCCAAAACACCCCAGGGACACCCGTGCCCACCCTTGGGTGCCAGCGTGGGTGGGGGGTGCCAGGCTGGGCAGATTTGGGGGGGGTTTGTGGGCAGTGAGTGCATTGCACAGGGTGCTGCTGCCCTCCAGTGGGCTCAGGCTGGAGAGGAGGCTGAATTCCATACGGATGCTTGGGAAGGCAGAGGTGGGGCTGAGGATGTCCCTTCCCATGGGATGAAGCAGGGGCTGGACAAGGGATCCCACAGAGAAATTCTGGAGCAGGAGAAATCCTGCTCTGCTCCATCCCACTCGTGACACGATTCCACTGCTCCTGGACCAGGAGAGGTTGGAGGCAGCTCCAGCCCCTGATCCCTCTAAGAAATTCCAAATTTGTTAGATTTATTAGCAGTGAGAGCACCCGGCCTGGCTTAGTGTCCCACCACCAATCCACATCAACTCTGCAGCTCTTTTCCCTCTGTTTTCCCCAGGGAAAGGCAGGAGCATGGATTTGGAGCCAGTGACAGCTCCAGAGGTACCAATGGGATGTGAAGGGACAAGGACACCGCAGAAGGGACCTTCTCCTCTTGTGTTGCGTCATTAATGAGGGAGGGAATACAATCCCCTTCCCAACATGCTGGAAGGGCTGGTCCATGGGCTGGGAGATTTTCTGACAGAGGGTGAAGCTCCAAGAGGAGGAAAGTCAGGAAATTTGGGTGAATCCCCATGATTTTGCCAGGCTCTCCAGGATGGGATTTCCAGGCTGGGGTTTCCAGGCTGTTTTCTGACTCAAAGGCCCCAGAAATCATCAGTGATTTAAAAAAATCCTCTTTCCATCTCCTCTCTACTCATAAGAGCTGCATGAACTGGTCCCAGTCCAGGATATCCAAACATTCCTTGTTTGCCAATGCCCCTGGAGCTCCTTGCTGCACGGACAGAGAGACCTCAATTTCTTGGTAAATGTAAAGTTATTTTTGCCCTATTTTTTGTGGTTTTGATCATGTTTTACCATACGGGTAAACATGTTTTACCAGGACCTCTCTGCCTCCTGGTCAAGCTGGAGAAGACAAACATGGAAAGATCCAGCTCCATGAATTTCAGGAAGGAGGGAAGGAGCACCAGGCTCTTGCTGAGGGAGCACAGATCCCATCTGAGCACACGTCACCAGAGGGGGAGGCAATCCTGGCTCCAGAGTCACGAGTTTCCCACATCCACTAAATGTGGGTGGGAAAAGGATCTTTTGCAGCAGAACGACTTCACTGTGGGTGGCTTCCAAAACCTGGCACAGGAGGGCTGATGGAAGGGGAAACTCCTTGAATTCCAAAATTATGTACCAAAAAAAAAAGCTGGATGCTGTTTCAACCCTGGCTTGGTAGACAGGACAAAAAAGCTCCCACCACTTCCCATAAATAAACCTGATTTTGAAAGCCCTGGCCTTGTTTTTTTCCCATTTCAGGGGGTTTAAACCCACCTTTCTTCTGTGGGATGTGTGTTCCCATAATCCAGCCCCAAATCCATGGGTTTGGTCATCCTCCCAGGATGGTGGGGAGGTGGTGTCCAGATCCCAAGGGAAAATAGGGGGTCCTATGCCAAGAATTTGCTGCTTCCCAGCCTAAATTCCCATTGATGAACTCTTCCAAAAAAAGGGATGGAAACCCTTTATGGAACCAAAAAAGTATCTTAAAACCTGCTGTGTGAAGCAGAAATTACTTTCTTGACCAATTCCCTTTTTTTTCCCAGGGGAAAAGCCACCAAGGGATCCAACCTGAGCCCCACCCTTCACTTCCCACGTGTTTTCCATGAATTAATGTGACCACCTCCCATTGCATCCCCCTGGAGAAGGAGACCGTGGCTCATCAAATTTAATTTGGATGCTTGGGACCTTGGTTTTCCTTGGAGCAGCCCATCCTGAAGAGCCATTGGATCTCTCCCAACCTCAACAGCTCCAGATTTGTGTAAAAATAACCCAAAAATGACTCTTTATAGGAGGATCAGCCAAGGCTTGTTTCCCATCATGGGTGGTGCATCTGTAATTCCCAACAAAAGTGCTACAAATTGGGTTTGAATCAGTGCTTTTTAATCCATAAAAGGTGAGAACCCATATACAAATTTAAAAAAAAAAAGACCAAACAAAAAAAAACCAACAAAGCAAGCCCACCATAAACCCCTGGAATTAGGGAAATCATCCCAATCCCACAAAACACAACCCCTTTGCCAACGCTGGGGTTGGGTGATGCGGGTGAACGCGACGGCTTCTCCTAAATAAATCCTTCTCCAGCTCGGAGATGTCTGTCGTGGCATCCCACATTTTTAGGATGTTTTAAGGGCAAGGTGGCCTTTTCTGTGACCCCACCCCCTCCTTTCCATCCTGCTCCCACGCCAAGCAGCCGGGAAGATGACGTGGGAAGCCCGGCTGCTACAGATGGCCCTGTGCTGGAAGGCGGATCTGGAATCCAGTGTGGTGATGCCTTGGCTATGGAGAGGCCTCTTGGCTGACAGCAGAGCTAAAAACCTCTCCTTGAGCTCATAAAATCCCAGGATGGGCTGGCTTGGATGGGATCTTAATGTCCTCCTGCCATAGGGCAACTTCCACTATCCCAGGTTGCTCCAACCATGTCCAACCTGGCTTTTTTTCCTGGAAGTTTCCCTTAAATAAAATCAGGGTTAAGAGCTTGGAAAATGGACAAGGAGCCACTAGAAGTCACAATCCCAGAGGACACTGTGGTTGCAAGATCCCATTGTTCCTTCAAACCACCCCTAAAAATTCCATAAAAAGTACAAAAATACAACCCCATCTCTCCCAAGGGAATTTCCTACCTCCCAAGATATCCAGGCACTGGAGAACACACAGCTCCTCAGCCTTCAGAAAAAATAACTCACCAGGCAGAAACAGGATGGAGGAAATTTTGCCAATCTCTTTTGCGGATCTGGAGTCTCCCAGCATTTCCAGGACAATTACCAAGATGCCTGGATGCATCAGGCCAGCCCAGGAATGCTGACAGCAGAGTTAGGGAATTAGCAACATGTGCGAGATCCAACAGTAGCACAAATTTAGGAGTTTAATAATCTGGAGGAGATATCTTCCTGGAATTTTAATCTCCTCCCAGGAAAAATAAACCCCCCCAAGGCTCTTAGCTATTAATCTCCTCACAGAATATTTAGGGCAATCCACGTCTCCTGATTAAAAAAGCCAGACAACAACTGCACGTTAAGTCCTTCCCTTTTCTTCCGAAGAATCTGGCTGGGCAGCTGGGCTGGATTTTCTGAGCCAAGATGGGGGTTCATTCCCAAAAAACACCATCCCAAAAGCACTAAAAATGGTCAAACCATCCTATTTTGTTGGGATAGCCCCAGCTGGGAGATGCTGCCTGGGTTGGACCCTGTGATGGGATCACCACAAGTCATTGTTGTCTGTGCTGTCCTCTCTCCCAAAAAAGGGGAGTCGGGAAGGATTCAGTTGAAGGATTCGGTTCCTCCAGCAGCTCTTGGAGAGCAGCTCCATCTTGTACCTTGCAGAGAAAGCCCAGGAGATGCTACAGAAGGTGACACTTTAGCTTTAATGGCTGGGGCTGGCTTTGGCCAAGCAGAAGACACAAACCAGGCCCTGCTTTAGCACAGCTCCCCCCCGACCCCCTCGACAGCAAAAAAAAAAAAAAAAATCCCAAAATTAACAATAAACCCGAGTTTCCCCCAGACTGAGGGGGTCGTTGGACACAGGAGCTGGGAGGTGGAAGTGCCTCGCTCACCTCTCGGCGCGGATCCGACCAGCGGCGCATTCCTGGGTCTGGGAGTCCTCACAGCCCAGCCAGGCTTGGGAAGCTTCCCAGGCAGCCAGTCCTGGAGCTCCATGGAGCATGGTCAGTACATGGCCTCGTTGTCCCCCACAGCAGTGAAGGGGACACCGCTGTAGGTGCTCTTCTTGCTCCTCTTGCTCTTCTTGCTCCACACCAGGAGCGTGCTGGCGCTCTTGCTGTTCATCAGGCTCTTCCTGCTGTTCTCCTTGTTGCTCTTCAGCATCCCAGATCCCGAGGACATCACTGCTGACTTCCTGTCCACCTGGGTGGGAAAGGTGGAGAGGGGAAGTGAAGCCAGGGGAGCACCCCGAGCTCCATGGAATTCTGCGGTTTCCCACGGGATGCGACTTACGGCTTTGGGACATTCCGAGCCCTGCAGGGTGATGACTCCAATGTCCACCCCCTCCTTCCCGGTGCTCTTCAGCAGCTGGACAACCTCAGCATGCTTGGACCACTTGCAGTCCTTGCCATTCACTGAGATGATGTAGTCCCCCTCCTTCAGCCCAGCTTCCTGCAGGGAATGAGGGAAAACGTGCAAAGAGAATCCTGGAATGGTTTGGAAGGGACCTTCAAAATCATCCAGTCCCACCAGGGACATTTTCCACTATCCCAGGTTGCTCCTTGGACACTTCCAGGGACTGCGCAGCCACAGCTTCTCTGGGCCACCTCTACCACCCTCACATCCAAGAATTTCTTCCCAATATCCCATTTAACCCCACCCTCTGGCATTGGGAAGCCATTCCCCCTCATCCTGGCACTCTACCCCTTGTCCCAAGTCCCTCTCCAGCTCTCCTGGACCCCTCTGAGGACTGGAAGGGGCTCCAAGCTCTCCCTGGAGCCCTCTCTTCTCCAGGCTGAGGAGAAGACACAACTCTGGTCCAGATATGGACCATACCTGGTCCACATCCCAATCTTTGGGGAGATTGTTGTTCCAGAGATGGTGGGATCTGGATGGATGGGTTGGTACTAAGGCAGCAGGGAGACCCTTAGGGCATCCCACCAGGATTCTCCAGCATCTTCTAATGGAAAACAAAGCTGCCCCTGTTTTTTCGGACGTGCCATCTTGTTCCAGCCACTGTCACATCCCAACACAAGGGACAAGGGAGCTGGATGGGCTTCCAGCAGTTAAAAACTGAGCAAAATTCCATGTTTTCCCCTTAGCTATCTCCTAAAAATTAATCTTAATCATTTCCTGACGCCCACCTGCAAACCCCAGCCTGAGCTCCAGCAGGGATGAGTCTCCTCCTGAACTGTTTTAAGACCTAAAAACACCTGGAATCCCTCTGGGCAGCTCCCTTCTGGCATTCCCACGGGAATAGCGAGAAATTGGGATACTCACAGCAGCACAGCCCCCCGGGATGACCCCGGCAATGAGGACAGGGGAGTCTCCTCGCAGGGTGAATCCAAAGCCATTCTCTCCTCTCATCAGGTGGACTCTCCGAGCTGGGTACCACTTGTTCTTGGCTGAGAACACGGAAAGGGGGCCCTGGGATGAGGCAGAAACACGGAAAGCACCTTTTCAACTCCCTGGAATTGCGCATCCTTGTAAAAACCCCAATTCCAGGGATGGGGAGGGGGCAGAGGAAGAAATCCTGTCCTTTGCAGGGAAAACAATCCCATCATCCAAGAAGAGATGATGGGGGTTGAGGCTGTCTGGATCTGGAGGGTGCCACCAGAGGCTGGTCCAGGAGCAGGGTGGTGGGACAGGTCACCACTTCAGGGTCACTTTTCCCCAATTCTTTCCTATTTTCCCCTCTTTTTCCTGCTTTTCCATTCCCACAGCAGCAGGATATTCCTGCCTGCCCTGGGGCTGAGATGCACAAGCTCTCCCTGGGGTATTCATGGGACGACCCCACCACGGATCCCACCACTGTCCTGAATCCCAGTCCTGCTCCCCAGGACCCCAAAAAACTAAAGAGGGCGGGGATAAAGCTCCAGTGGGATTTCCTGGTGCCTCCTGCCACCAAAACCCTTCTTCCCAAGGGACCCTTGGGAAAAGCCCACCCAAAATTCCTGTGCCTGCTCCCCCGTCACCGGAGGAGCTTTGTGACCCATTTAGGGGCCACAGAGACAGATCCCAGCCCTCCTCCTGCTGCTCCCTCCTTGGAAAACCACCGGAGAGAGGGAGAAGAGGCTGCAGGAGGAAGGAATCCAGGCAAGCAGAGCATGCAGGGGAGGAGGATGAGACAGATGCTCCCTTGGGATATTCCCATTCCTGGAGCTGTACGTACCAGCCTGTGGAAGAGGTCGGTCACCTTCACCTGGGAGAAGTTTGGAGATTTGATTTCGGGTTTCTGGTGCGTTTTGGCTGATGGGAGTGAGAGAAAAGCACAGACAAGGGGTGACCTCAGGCAGCTGGGGCAGCTGCTGCTGTCCCAAAGAGGGAGAATGTGACCCCGTGAGAGCCAGGACCTAAAATCCTGGAATAGTTTGGATTGGAACTCAGAGATCATCCAGTCCCCTGTCCACAGCAGAACTCCCTGTGGAGTCTTCCCACCCACAAACCCCCTCCCCACCCAAAATCCCAAAAAACCCCCACTCACGATGGATGTCCGGAGCCTCTCCTGTCTCAAAGAAATCCTCCTCGTGGTCGATCTCGGAATATTTGCTCAGGGAGCGCTTGTGGGCGAAGGACAGGACCTCCTGCAGGATATCCATCTTCCTTAGGATCTTGCACAATCCGTGGATCCTCATGGCCTCCTCGTGCTTCATGATGGCTTTTTTGAGGTGAGCTTTGCCTGTGAGGGAGCAGAGGGAGCTGAGCCCGACGGAGCAGCAGCTCCGGCGCCGTTCCCGCTCGGCTGCCCACGGATTTCAGGAGCGGTGCCACCACCCTGCTGTGACTCAGGGACAGCCCAGTCACGTTCCCCAGCCCTAAATGGGGTCGGTCCCAGCTGATGGAGGGCTGGGAAGGGACCTTGAAGGGTGACCTACTTCACTCCCCTGACGCCGGAGCTGGCAGATGTTCCTGAAAAACCACCCCCGACGTCCCTCCTCACGCTTAACCTCAATCTCCTGAGCAAATTAACTTCCCTCCATCACCTCGGATCCCTCGGGAATGGGAACGTGGAGAACAACCCAGCCCCGTCCTCCTTGGGAAGGTGCAACACATCCCTGTTTTCCAGGCTAAGCCTTTTCCTTTTCCTGCAGGTCCTGCTCTCCATCCTCTGCTCTTTGCTCCTCTCTCCACTTGCCTTCAATGTGTTCCCACCCTTGGGAAATGGAAGTGGTGGGGAAAGAGGAGCTGAAATTCCAGTGACCCACGGATATCAACGCAAAGAATCTCCTCCGTGGGAAACTGCAACCAAGGCAGCCGTATCCAAGGCTGAACTCCCAGAAAAGCTCTCTCCGTGTGTCTCATGGAAACACGCGTGCCTGTGGCATTTCACGCTCAGGACACACGGTGGCAACAGCATCCAGGGAGATGAGGTCTGCTCCAGACTCCCGGAATGCACAGCCAGAGGAACTTAATAACCAAGGGAATGTTTTGGGGTTGGATGGAAAACAGAGAGGACACTCCCCCACCCCAAGAATTTTAATCAAATCTATAAAATGTGAAATTATGGGGAATAATAATAATAATAATAATAATAGTAGAATCATGGAATGGTTTGGGTTGGAAAAGACTTTAAAGCTCATCTCATTCCAACCCCTTTCCATAGGGAGGAACACTTTCCACCATCTCAGTTTGCTTCAAGCCCTTTCTGACCTGATCTTGGACACCTCCAGGGATGGAGATCCACAACCTCTCTGAGTTTTCCCCTTCCTGTAAAACAAATCCAAGCTGAGCTTGGTGTCTGCACATCTATTTTTTAACAGGAATGTTGAACAGAGCCCATTTTCCCCAGGAAAATCAGGCAGAGCTGGAAAAGCTGATGCAAACCACATCTGAGGGTGTTGGGGTGGTGTCACCACAAACCACTTGGATTTTGGGGTTTATTTGGTGGTTTCCAGTGAAATCTGGCTGAGCATCCTGAAGGATTTTGCTGAGGCCAAACTCATTCCTGGTGGGATCTGCCTCCTTCCACAAGTGTGCAAGGAAGGAAAAGAGTTCCTGGGGGAGGCAACACCCCAAATTCCAAGTGCTGAGTTTGCTCTTGATGCAGCCCTGTTGAGGAGCGGCTGCCGAAACACGACTTCAGCTGAATAAGCAGCGTCTGTTCTTTCCCTGGAGCTGAAATTCTGCACGGGAAGAAGTTCTTGTCTCCCAAGAATTCGCTGCAGCTGAAAAAGCCACCCCCTGAGCATCTGCTGTGTCTTGTTTTCCAGCCAAGTCAGCCCAAACCAAGGAGCTTCCAGAATCTCCCTATGGATTTCTCTGTAGCGTTGGGTGACGTTACCTGGCCTGGAACACCTGGAATTTTTCCTCTCAGAGCTGGACAGGTTGGGACAAGCACCACGAGTTGGTCCTCACACCCTCAAGGGGACTGTGATGCCTTCCTGCTTCCCAGGAGAAGAAACTTCCTGAGAAATTCCTCTTTCCGTGGAGAGATCCCCCTAAAATCTCATAATCTGTGGGAATTGTGATGGGATCCAGGATTTTGTGCTCACCCAGTTTCCTCCTCTCCTCGGGATCCTGCAGCAGGACATGAAGTGATGGCCCCTCAGGCATAGTGACATGGAACTGCAGGAAAGCCTTCTCCTGCTCCAGCAGCTCAGCATCTGAGGGAGCTGTGGGAAGGAAACAGATGGGGATGGGATTAGGGACAGGTCAGAGTCACCCAGCCCCCGGTGGCAGTGGGGCCAAGAGGACCAGGAAGTCACATCCACATTCAGGTGGCCCTGGCAGCACCTTCCTGTCATCCAACCACAGCATGCAAGGAATCATGGATGGGCACTGGGATGATCCCAGCCAGGGATGCACCAGGATCCGAAGTTAAGGGGAGGATTTTTCCTGAACACCGCATTTTTTCCCCCTCTTTCCTGCCTTCCTTCGCTCCAATGTGGAAGCAGGATTAGGAATAGAGAGCCCTGTGATTTCCTCACCTGGAGGTCACTGACATGGGGACAAATGAGACAATAAAATCAGGGAATCATGGAATGGTTTGGGTTGGATGGGACCTTCAAGACCATCCAATTCCAACTCCTTTCCATGGGCAGGGACATTTCCACTTGGCTCCATCCATCCTGGCCTTGGACACTTCCAGGATGGGGCAGCCACAGCTTCTCTGGGAATTCCATCCTAGCCCCTCACCACCTTCCCAAGAATTCCTTCCCAATATTCCATCTAACCCTGCCCTCTGGCAGTGGGAAGCCATTCCCTGTGTCCTGTCACTCCATCCCTTGTCCAAAAGCCCTCTCCAGTTCTCCAGGAGCTCCTTTAAGCACTGGAAGGGGCTCTAAGCTCTCCCTGGAGCCTTTTCTCCAGCCCACAGTGCAACCAAGGGGGGATATTCCAGGGAAAAAGAGAGATGGATGCAGCTCTCCCAGGCTCCAAACCTCACACTAGGCTCTTTAAACCCTTTTTTCTACCCCAAATTGTTCCTAATCCTCTTTGGCTCACTCAGGGTTGCATGGCAGCCCCTTTCCCTGGACAGAGAGTGGGATAAGAACCGACCCAGAATATTCCAGGGAGTTTTGTTGCTCCAAACAGAGGATCCCAAAGCCTGGTGAGCACAGGGATCCAGAGAGTTGGGAACTGGCAGCTCCAGGGCTGGCTCTCCCTGTGCCAGCTCCTGCCATGTCAGCATCCCTGAGGGATTAAACTGCAGAGTAAGGAATTTATTCCCAGCTGGTTATGAAAGCAAAAGATTTGTTATTCCGACAAGGGAGAGGTGGGAGCAGGAACATGAGACCCCAGCAGGCAAAAAAATATCCAAAATTAGGCATTTCCTGCAGATTTCTGCTTCCCACAGTGCCTAAGAACACCAAAAAATTTAGGGGAAAGGTTTGCCCTGACCCGTGGACCCCATGGAATCTCATCTCCATCATCATCCTCTCCTGTTTGGATCTTTAAGCCCTTCCAGCTCCACATTATCCCCCTCTCTCCCATCTCATTGCTTAATCCAGCTTCTGCAACGCCCACATGGGACAAGGAAGATTTTGGGCAGGCTCTGGAGTGGGGGAGGGTGTGAGGACAGTCTGGCAGCCACTGGTGTCACTGTCACAGCGCTGGTTTTGGCAGCCAGCCCTCAAAAACCTTGTCAGTCATCCCCCAGGTGGCACCAAAAGTCACCAGGAGCATCTGCTTCCCACCCCCAGATCCTCTGCTCCATCCCAAAATTGCCCCCAGGGTGTTGGGGGTGGCACAGATGGAGATCAAGGGTCACATCTTGAAGTCACGCTCCAAGTGACACCATGGAACCGTGTGTACCTTGCTGCCACCACCCTGAGATTCCCAGCACATCCATCCACGAGGCTGGAAGTTCAGTCCAAGGTATTTTTGGATTCACTTTTGATTTTTGAAGCCCTCAGCTGGCCCAGCACAAGGTAACCCAAAGGATGCTGAGCTGAGGTTGGCAGGCAGGTGACCCTGATTTCCGCCCCCCAGCGCCAAAGGGGACAGCAGGTGACATCCCTCCAGCAGCTTTTTCCTCCCCTTCTTAGGATTTTTTCCCTATGGAAACCAAAAATATGGGAAAATCTGCCTTGGGGATGAATTGCTGAGGCCATAAAGAAGATCCACATCTCAGAGCATTCCAAAAACTTCGGGTGTTGTATCCATAGCCTCTGTTTTGGGGAATCCCTCCCCAAAACCCAGGAATAATGTGGAATTAGTACTTGGATGAGCAGAAAGCTCCCTCCAGGATGGACACTCACCGGGGCAGTCGCAGAGGGCGATGGCAGCGAAATAATGGGAGAGGGCTTTGAAATGCTCTGACTTGACTTGGACCATGGTGGTCCAGGAGAAGGGAACATAATCCTTCACATGGGGCTGGCTCATGGTCTGGTGCACCAGGGAATAAACATCTTCCACCTGGGAAGAGAAAAGAGAGGAGACGGGATGCAGGATGTGCCTCGGGAGATAGTGACAGCAAGTTGTGCTCTCCTGGAAGGTTCTGCCGACCACAAAATCCCACCAAATCCTCTCCTTCCCAAAATCCTCACCCTTGCTGCCTCCTGAGCCAGCTGCAGGCGGGCCAGGAAGTCATTCTGGGCACGCAGCAAGGTCATCTTCTCAAAGACACACTCCTGGACCTGGGCCACCATCAGCCTCACCAGCATGGTCAGGGAGGCTGCACTCATGTCCAGGCTGGGAGCGTTGGAGAAGTTTTCCTTCAAGTAGTTAAAGGCACCTGGAGGAGAGAAAAGCTCCTGGAAGTTACCAGGCTTGTGAGGAAGAGAACCAAACTTTGGGATCAGGCAGGTTTCCCTCCAAAAACATCAAACATCTCACCATTGATGGTGGGTAATAAGATCTGAGGTCCAACCCTTGCCATCTAAACCATCTTTGTGCCCAATTTCTTGTCTAAAGCCCTGGGTGATCCCAGTCCCAAGCTCTGCTTTTTCCATGGGGGGATGGATCAGCATCTCTCTTCTCCACAGCTGGACATCCTTTGGGGTGGCTGTTGGATCATCCCAACTCCTCTTCCCAACTCACCCAACCAATGCGGAGCCACCTCGTGCTCCACCTGTGATCCCTTGGAGATGCCTCTTCCTATGACTGCCCCCACCCCTTCCCGTGCTTCTGTGGATTATTCCCACCTTTGGGAAAAGCTTCCTGGGAAGAGGAAGGAAAAGAGGCAGCCACTTACCAGCTGCCTTCTGGAAGGCATCGATGGCCTGGTTGAGGCCGGGCAGGGAGGCGCGGTCCTGCCGCGCTCCGATCTGGGTGTGCAGCGCCCCGAGGTTGAAGAGGACACTTCCCTTCTCGAAGGCCAGAGCCCTCTGGTGGGATGGGACCCCCGTCAGGGAGTCATACCTGGAGAAGGGAAGAGCCAACAGCTGCCCATCCCTTGGCCATGGTCTCCAAAGTGTCCCTGTCACGGTCCACAAAAAGCGTCCTCACTCATGGAAAGCGTGTTGGAACTGGATGACCTTGAAGGTCCTTTCCAAACTAAACCACTCCATGATCCCCATGGATGCAGGAGGAGCCTGAAAGGTTTTCAGTGCTCAGGTGGGCTTGCAGGCATCATTCCCATCATGGTACATGCCATGAGATTTGTGTTTCCCTCTCCCTCCCCAAATTAACCCACCCAAGGTGACAGCAAATCCAGATCCTGGTGTCCACCAGCCCCGGCAGAGATTCCATCATGGAAATTTGGATCCCCACTCCCTTCCCGACCCAGGTGGGATAGGGAAAGCTGCACCCACCAGTGGAAGAAGACGCCCAAGGTTTTGGTGGGAGGGAAGAAGCGGCTGTCAAGGAAGTAGAGCTGGTTGTAATATTCCATCAGGAGCTCCAATCCAGCCTCGTTGCGGCTCGGGGTGCGCATGGCCTGTTGGAATGGGAGAGGACATGTGGGTGGGAAAAGAGGAAGAAGCT
This sequence comes from Rhabdornis inornatus, assembly GCA_013397075.1. Taxonomy (NCBI): domain Eukaryota; kingdom Metazoa; phylum Chordata; class Aves; order Passeriformes; family Rhabdornithidae; genus Rhabdornis; species Rhabdornis inornatus. The sequence continues at coordinate 698,139 of VWZS01010060.1, read as the reverse complement.
CCCTGGGACAGGTTGGGAGCCCTCAAAGAATGACTGAGAGCTGGGAATGTCCAGCCTGGGGAACAGACAACTCCAGGGACACCTCAGAACCCCTTCCAGTGCCTAAAGGGGCTCCAGGAGAGCTGGAGAGGAACTTGGGACAAGGAACAGGACACAAGGAATGGCTTCCCACTGCCAGAGGGCAGGGAGAGATGGGATTTTGGGAAAGAATTCTTCCCTGTGAAGGTGGTGAGGCCCTGGAATGGAATTCCCAGAGAAGCTGTGGCTGCCCCTGGATCCCTGGAAGTGTCCAAGTCCAGTTTGGATGGAGCTCGGAGCAATCTGGGATAGTGGAAGATGTCCCTGCCCATGGAATGGGATGGAATTGGATGATCTTTAAGAGCCTTTCCAAGCCAAACCACTCCATGATTCTGACATTCATCCATGGGGAAAGTTTGGGTGCTGGGACACCCAAAGGTGGAAGCAGCAGCCTGGGAAAACTTATGGAAATTCTGATTTTATAAATCCTAGGGAGTAAACATGATTTTTTTCCCCTCCTTTCCCAGACTGCTTGAAATTTCCTTTTCTCCAAAGGCTACCTGGAGAGAGAGAAGTTGTTCAGCCTTAAGTACATCCCTCAATTCAGGGGTGGATTAATATTCATAAATGATGATTGTACTACAAATTTTATTGCTGCTCATTTGTAGGTCAGCAGGGAATTGAGGACAGGGGAAATAAACAATTCCTGAATCATCTGTAATATTTTGGAACCTATAAACCAAGTCCAAGGTGCTCCAGCATGGGAATGCTGCACGTGAAATACAAGGAAAAATATGGAATCTGGAGAAAGGATGAAGGGACCCCCCGAAAAGGAAATGTGACATCTCCAAGGAGTGATCCTGGACAAGCCAAACTTTAGAAGCCAAGGGACACCAACCTGTCGCAGCTCCATTAATTCCTTGATTTCCTTTTCAAACAGGACACCCTCCTCTCCATAGTGTTCACTGATGAAATCCTGGATTGGGAAACAGGAGAAAATCCTGATTTTTATGCTTTAAAGGGAGATTTCTGGCAATTCTTTGTAAGAACTTTTCCCTTGTGCCCACAAGGAAACCTCCACTAACTAATAATCTCCTCCCTTTCCTGCTCCCCAGCATCTCCAGAGCTTCATCTCCCACTTTCCCATGTTTTAAGTGCAGTTCCTCTCCATGGACTTATTTTTTGGCGGCTTTTCCAAACTGAAAAATGAATTTCAGCTGCTTCAGCATTGATCAATGAAACCCAAAAGCTCACCTTGAGTGGCACCAGCAAATCCAGCTCCTTGGTCTCCTTGAGTCCCAGAGGGATCATGGGAACACTGATGGATTCACTGGAAAAAGACAAGAACCTGTTTGGTGGTTGGATTAAAAATCTTGGATGGATCCTGCAGGTTGGAGATTAAAAGGAAGCAGCTCCTTGCCCTGGGCTTGTGCTGCTCCTATTAAGAGACTCCACATGGAAAAATGCTCTTCCCAAAAAGATTTGGGAATGGCAGCACAAGAGGAAAGGCGAAAAAAAGAAAACCCAAAATCATCTTATTTTTCCAGCTCCTGCTTTTCAGAGGAATCCTGGATGTTGGGTAGGCAGGGCAGGATCAAACCCTCACCAACACAACAGCCCCCTCTCATTATGCCCCCAAGTTGCTGATAACTCATTAATTAATCATTAATCAAGGAGGAAAAGAGGCAAAGGAAGTTATGAAAACCAGGAGAGCAAGACAGGGAATTTTCACCCACGTTTTCCTTGGAACAAACAGCTCCAGGAGCTATAATTAGTGCAGAAAGCCATTACTGCTCATTCCTAATGAGAATTCCACTGGAATCCAATGCCTGGAATAAACAAAGGGGTTTTTGTTTGGCCTGGGCAGGGTTTGGGGTTGTTATTGCTGCTCCTCATTTCTTTTCAAACCAGGGCAAGCAAGTGGCAAACTAGGAAAACTGAGCATCCCTGATAGGGAACGTGCCTGGAAAAGCACGTGGATGGACACGGAAACGTGGAATTGTGGAATGGTTTGGGTTGGAAAGGGGTTGTAAGATCATCCATTTTCATTCACTGCCATGGGCAGGGACACCTTTCACAAGACCAGGTTGTTCCAGACCTAATCCAGCCTGGCCTTGGACACTTCCAGGGATCCAGGGGTAGCCACAGCTTCTCTGGGAATTCCATTCCAGGGTTTCACCACCTTCACAGCCAAGATGTTCTTCCCAAAAATCCCATCTCTCCCTCCCCTCTGGCAGTGGGAAGCCATTCCCTGTGTCCTGTCTCTCCATCCCTTGTCCCAAGTCTCTCTCCAGCTCTCCTGGAGCCCTTTTAGGCACTGGAAGGGGTTCTGAGGTTTCCCTGGATCCTTCCTTTCTCCAGGCTGGATATTCCCAGCTCTTCTGGCCTGGCTCCAGCCTTCAGAGCATCTCCATGGCCTCCTCTAGACTTGCTCCAGCAGTTTCACCTCCTCCTTGGACCCCAGAGCTGGATGCGGAATTCCAGGTGGGGTCTCACCTGAGCAGGGCAGAGAGGCAGAATTCCCATTTTCCTGCTGCCCACATTGTGGGATGAGCCTGGGACAGGGGAGATTTCTGGGATGTGAGTGCACATGGATGAGGCATTTCCAGCTTTTCATCCGCCAACACTCCCAAATCCTTCTTCTCAGGGCTGTTCTCCATCCCTTCACCCCCCCAGCCTGGATTTGTGCTTGGAATTGCCCCGTCCCAGGTGCAGGATGTTGCACTTGGCTTTGTTGGACCTAATGAGGTTCATCTGGAGCTTATCCAGTTCCCTCTGGATCCCATCCCTCAGCCACGTCACCCACACACCACCTCATGCTGCCATCCAACACCATCCACCTCAGAAAGGGAAAAGAAGGAAAAAAAATCCCAGCATCCCAGAATCATTTAGGCTGGAAAAGACCTCCAAGATCATCGAGTCCAACCTGTGACCAATCCCACCCAGCGCAGACCACTGAGTGCCACATCCAGTCATTCCTTGGAATCTTCCAGGCATGGTGATTCCCATCACCAAAATATCCTGTTAGGAAGAGCTTTGGTGGGATTGTCAGGAAAGGGGGACAATACAAGGGAAGATGGCTCTTTCTTCCCTACTCCTCCTGCTTTGGGACATCAGTGTCCAAAGGATGCTCCATCTATCCCAAAACATTTCCTAGGAAAAGCTGATTTTTTCTCTCCTTGCAGCTCTAGAAGGGAACCACTGATATTCCCTTTTCAGGAATTCTGGCCCATGCCCAAATCCTCCCTATCCTCCAGCCACCACTTCGTGGTCCCCGACCATGGAAAGGTTTGGGATGGAAGGGAACCTCTGAAGGTCATCCCAACTCTCAGCCATGGGACAGACCAGGGAGGACAAGGACAGAGCAGCCTTGCTCCCAGAAAAATTCTATAACAGTGAGAAAAACGAAATCCCAAGGGAACAGGCTGCTCTTCCCAGACCCACCTGTCATTCTGATACACATCCATGCTGCTGTTGAGTTCTTCCAGCTCTTCCTTCAGGAGCTGAAGGTTGGAGTTGACGTAGCTCAGCTCCAGAGCCACTGTTTCCTTCACCTTGTGGTTGCTGGTGGCCCTGCAAGAAACCAATGGATCAAATTTCCCTCTTTTTATCCATAGATTTACTTTTTCCCCTCCAGGCTCAGTTATCCAGTGGTGCCAATCCACATGCACTGAGCTCAACCTTCCCACAGGATTGTGCCTCTGGTTCTCCAGGGGACGATGGAAAGGTTTGGGTGGGATGGGACCTCTGAGGGTCATCCCATTCCAGCTCCTGCCATGGGACACCTTCCACTATCCCAGGTTGCTCCAAGCCTCATCCAAGCTGGACTAGGACACTTCCAGGGATGGCGCAGCCACAGCTTCTCTAGGAATTCTGTTCCACAGCATCACCACCCTCCCAGGGAAGAATTCCTTCCCAATATCCCATCTATCCCTGCCCTCTGGCAGTGGGAAGCCATTCCCTGTCTGATTGTCCTGTCCCTCCATCCCTTGTCCCCAGTCCCTCTCCAGCTCTCCCGGAGCTCCTTTAGGCACGGGAAGGGGCTCTGAGCTCTCCCTGGAGTCTTCTCTTCTCCAGGCTGGACATTCCCAGCTCTCCCAGCCTTTCAGGATTAGGGAAGTTTGAACATCCAGGCAAAGGCTGAGCCCAGGTAAAACTCACTGCAGTGCTGCATCCAGGAATTCCTGCTCCAGAACCACCTTCCCCTTGCCCATTCCCATTTCACCTCCAGTGCAGCTTCAGCTTTGGCTGTGACCAGTCCAGGTGCTCCCCCATCCCAAATAAACAGTGGGATTTGAGGAGGAAAAAACTCATTTTTAGGTGCACAGAATCCTTGTGGAAAAGAAAGGATTTGTGAGCTGCTGTCCTCCCTTCCCTGCTCCTGGCAGGAGCTGTAAACACCAGGGATTGATTCCAGCTGTCCCCAGCAGGACAAGCTCCCAGGCTGATTATTCCCTGCTTATCTTCTCCAAAGGAAAGCAGGAGAGATAACCCAGAGCTGGAAGGGGCTCTGCTCTGGCTGCTGAACCACGCTGGGATCCAGGGAAAACAACACATGCACAATCCCTGCTCCACCGGGAAACCGCTTCCCTCCAGCTTTTCCAGAGTACTGCCTTTGACAGGGATTTTTTATGGATTGAATCCTGGGTCTTGCCCAGCCCTGGTTCAGGGCAGCAGAAGGAGCTCTAGGGTTTTCCTTTGAAAATCTGGTGGTTCAGTCTCCTCCTGCCTCCCCTTTGCCAGGATTCTCCAAGAGCAAGGAATTTTTGGATTCTAAACAAATCAAGCCAAACCACAGCACATCCAAAGATCCCTGTGGCTGCTTCCACAGAAAAAATCCTTCAGCATTCCTGCAATTCCCCAGGCAGCATCACCCTATGTTTCCATATAAACCAGGATTTAATTCCTATTTATCCCCCACACATCCCAACCCCTCCAGGACACTGTTGGTCTGATTTTCCTCCTATATGTATTAAGGACAGTTTTCCCTCCTTGTTCCCAGCTGCCAACAATTTCTTTGGCTCTCAGCAGGCCCCTGATTATTTTCCAGGTGTCTTAGCACAGTTTCCAGGAGGATCTCCTCCATGATTTTGCCAGGAATCTGTTACTAGGTAAAGGTTTTCCTGGGGTACTTGCAAGTGCACTCATTGCAAATAATCCTGAAATGGGTTGGGTTGGAAAGGACCTTCAAAATAATGGAATTCCACCCCTTGGCCATGGGTAGGGACACCTTCCACTATCCCAGGCTGCTCCAAGCCCTGTCCAACCTGGACTTGGACACTTCCAGGGATTCAGGGGTAGCCACAGCTTCTCTGGAAATCCATTCCAGCCCCTCACCACCCTCACAGCCAAGAATTCCTTCCCAATATCCCATCTAATCTCACCCTATTCCACTTTAAAGCCATTCCCTGCGTCCTGTCTCTCCATCCTTTATCCCAAGTCTCTCTCCAGCTCTCAGCCCCTTCAGGCACTGGAAGGGGCTCTGAGTCCTCCCTGGATCCTCCTCTTCTCCAGGATGGACATTCCCAGCTCTCCCAGCCTGGCTCCAGCCTTCAGAGCATCTCCCTGGTCTCCTCTGGAATTGTTCCAGCAGCTCCACATCCTCCTGATGTTGAACCCCAGAGCTGGATGCAGAATTCCAGGTAGGATCTCACCTGAGCAGGGCAGAGGGGCAGAATTCCCCTTTTCCTGCTGCCCACACTGTGTGATGAGCCTGGGACACTGGGAAGTTCTGGGATTTATTCTGTGATTTATTTTTCTTTCTTTCCAAAATCCTGGACATTTTTATCTCCCCCATTCCTTCACTCCATCCCAGTGTTTGAGCAAGGAAGGAAAAGGTTTGCTCTGGCTCTTCCCATTGATTTACCCAGCAAACAAATCCACTGAGCAAACACCACATGGATTTTTTTTCCAACACCCCAGTCCTGCCAACTTTTCTGGGAAAAGACATGAAAAGGCTGAACAGGATAATTTTTTCCAAGCTTTGGGGTAGTTTGTCTTTAAATTTAAAGGCAAAATCCCAACAAATTCAGCTCAAAACTGTTCCAGGCTGGACAATCCACAGCTTTTTTTCCATCAGCACCAGGCTAAAGATCCAAAGGAATTTTATCAATGCACCACAAACCTTTAATTTTGAAGCAATAACCTTTAGACTTGCAACATAATCCCCCCCCTTTAATTTCAAGCTTTGTTATTCCTTTTTCTCCCTTCCCCCCCGAGATTTCCCAAGTTTCATAAGCCTGGAGCACCGGAATGCCGAGAAATCAACTTTATTACTCAGCTGGATTTGTGGGAGGCAGGGAGGGAGGGAAAGTGGCTGCTCCAAAGGACATCCAAAGTCCTGAGCCAGCAAAAAACGAGCCCCCTCAGTGCATTTCCCTGATAATTAAGACGTGTTTTGCATCCCGTTTTTCCTCACTCCCCCTTCCCACAGCTCCAATTCCAACCAAAACCAGGCTGATTTCTGCTGACCCAGCACACTTCCCTCTTTCTTGTTTTTTTTTTTTTACTATAACACAGGAGAGGCAGAAGTTGGGATTCTGTGGCTTTTTTTCCTCAATTAAATGAGGCACATCAGCGGGGATGGAGCAGTGGGATCTCATCCCCCAGGAAAACGTAATTTTTAATGGATCAACCATTATCCCCTTCTTCCAGGTGCAACAGGAACACTCCACTGGTGTTAAGTCATTCCAGTTTTGTAGTGGAAAGTTAATTTTATTTTATCTGCGATAAAAACAATCAACAAATTGGTAAAATATTCCCAAAAAATGTAAGGCATTAAATTTAAGGTATTTTAAGGCAGATTCATGGAATTTTTAATATTAAAGACCTGCCCAGCCTGGAATGTGCTCCAAAATAATAAGGAAAAATGAAATAAACACAAAAGATGCTAAAAAATTTATCCTTGGGATAAAATCCCTGTGGCACTTGGAGACAAGTGGTGGCCTTGGCAGTGCTGGGGGAATTGTTGGATTCAATCCTGAAGGGATTTTCTGACCTATTTATTATTCTGAAGCTGGATTTCATGGAATGGTTTGGGGTGGATCTTCAGAAACCTCCACTTCCACCCTCTGCTTTGGGCAGGGATTTTTCCCTATCCCAAGTTCCTCCAAGCCCCATCCAACCTGGGCTTGGACACTTCCAGGGATCCAGGGGCAGCCACAGCTTCTCTGGGAATTCCATTTCAACCCCTCACCACTCTCCCAGGGCAGAATTCCTTCCCAATATCCCATCTAACCCTGCCCTCTGGCAGTGGGAAGCTATTCCCTGTGTCCTGTCCCTCCATCCCTTGTCCCCAGTCCCTCTCCAGCTCTCCTGGAGCCCCTTTAGGCACTGGAAGGGCTCCAAGGTTTCCCTGGAGCCTTCTCTTTTTCCAAGCTGGACATTCCCAGCTCCCATCCTGGTTCCAGAGCAGAGGGGCTCCAACCCTTGGAACATCTGGACTCACTCCAACAGCTCCATATCCATTGGATCCACTTGCTGGGTTTTCAGGCTGGAGCTCAGCATTCCAAGCCCAACCTCAGCCACAAATTCATTTCCCTTATCCCATCTGCTCCCATCCTGCTGTTTTAACAATCTTCCATCAGCTGAATCTTGGATATCAAGACTCTATTCCTGTCTCCAACCAGATTCCAGAGGCAGAGGGATGCTCAGGGGTTCAGGACTCACCGGAAGAGGTTTTCTGCTCCTGCTCTCATCCTCATTTCCTTGTTGATCTGTTGGTTGATCCGGGCCCGACGGTGCTGGAGTTTGCTGCGCTGGGTCTGGGCAAAGGGGTCACAGCCCTGCTGAGAGACAACGACAGGGTCTCATCCCAAATCCACATTCTGGGATTCAAAAAAATCCATCAGTTCCATAAATCGTGCACTTTCAGGGCCCAGAGTCATGGAATGCCTTAGGTTGGAAGGGAGTTTAAAGATCATGGAATTCCATCCCTTGCCACAGGCAGGGACACTTTCCTCTATCCCAGGTTGTTCCAACCTGGCCTCGGACACTTCCAGGGATGGAGCAGCCACAGCTTCTCTGGGAATTCCATTCCAGGTCCTCATCATCCTTACAAGGAAGAATTCCTTTCCAATATCCCATCTAATCTCACCCTATTCCACTTTAAAGCCATTCCCTGTGTCCTGTCCCTCCATCCCTTGTCCCAAGTCCCTCTCCAGCTCTCCTGGAGCCCCTTTAGGCACTGGAAGGGGCTCTGAGGTCTCCCTGGATCCTTCTCTTCTCCAGGCTGGACATTCCCAGGTCTCCCAGCCTGGCTCCCGAGCAGAGGGGCTCCATGCCTTGGGTCATCTCAGTGGCCCCCTCTGGAATTGCTCCAGCAGCTCCACATCCTTCTGCAGTTGGAGCCCAGAGCTGGATGTAGAATTCCAGGTGGGATCTCACCTGAGTGGGGCAGAATCCCCCTGTTCCTGCTGCCCACAGTGTGGGATGAGCCCAGGCCACTGGGATTTTCTGGAATGTGAGCACATGTTGAGTTTCTCACCCCCCAGACCTTCCCCTGCCCTTGGAATAACCATTTTATTCCCCAATCCCATGTGTTGCCAACAGGGATTTCTTTCCCTGAACTCAGCCTTGAACAGGAATTCCACATCCTCTTCCCAGACTCTGGACATAAGCCAAGATCCAGGGGGGCTGGACATGAGCTCAATATAACCCTAAAGCTCAGGAAGAAATGTGATCCCAATGCCATCCCCAGGATGTGGAGCACAGGGAGTCAGGAGTTCACGGGGATGCAGGAATGAAGAGCACACGGCACTAAATTAATTCCATCCTTTCTGCCTCAGAATTCCTGCAGACAGGGAAAACATGCTGAATTCCCCACTTCAGGAAATAGCAGCCACCAAATTTCCCTCTGGCTCATGGGGTTATTATGGGATGCCTCAGGGAATGGAGCTGCCATGAGGAGCATCCCTGAATCCAGGGCCATAAAAGTGGGGACGATTCCCATCGTGCAATGGAAGATTTAGAGGCCTAAATGGAATGAGCCTCTGGAAGATCCCTGGACAAAAAAAAAAAAATCCCTGGTTGGAAGGCACAAAGCTGGGAAAGAGCATGGAAAGTTCTGAGCCTGCAAAACATGGGAAGATCCCAAAATCATGGATCAGTTTGGGTTGGAAAAGACGATAAGGATAATCTCATTCCAACCCCTTCCCTGGTATGGATTTCCCAGAGAAGTTGTGGATGCCCCTGGAAGTGTTCCAGGCCAGGCTGGATGGGGCTTGGAGCAACCTGGGATAGTGAGAGGTGTCCCTGCCCAGGGAATGAGATAATTTTGAAAGTCTCTTCCAACCAAACCATTCCATAATTCCACGGAATGCTTGATCACCTCTCTGGTGTGACCTGGCAAGGAGGAAATGGAAAATTTTGCATTTCCATAGACTTCAGCTTCCTTAAAATTAATTCCTCATATTTTGAGTCCACTGAGCACTGCTTCCTTTGGAAAAGGGTCTGGGATTAACACTGGGATTTTCATTTAAGGGAAAGATTGGAGCTCCTAATTGCTCCCTCGGAGACTGAGGAATCAGAGCGACTACAGCTGGTCCATAAATCTGTGGGATTAACCCTTTACAGTGATCCATGAATTTGATGAAAGAAGCAAGCTGGAAGCATAAGATCCCAATTATACTGGAAAGGCAGTGGGATTTGAGGAAAACACCCCAATAGTTGCATAAATCTTGGGTCTGAAACACTCAGGAGCAAACAGAGGAAAGTTTGATCCAGAATTGCCACTTCTGGATTTGTCCTGGGGGGAATCCACCCATCCTGTTGGCTCCCTAGGGAAAAAAAATAAAAAATAAATAAATCTAGGAATCAGAAGAAAAAGGGGAACAATCAGGAAGTCAAGCCAGGATGTAAAGAGAAGGTGCTCATTAAAATTTCAAGGTTTAATTTCAAATTTCAAGATGAGATCTCAGAGCTTGACAGATCCATAGACAAACATATGCAAATATACCCAAATATATGCAAATGAGACAGTTCCAGGCTCCCTCCCCGTGCCTCCAGAGCCACGGAAATCCATGCAAAGCTCAACAAGTGGGAAGTTTCTCTTCTCCAGCTCCAGCTCTTCCTGCAAATTCCAGCACCCTGGAGTCCTTTCCACCTCTGGCAAAGGTTTGTTTGGAAGTAGCCAGAGGATTTAAAGGGAATTTTTGTGGGGGAAAAGGAGCAAAAACCACCTGGAGACACAGGGAAGAGGTGTGGGAAGTGGAGGTGGGATGATGGAAAAGGCACAAGTAGAAGGATTATCCAAACCCAAAATAAAGATCCTTTTCTGGAAGGAAAGCACCAGTAATGAAGGAAAGAAAGGAGTGGGATGCAGAAGACACTGGGATGGCTCCACAAGATATTCCAAGAGGGTTAAAACCTCTTCCCTGCAGGAGCCATGAAAGGATTTAGCGAATTGATTTGCCTTCTCCTGCTGGGAAGCACTAAAGCTCTTCACGGAGCTGCGAGGGTTTTTTCCCTTGGCTTTTCCATCAGATTTAATGGGATAAGTTCTCTATCCCTATCCAGGCTCCTAAGCCAGCAGCAAAAAGGTGCTGGAAAAACAGGAGCCCCTGACAGAAACCCAAAGTCTTGTGAGGCTAAGCCAGGAATTCAAGATGAAGGATTTCCTGTGATCGCCAAACATTTTGTTTTCCTCAACGTTTATGAGGCTGGCAAAGTGGAGGAATAAGAGACTGCTGTGCATTTTCCCTCAAGAGGCTCTGCCTTGATCCCAAAAAATCATCCCTGGCTTGCATGGATCAATAGAAATATCAGTCCATGAGGAACAACCAAGCTTCATCTGCAGGAGCTCCTGGAGCATCACAGAAACGTTCTAATTCCACAAATCTTGGAGCAAGAAGGAAATTTGGCTCCAGGGAAGCATAAAAGGCCATCTTTAAATCCAAATATAAATGAGGAAAATGAGGAGTCAAGGGAAGAGAATTCCACCTTCCAACAGTTCAAAGGATCCCAAAGCTTTTCCTCTCAGAGTTCTAGCTGAAAACTAAAAGCCATGGAATGCGTTTCCAGGGATTTAAGCACGACTTACATAAAGGGGAAAAAAAAAATCCCACCAAAATCCCACTGTTAGGTTCCAAAAGGGATTTTCCGCACTGAATTCTTCTTTGCTCAAGCTCTTGAGGTCAGCCCTGTAAGGTCAGAAGGAAGAGGGGCTCTTTCATCCAGGCTTTGGGGTACACCTGGAAAAGGGAATCTGGGGGGTTGAGAAGTGGCTCTGGAGATAATCACACTTTTCCTTACTGGTTTAAAGGTTTTAAAGGAAGAATAAGAACAGAACTCTTCCACAAATTGTGGAGGACCACGGAACAGCAGCTTTTATTTGTACACAGGGAATGATGGATCAGAAATCCATGAAAAGGAGTGAGGTGTGGCCAGCCCTGATGTTTATCACCTGTGACAAAGCAGGATTGGGGTCAGGAATTGGACTCTGTGATCCCAATGAGTCCATTCCAACCCATATCCTATGATTTTATTGGGAAAAGGCACTTTAGGGTCATAAAAATCAGGGGAAATCCAGGCTCTCTGCATGAGGGGAAAAAAAGATTCCATATGACCCTTTCCAGAAGGAACCAAGACCAAGAGCTCCCCTTTGAAGGTCATCAAGGATTCTCCAGCCTTACCTTTGCAGGGAACTTTTGGAATGACTCAAGGGTATTTTTCACCTCCAGCCACCTCTCCCAGTTCCAGAGGGTCCATCCAGGGCAGCAATTACCAGCCCTTAGGGAATGTTTGCTCAGGGTGGACTTTGAACTTCCCACCCCCAGGAGATGAAGCTGTGGGTGACTCCTGGGTGACAGCCACACCCTGAGAGTGATTTTTGACCTCAGTGACAAAAACAAGGCTGTTTTCCAGCACCAGGGAAAAACTGAATCACCTGGAGGAAGAGCTGGAAGCCAGTGAGTCCAAACGGTAATTCCATGACAAAGGGATTTTTTTCTGCTCCTTTGTAGCTGGAAGCTATGGAGGGAAAGTGAAACTGAAGGATATTAAGTGAAATGCGGGGAGAGAAAACTGGGATCCTTGGAAGTGCTGTTCAAGATTCAAGGAAGAGAGAAATGGAGATGCAGTTCCTGAAGAACTGGCACAGACCAGGAATGTGCTGGTAAAATCCAGGCATGGATCTCTCCAGAGAAATGAAGAAGGGGTTGGTAACTAGGAGTTATAGCCCCAGCAGGAATTGCAGGAAAAGCTCCTGGAGACACTGGGAGAATCTGGCTGGATCCCAGAAGCTGCTCCACAGCTCAGCTGCCTGAGACTGGACCAAGCTGGGCCAGTCCAAGACCAGTTTTGGCCACAAAGGAGTCACCACCAGGATTCCTCCCAATTAGGGGAACTGGGGAATGCCCAGAGAGAAACTGAGGAAGTTTAATTTGCCTGGAGACTCGAGACATCCATAATGTGGGAAGAGGAGTGATCAGCTGGTGCTGAGCTCAGCTCCACAGGCAGCCCCACCTTCCCTTTCCCAAGGACAGGGAATGTAGGGAAGCAGGACTTCAGCCACTCTGGATCACTGCCATGGGTGTGGAGAAGCACATGGAGACCCTTTTGTGCCAGGAAAAGGGGTATTGAAGGGATGATGGAATCATGGAATGGCTTGGGTTGGAAGAGACCTCAAAGATCATGGAATTCCACCCCCTGCCACAGGCAGGGACACATTGCACTACCCCAGGCTGCTCCAAGCTCTGTCCAACGTGGCCTTGGACACCTCCAGGGATGGGGCAGCCACAGTTTCTCTGGGAATTCCATTCCAGCCTCTCACTACCCTCACAGCCTAGAATTCCTTCCCAATATCCCATCTAATCTCACCCTATTCCCATTTAAAGCCATTCCCTGTGTCCTGTCCCCAGTCCCTCTCCAGCTCCCCTGGAGCCCCTTCAGGCACTGGAAGGGGCTCTGAGGTTTCCCTGGATCTTTCCCTTCTCCAGGCTGGACATTCCCAGCTCTCCCAGCCTGGCTCCAGAGCAGAGGGGCTCCAGCCCTCGGAGCAGCTCTGTGGCCTCCTCTGGATCTGCTCCAGCAGCTCCACATCCTCCTGATGTTGGAGCCCAAAGCTGGACCACAATCCATGATCCCAGCCCCATCCACTGGGGCCATGGTCTGCAGCTCCAACCTCAACCCCACAAATTTCTCCCACTAAACACCTACAACATCTCCTACTCCAAAAAAAACCCCACAACAACAAAAACAAAACAAAAAACCCCCAAAAAAACAAAACAAAAAAAAACCCAACAAAACACAACCAGGGATTTATTTCCATGCCCTCTCAGCAGCACCAGCATTTCCTAACACAGTTTTTCCTCCAAACAGGAAGTATCCAAAAGCACAGATGATCCAGCAGCTGGAAAGCCTGGAATAGGATAACTCTGAGCACCTGTTTTAATCCCACAAACACACTGGTCTTAAAAGCATTTTCACAGAGCTGTCAGCTGGAATTTTTATTCCTCTTTGGAATTCACAAGTTTTTGAGTCAGGCCAGCACAGGAGAAGTGGCCAAGTAAACCTGCTTTAGCCACATTATCCCATGGGACAGAGAAGAAAACAAAAGCCAGGGAACCACTCCACATACAAAAACAGGCTTGGAAATTCTCTTTTTTTTTTCCTCCATGGTTATCCAGAATTTCCTTCCTTTTTTCCCAGCCAGAAGCATTTAAGAAATTAATATGAGCTGTTATAAGATAAGCAGGAAGTGACACAAAGTGGGTTTTTACTCCCTGAAAGTCTATTTAGATAGGAAATTCCCTATCATGGAATTAATCTCATGGAGCACCCTGGCTCTGAGCTGGGTTTCTGTGGGAGACAGGAGCAGCTAAAACCTCTAAAACCTTTTATTGAGAATATGGTTACATCACAGAGCCTTTGAACAAATGAGGGGAGGATTAAGGTTTTAAATTTCCCAAGTGGCCTCACTGGTGGTTCATGCAGTCAGCAAGAGGAAGAAAAAAATAAACCCAGGGGTAGGAATAAAAATCTGGGGGATTGGGGGTTTTAAACAGCACAAACTGCAGCTAAAAATTGAATTTTAAGAGGGTGAAAGTGCTCTGAGGAGGTGGAGGAGGCAGAGAGTCAGGGCAAGGTGCCAGCAGGAAACAGGTGGATTAAGTCTTCACTCCTAGGACAGAAAACTTGGCAAAAAAAAGGATTAAAAATCACTTTTTCAACAGCATCCAGGATCCCCTGCAACGGAGGAAACACAGATCCACACTCCTGATGTTGTCAGGGTGATAAAAACAGCAGGAAAAGGTTGTATTGATAATTTATTTTAAATAATAACAAAAATAAAGTGATAGAGCTGATCAGGTGTTCTGCTGCTTTAATTAAAAAACAATCATATTATGACAGAGGCTGCTGATGCCCTGACCTGTTCTCCCTCCAAAGCTCGGTAATATTTTCCATGTTTTTCTTTATGCTCCAGACTCAAAAAGAAAAAAAATTGGGAAAAAAGTCCCAAATCCCTCCTGTTCATTTTCCCTCACGAGCAGCACCTGCTCCTTAGACAAGGCCCCCAGTTAAACCCCGACCTGGTTTAAGGTTGCAACTCCTTGAGCTGCAGCCCAGGCTCAAGTGACTCCAGATCAGATTGATCTGGGGGGGAGAAAAAAAAAAAAAATCTATTCCAGAGTTTGGCTGAGTTTCGCTTTCTTGGTTATTTGGGATTTCTTTTTATCAGGGGTGTTTTAGGACTTTTTGCAAGAAGAGCTCAGATTATGGAGTGAACTCACTGCTAGCTTATCCCATTGGATCTCAGGGGGTAAAACACTTAAATAGACCCAAAAATTGAATGTTTTCCATGTTTTGTTGCTCTCTGACCCCAAGAAATCAGAGGCTGGTGGCAGCCTGAGGACAATTCCCACTGATTCCATCCCAATTGTTCCCAATCAAACAAGGATGCTGGCAGAGCAATCAGCCCCATCTCTCCTGCACATCCCGACTTTCCTTGGGAGCAGCTCCCGAGGAAAAAAACTCCTCAGGAAGCAACACCTTGCCCAGCACCTGTGGGAACACCTGGCTGGATCAGCTTCCCATGGGCAAGAAGGGAGAAAAAAACCCAAAATATCAGGGAATTAGGTAAAAAGCAGGCAATGGGAAGCTTGGGGATGGAGCCAGCAGAAAAGATAGGATTCAAGAGTGGAGTTTTAGGGATGAGGAGCTGGGAGGGAGTTGTTCAGGGCTGTTTATGGGGCAGAACAACATTTCCACCCCTAGCAGGGTTGGATGTCCGTGTGCCCCCATCCATGGGGACAGCCATCCCTATGGATGGGACAGGGATACGGGACCAGCCCCATCCCATCCTCACCTTGCGCGTGCTGCCGCTCTTCGGGCCGTGCAGGAGGACGAGGCCACTGTCCCTGTCCCCATCCGGGCTCTCCTCCTCGGGGGGCATCATTTCCTCCAGGGATGCAACATCCACAGGCTGGGAATGGGGGGCTGGAGCTGGGGCGCTCCTGCTTGAGCTCACGCTGGGGTTTCGGCGACCCCTCCTTTAGTCCCACAGGGGTCTAGATCGCAGGCTTGTCCTAAGTGGGGGTTTAAACCCCCCCTTAATCCCTGCTTTGCTCTGTTGCAAAGCCTCCCGCACTCAACATCTGGCCAGATGTGAACCCACAGCTTCCCTCCCCCAGCAGAAATAGTTTAGGTAAAAAAAGGAGACACAAACTCCACAGACCCTCTTTGTAAAGCTACGCCAGGTAGGGGGATATTAAATCTCACCAGACCCTAAACGGGGGATGTTTAAACCCCCCCAAAGCCCGCTTGCAAGAGCTACTCTAGATAAAGTAAAAAAAGAGTTTAACCCCCCCCAAACTCTCCTGGCAGAGCAACCCTAAAGACGAGGGTGTTTAAACCCCTACAAACTCTCCTTTCAAGAGTTACTCTGAATGGGAGTGGGGGTTTAAACAGGGGTCAAACCCCCCAAAAACCCCTTTACAAGGCTACCCCAAATGGGGGCGACCCCTCCAAGCTCCCTTTATAGAGCTATCCTAAATGGGGAGGGGGGGAAGTTTAAACCCCTCCAAAACCCCTTTTCAGAACTACCCTAAACACAAGGAGTTTAAACCCACCTCGTACAGCGACCCCAGACGTCGCAGCGCAAACACCCCCAAAATCGCCCTCCTAGAGATGCTCCAGCCAAAGGGACCCCCCCGAACTTCCTTCCAGAGCCAAACCTCGCCGACCTACAGCCCCACAGCCCTTTCCCGTACAGACCCCACCCCGGGGCGCCCCGGGACCCTCCGGCCGTGCCCCCGCTCACCCCCGGTGCCCCCTCAGGCCCCGCCAGCCCCGGAGCGATCGCGGCGACTCTGCCGAGAGCGGGGCATAAGCAGGGCGGAGGGGCGGGACTTAACTGCGGCGCAACCAATGAGAGATCGGCGCGGCGTTGATTGACAGCATAGCTACCCAATGGAAGCGCGGGATTGAGAGAGGCAGTGGGGGGAGGAGCGGAGGGGCCGTTGCCCGTGGCAACGGTGGGAATTAGAACGCGGGTGACGTCACGGTGGGCGGGGCTATAAGCCACGCCCACAGGCACGGCTGGACTCGGGGGGGGGCCCGCCATCCCGGCTCCACATCTGGGTGGGCTCCGATCCCAGTCCGGACACATCTGGATGATCTCAGCTGAAACAAGGGGCGCCTTCCCCATCCCGGCCACATCTGGACGACCTCCGACTCCAGCCAGGCGACCTCCCCCATTCCAGCCACGTCTGGGCCTGTCCCCACTGCCTCCCTCACATCTGGGAGCTTGTCTGTTCCCACCCCGGCCACATCTGGATGGTCCCACCTACCACAGGGAGCCCCCGCCCGCATCCCAGACACATCTGGGCCACCCAATTTCTAACCAGGTGTCCTCCCTCACCCTCCTGGCCACATCTGGGAGGTCCCTCCCTCATTCTTCCCCCGGCTCTCCCCCGCCTTCCCCTCAACATCTGGGCTGCTGTGCCCTTGCCCTGTTGTAGCCATGGTAGCTGGTCCTCTATAAACCATTGTTTAATATGAAATACAATAAAAAGTTAATGAAGAAATAAAATGAAATCCCCTTTATTCCTTTCTGCAGCCAAATCCTGCCCCATATTCCCACTCTGAACCTTTGTCACCGACCACAAGAAGGTCCCCGAGTCTTTACGTGGGCCACAATGAAATTAAAGAGTGATAAATCCCATTCATATCAGTGGGACACAGGGAATTCCATGCAGATCCAGCTGTTTATTGGGTGGAAAATGTTAGCCCAGGATACATTAAATATTTTATAGGGTGTGGATTTATTTTATGACTGCATTTATTAAACCCGTTCCACCTTTTCCAGTTATTTTTTTTCATCAGGGCTTCAAGGACTGTGTGATCCTAAGGAAGGGCTTCTCTCCCTCCAGGATTTTCCAATCCAAAAGGAACAGCTGTACTAGAAAAGTGGAATTACTGATTAATCTGGAATATTTTATGGATGCAACCCCCAACAGCTGCTGTGGTGTCACCAAGCAGTGCAGGGATCCCATTCCAGTCTGGTTTTCCCTAAGGATGAGCCAAACCCCCTTTGTACTCCACTTTTCCCAAGCAGAGCTCCAGATGGAGCCATCCCATTCCAATTCTCCCCATTACAAAGAGCATCTATGAAGGGAAAAATCCATAGAAATACACAAAACTCAGCTTAATTTTTAAGGGATTTATCCCAGGTTGTGTTGGGTGGGATTGAGGAGCAAACTGGAGCTGCTCTAGGCTAGGACAGATTTTTCCCAACTCACACCCCTGCAAAACCCATCTTTTTCCATCACGGACATGGAAAACTTAAGAGAAACTTCCACCAAGCTGAATAAATCTTATGGAATCCAGGGAAAAATGGGAGAAATTCAAATCCAAGCTGTCCTTGGAAGGAGGCGGACAAGGGCAAACAAGCCCTGGCTTGAAGTTGTCCTTCCCTGCTCCCTTCCCCGGGGCTGGCTCCCATCCCTGGACAATCTCTACTCATCCAGCCAGAAAGGTGGCTTAGATGTGTTTTTCATGGGATGGTGCAACAGGGATCAAAGAGGTTTTCCCAGATCCAGCCCTTCCTCCGGGGGTTTCCACTCCCGGCCTCGAACCGGGCGGGACCTTCCCAGGGGAATGCAGGGTCCCCGCTACTCATCCTGGCTGGGGATTCCACATGGAGCAGTGCCCTTTATTGACTCCAAATCCCTTAGTTTTCCTGTAATTATGGGATGGTTGGGGTTGGAATGGGCTTGAAAGGTCATCCAGTACAGAGGGCAGGGAGACCTTCCACTAGAACAGGTTGATCCAAGGCTTTGGACACTTCCAGGGATGGGGCAGCCACAGCTTCTCTGGGAATTCCATTCCAGGGCCTCACCACCCTCACAGCCAAGAATTCCTTCCTAATATGCCATCTAATCTCACCCTGTTCCAGTTTAAAGCTTGTTCTGTCCCGCCATCCCTTGTCCCAAGTCCCTTTCCAGCTCTCCTGGAGCCCCTTTTGGCACTGGAAGGGGCTCTGAGGTTTCCTTGGATCCTTCTTTTCTCCCCTAATTTTGGGGAAGTTTTTGCCTGTTATCCCTACTCTCCATCACGTATTCCCACCTCCAACACCTGTTCCCAAGTGTTCTCCTCACACCTGGTTTGGGAAGGATGAGGACATTGCAAGATTCAGCTGGGATGAAGTTCCCCGATGTCATCAGTGGCAGGTGGAAGCAATGGACTCATCCCATGAAAAGGGCTGGAGAGCAGTGGGATGGGTTTTAGGATGAGAGTTATGGGCAGTAGGATCCAGTGGGATCTGGGCTTTGTGCCCAGACCCTTCCACATCCAACCATGGAGCTCTGATGGATGAGAGGCAGCTGAGAAAAGATGGATTTGGGGATTGATTTGATGATGTAATTGAAGAGGAAGCATCTCCTGCCAAGTAGGTTTTCCCAGATTATCTTTAAATCTGTATTTTCGGCCCCATTCTCTACCTGAGTGGTCCAAAGTATTTCCCTGCTTCCCAGGTCTCCTTGCTGAGGAACTGCTCGTTGAGGGGCAGTCCCAAAATTCAGCTTTTGGGCTAAAACTTCATTTCCCAGGGTGCATCCTGGGCTGGGAGCCTCCAATCAGATTGAGGGAGACTTTAAAGGAGTTTCCTGGGGGAGAGGGGATTTCCCTTAGGGAAGCAGCTGGGTGTGGAGTGCGGTCTTATCAAGGCTGTCAGGGGTTGGGAATGTTCTCCTGCACCAACTGAGCTTCATCCCAACTGCAGCTCCAAGTGCTCTTGGAACAGCAAAGCTTGGTAAAATAGGGAGTTTTCCCATATTTTCCAAGTGTTTTCTCCTCCCAGAAAAACTTTCAGAATGTTTCATACTGGTTTTCACTTACCTCCTTGAGAAATCCTGTTTTTTTTTTTCCTCAGCGTGGAGGTTTTTCATGGGGATGGGGACCAGGAATATGACCTGTATTCCTTGCATCCTCTTGAATTTCTAGGGAAAACAGGGATTTGGGAGAGTCTGGCTGCTCCATGAAAAGAGGAGAGGGGAGAGGTGGTGATAGGGACTCAATATCTCAATTTATGCCATTTCTCTGCTGTGCATAATTGTTTTTAATTGGGGTGGTGGAAGCTGTGAAGTCCTGAACAATTTAGTAAATTTCCTTTTTTATTTATTTATTTTTTTTCTGTCTTTTGTTTTGCCACCTCCAACAGAAATTCAGGGACTGAGTTTCTAAAGGATTTTCCTTCTTTTTTTTCAACATGGGTTAGCTTGACCCTGTGGGCTTCAAACTTCGGGATTGAGTTGTGGGGCTTCCTTGGAGAGCAAAACTGGCATGGCACCAACCCTGTTCTGCTTCCCTCTCATTCCAGTGACTGCCCTTGGATTCTCTGCCTTGGCACGCCCAAGGAATTGTGGATGACGGAGCCATGGGGGTGTCAGAAAACAGTGGGGTAAAGAGCAGCAGCAGGTGGGTACCATGGAGCATGGCAGGGAATTTTTGGGGGGTTCCAGCTTTGTTATCCCACTAGTTTTCCTGGGAATTTCAGTGCTCAAGCAGAGAAATTCCTCTAGAATTCCTTTGGGAAGCAATTTTTGGAAGCTGCTGGGCATAAGGATTAGGAAGTATGGCATCATGCCATGGTTTATTATCACCAGTAAGGGGTTGGTTTCAGTGGGATCAATTCTTCCTTATCCCAGGAAGCGAAAGAATGAGCTGGAAAAGGGGCAGGACAAGCCAAAGTTGCTCCCAGTGAAGAAGAAGAAGGAGCTGGAATGCACAGTGAAGGTATCAATCCCGACCCCTGTGTATTAGAGTGACCACTGTAATTATCCCAAAAATCCTATGGGACTCAAACCCATGGAATGAGCTTCCTTTTCCTTTATCCTGCTCTGTCCTGGTGTAAAGCCTTCCACGATAAAAGGGAAGAAGAAAAATCCACCAAAAGTCAGGGAAAAGCCACTGCAGGAGAACATCATCAGCAGGTCAGTCCTTGGATTGGGATGGAGATGGGATCTGCAGGGCTGGGGTTTTCCATCTGGGTTATCCCAGAGTTGTGCCTTGGAGTGCCATGTCCAGCTCTGCTTCCCTTGTGCTGCTTTGAGTACCAAAAGGAGTTTTTAACAGGGAAAAATAAAGAGTATGGAGTGATGGGAAAAGGGGAATCGCCTTAAGCTGAAGGAGGGAAGGTTTAGATTGGATATCAGGAAGGAATTCTTCCCTGTGAGGGTGGTGAGCCCCTGGCAGGGGTTTCCCAAAGAAGCTGTGGTCTGCCCTATCCCTGGAAGTGTCCAAGGCTAGGTTGGAGCAACCTGGAATAGTGGAAGGTGTCCCTGCCCGTGGAAGCAGCTTGGAACATCATCCCTTCCAACCCAAACCATTCCATGATCCTAAAATATGTGTGTCCCTTCTCTGTCCCCTTTCTGGCCAAGAAGCTCCCTGAAGCAGGAGGCTGCAGATGGGAAAGGCTCAAGCCTCTGGAATGGGATCCAAGCCGAGGAGGGAGCTCCATCGGGATTGGTACGTGGTGGTTGCTGTGCTGAAGGATTGGAGAGTATTCCTGTGGTCCCTGAAAGGAGCTTTTGAGCATCTGGAGTTAAATTAAGGGATAAATGTCCTGGTTTTGGGGTGGAATGCATCACACTTTGCCATTGGCCCAAACTGATGCCAGTGGGGAGCACCAGGATATGGGCAATTCTCACTTCCTAAGCAGGAGGTTGGGATTGGGAATCCCTTCCTCAGGAACCTGGTTTTCACTGCTTTCCTTGTTCATGACCCCCTGCAAGTGTCCAAGGCCAGGTTGGATGGGGCTTGGAACAACCTGGGATAATGGAAGGTGGGAGTGAAATGAGATGATCCTTAAGATCCTTTCCAACCCAAGCCATTCCATGGTCTTTGGCTGGTGCTGGAGAGCACAAAACCCAGGAAATTCCTGTTATATTTTGCTTTTCCTGTGTTAATTTGCCCTCTTGGTCTGTAAATCCAGCAGAGGTGCTTTTCCTTTTTCCCCTCTTTCCATCCCTCTCACAAACAGGATCCCAAATGTCCCCAAACTGTCCTGGATGGATCAAATTCAAGGAGCAGCCTGGAAAACCCCCCGGGGGGTCCTGGTGTTCCTGGCATTCCTGGTACAACCATCAGGCCTTTGCAGGCAGGAATGACTTTGGAAGGTCGTGGCTCTTCCTGAGTTTCCCAACAGGGTTTCTGAAGGATTGTGAATCCAAGAGCAGGCGTGTTCCCAGGGAATGAAAGTTTATGTGGACATAACCAACCTGTAATTAACTCAGGGTTTTATTTTCCTCTTAATGAGTTCACCCAGCAGCTTTCAGGAAAAATCCCTGTGTGGTTTTGGCTTCCCTTGAAAGCCTTGGGAAGAGAAACTTGGGGAAGTCAGGATTTAGAGTGAGAGCCTTGGTGCTTGGCAAGCCCTGGATGAGGCTGGGATGAGTTTTGGGATGCCTTGTATGGTCAGGAGCAGGAGAAGATGGTTCCAGCTTGGAAAATGAGCGTGAAAACAGTGGGATGGCATTCCTGGTGGCCACCAAGGGACAGATTTTTGGGCTCTGTGTCCTCTCCAGGCTCGGTTTCTTTAAGGTCCTTATTTTCCCTAGATTTTGTTTTTTTTGTTTTTGGCTTTTTTTTTCCTTTCTCCAGGATTTCTGGTGGCCTCCGTGGGTCAGATTTTAGGGATCTCTTTGTGTGTCCTCTGATCTAATTTTCTTCCAGCTCCTATCCTTATTTTCCATATATTTTGATTTTTTTTTTTCCTTTCTCCAGGATTTCTGGTGGCCTCCGTGGGTCAGATTTTAGGGATCTCTTTGTGTGTCCTCTGACCTAATTTTCTTCCGGCTCCTATCCTTATTTTCCATATCTTTTTATTATTTTTTTTCCTTTCTCCAGGATTTCTGGTGGCCTCCGTGGGTCAGATTTTAGGGATCTCTTTGTGTGTCCTCTGACCTAATTTTCTTCCGGCTCCTATCCTTATTTTCCATATCTTTTTATTATTTTTTTTCCTTTCTCCAGGATTTTTAGTGGCTTCCAAGGGTCAGGGTTTAAGGATCTGTTTGCATCCCCTCTGAGCTCATTTTCTTTTAGCTCCTATCCCCATTTTCTGTCCTTTTTCTTTTTCCTTGCTTTCTGCTCATCCTCATTGTATTTCCCACCCTGTGGCATTGCTCCCCACCTCTCTTTCCCTCTTGCCATCTGCTGGAAGGGTGATTTCATCTTCCAAGCACCTGGAATTTGATCCATGTTTATCTTGGAGCCCTCCCATCCCTTCTGTTCCCTGGATTGCTCTCCCAGCAGTGCTTCCAATGAGCAGGTGGTTGAGGAGGGCTGGGAGTTTTCCTGTATTTATCCATAAAATTCCTTTATTGTGCTGGTGGAAGGAAACAAGGGATTTCCTAACCCCATAAAACCTCAAAACTTGGGAAAACCTGGTATTTTGGGTTCCTGGATTCCAGCCAAGGGGGCTGAGGGAAGAAGGAGTGCTGGTTGTGGGTGATGCTGCTTTGGGGTACCTGTGCCAGGGAACCTTTCCTAAATCCTTGATATTTTCCAGAAGGAGACCAAAGCAAACTCCCCTCAAGGGCCATCAGTGAGGCTGGAAGAGTCTTCCAGGTGAGTTGGGTCATTTTTTGGATTTTTTTTCTTCCAGGGAACTGGAATTTTGTCCTTTTTCTTCTCCCTGTGGAGCTGCACAATCCTGGTTTTCCCTCCTGGATCACTGGTGCCTTCCTGGAGTAGCTTCCCCACATCCTGGTGTTTTCTATGAGTTTAAAGCTTTCCAAAAACATCCAAAGTGGAATTTGAGGCTCGGTCCTGGCATTTGAGGGTGGAGAGGGAAGTTCCAGCTCCATCCACCCTCCCCAGCCAGCAGGGTGTGATTGCTCAGGTGCACATTCCTACATAAATTTGGGGAACCCCTGGTGGGAACAACCACCCTCCCAAATCCTGGGAAAAGGCAGTTCTTTCCCTCTAGATCCTGGCAGAGATAGGAAGCAAAAATTCCTAAAGCTAGTTAATCCTCTCTGCCTCTTAAAAATTCCCGGTGGGAGGCCTCTAAGAAAACCTTTGGAGGAAGGAGCCAATCCCAAAAGTTGCTGGGATTTTTTTGAGTCCTGGATCTGCTCCCTGCCAATGGGATTGGAGGGGCTGAGCGTGTTCTGCAGGATGATTTTCCCTGAGGAGTTTAGTGGGGATTGTGTAACATGTGTTTCAGTGTGGAAAAGCATCCTGCTCCTGTTTGTTTTTGGGAACTTGTTTCCTTCCCAAGCCAGCTCGAAGGGCTTTCCTTGCTTTGATGTCCCACAACCTGTAATTAATTATCTGCCTAGACTAATTTATAGAAAGGGGCCAAAATTCACACTTTCTGTTCCAGAAATTTTGGCATATTTTGGCTAAAAGCAGGAATTGTGGCTCTTCTCTATGTGGAAGTCCAGAAAGAGCAGTCATTATCCTGCTTGTGAGGAGGAAAGTGGATTTCCAACTTTTTTTGGGGGGAAGGATGAGGGCAGTTGGCTGTGCTTCCAATGAGTTCCTGCTGGAGGATCCAGAAGCTGGGAAAAGCAGGGCATGGATCTGATTCATGGCTTGAGCTTAGCTCCAGGCTTAGCTAGGATGGACCAGAGGATTTGGTTGGGTGGTGACAATGACCCAAAAGGAAAAGACCCAGGTTTCCCTGTGGGAAAGGGACACCATCACTTCAACATTCAAGTAATGGAATTGTTAAGGTTGGAAGAAATATCCAAGGTCACCACTAAACCACGTCCCAAAACAGCACATCCACAGTTTTTGGAACACTTCCAGGGATGGTGATCTCACCTGGACAGCCTCTTCCAGTGCTTGACCACTGGAAATTAGGAATTTTTTCCTAATACCCCACCTAAATCCACCCTTTGGAGCTGTAGGCTCAAGCCTAGGAGACATTAAACTTGGTTTAGGCTGTGCTGCTGTTTCCTCGTTCTTATTTTGCTTGGTTTTTCTGGAATATGAACAACTTGAAGACTCACAACTCCCTGCCTGGCTTGAAGAAGCCTTGGGAGAAATTATAGGGGCAGGTTGGTGCTTTATAATGGTTGCAAATCCCACAGAATTCCCAAAGATTCACCTGAGCTCTCTGCTGAGCAGGGAAACACTCTTGGATCCCTCACCCACATGGATGGTGGAGATCATGGATCTGGACACTCCTTGTCCTGTTGTATTGAGGAGGCTCCTTCCCTGTCCTTCCCTCCCCATTCCCCATTGGAATAATCCCCACAGTCCCAGGAGCCGTGTCCCATCTGTCTCCTTTTCCAGTGTGTCCATGATTGACCTGATCCCTTCCTTCGTGCTGTTGCTGCTGATGAATCTTTTCTCCTGAGGTTTCTCTGGGAATATTTCCTTAGAACCTCCCCTGTTTTGTCTGGAGACCTTGTGGTTCTGCTACTTTGAGCTTCCTCATCCCATAAGATCCAGCTTGCGGTCATATATATCCATGTGGTGCTGCCATGGTTGGAGGGAAATGAGAGAGCAATTCCCTAATTTGTGATGGAAGAGGGGAATGCTGGTGGTGAGAATTGGCTGTGATGTCATTGTAGGTCCTGGGACAAATCCCAGAGAGCAGGACCTGCAGTGGGAGAGCAGCTCTTGGAGACCCGGAATGGAATTGGGGTAGGAAAACTGGGGGGAATGTCACCCCCTGGACCTAATCCTTCATCTCCACCATTCACCTGGGATTTGGGATAACCTCTTTCCTTTCCCAACATGTTGTCCCTTATTCCTGCTTCCTACAGGTCCCAAGTGAAGGTGATGCTGGTGGGGTTGCATCCCCCTCTGGAGATCCTTTGGAGAGGGATGTGGGGCTCACAGCTGTGAGGAAGAATGAGGAGAAGGAGCTGGATGCCCCTATTCCACAGCAGGAAGAGGATTCCCAAGCCCCAAAAAGAAAAAGAGGGGATAAACAGGAGGAAAATAAGCAGGAAAAGGGATTGAAGGGGAAAAGAGGGGATAAACAGGAGGAAAATAAGCAGGAAAAGGGATTGAAGGGGAAAAGAGGGGATAAACAGGAGGAAAATAAGCAGGAAAAGGGATTGAAGGGGAAAAGAGAGAGGAAGGATAAACTTGAGGATTTGATGGAAGGGGGGGATGAGGGCAGGAATTGGGAAGGGGGACAGGGAAGAGCCAAAAAACAGAGAAGCAACAGCAGCCAGGGATGGGATGATGGGGAAAAAAAGGAGGAGAAGGGAAAAGCAAAGAAGTACAAGAAGGGGAAAGTGAAGGGGGTGGAAAAGGTGGGGAAAAAGAAAATAAAGAAGGAAACATTGCTGGAAGAGGAGCAAGAGATGGAGAAAGGTGAGGAGGGAGAGAAAGGAGCGGGAGGTGAAGAGGAGAGGGTGGGAAAGGGAAACAGAGATGGAAAAGGAATAAAGGAGGAAGAGGTGGATGAGAAAGGGGAGGAAGGATTGGGAGAGACTGGGAGTGCAGGGATGGGGCAGGAGGTGAAGGAGGAGGGTGAAGGGAAGGGAGATGTTCCAGGGAAAGAGAAAAAGCAGAAAAACAAGAAGAAAAAGCCAGAGGGGGAAACAAAAGAGATGGAGAAAAAGAGTGAAGAGGATGAAACCTCAGGGGAAACTGGGAAAATGAAATCTAAGGAAGGAGAAGAAAAGAAAAAGGAAAAGAAAAATAAAAAGACCAAAAAACAGAAGGAAGAAGAAAAAGAGGCTGAAAACAAATGGAAATGGTAAATTCCAGCATGCCTTTGGCAGGTCTAACCCTGGGACTGGGATCATAGCTTTATTTTGTCGGGCAAAACGGGGAAAATTCCTTTTTTTTTTTTTGCTATTTTCCTATATTCCCTTGAGCGTTGAACTTGCCGCTCTTGGAAATGGGTGAGAGACAAAGGAAGGTCCTGGATGCACAGCAGGATTTGTATTAGAATTAAAAAAAAAAGAAAATTATTTATGATATAAATATCTCCTCCAATGATTTTCCTGGTGCTCGCCCTGGGAAGGGAGAAGTTCATAATTACAGGAAAGAAATAATAATAACAAGTTAAAGACAGCAGCACCTCTATCAGGGAGCTGTGGAAGGGCTGAATTCCTTCCCCACTTCCTTCTCCAGCAGATTTGGGATGATCCAGGCAGGTTTTTTAGGGAATTTTTATTTTTATGTGGCTGCTGGGCACTGGATTATTTTTTGGAAGTGCAATTTTAACCACTTGGTGTCACTCTCTCCCAGAAGAAAAGAAGATCTGGGACAGGGTGGGAGGATTTTTGGGATGCTTTTTGGGAGCCTGTGGCAAGCCAGCTTTGAGGTGGCCCTTGAAGGATCCAGGGTGACGTGAAAAGCGGGATTTTATATTTTTTTTTTCCTAATCAATGCCTTGCTTGGCATGGTTGGATCCTGGCACGGAGGAGAGAGGCCAGTACGTTGGAATTCAATGGAAAAAACCTATCCACAACTAAATTTCCCGTGAGGAAATTCCCATGTGTCACCCTCCTTAGCCTGCAGAAATTTGGGATCCCAGAATTTTGGGAAGAGTGACAATCACAAAATGATCCTTATGCTGCCTCTCTCTGATGCTTTCAGCCCGAATTTCTGGAGTCTGTTGGTTTTTCTTGACTATTTCATTTCCTCTGTTTTTATGGCAAAACACACCTTTGGATACCATGGATTTATTCCACTCTGCTTCCCATGGAGAGGGGAAAAAAAATGACAAATAACTTCTGGGGCACTGCTGAGCTAGAAACATGAATTTTGCTTTCTCTGTGTGGAATCTTGCTGTGTTTTCCCAGAAATCCTTTTTTTTTTTCCCCTGGAGATGCTGTGATTAAGGGGCCAGTGCCAGCCTGGCTGGTGCTGAGCTGTGGGACACAGATCCCTGCCTGTCCCCTGCTGTCACCAGGGCTCTTCCTCTGACCCTAACCTGTGGTTTTATCCCTCTTTTTAGAGTCCTGATCCTGCTTTTCTGGTTGGATTTTTCGACATTATTATTTTTTTAATTTTAAAATTCAATTTTATTGGCATTTTTGTCACTGTTTTTTAAATTCTCACAGTTAAAACTTGTGGTTGCTTTAAAATCCCATTTGCTCCAGCAGGGGGGAAGATTCCTTAACATCTTACTTGTATTAAAATCAAAGTTATAAATATTTGAGGCACAGGTTTCCCAGAGAAGCCCTGGCTGCCCCATCCCTGGAAGTATTCCTTGGATTGGATGGGGTGTGGAGCAACCTGGCTTAGTGGAAGGTGTCCCTGCCTATGGAAAGGGGTTGGAATAAGGTGACTTTTAGGATCTCTTCACTCTCCCCGAGTTCCTCCATGTCACCACACCTCAATTTCATGGATTCCATTCCACCTTTCCTTGTTTTAAAGAACAGGGAAACTGAGGCAGCAGCAGAGGAAATGGGATTTCACCTGGAGTTTGTGTCAGCTGTCACTGCTCCGAGCATTTTCCCAGTGTGACCTTGGGACGAGGTGCCAGATTTCGGATATTCTCATGGATTTCTGTGTGCCCATTCCAGGTGGGAAGAGAAGAAGAAGGAAGATGGAGTCAAATGGATGCAGCTGGAGCACCGAGGGCCCTACTTTGTGCCCCTCTACGAGCCCCTGCCCGAGGATGTGCAGTTCTATTACGATGGTACAGCTGTGATGGGACCTGGGCCTTGGGGTGGTGTCCTCTCCTTAGGGAAGATGAATATCCCATTGGAAAAGCCATGGCTTAAAGCTGGAGGATCTTACGCATGGCTGGAATTACGGGGTTTTTGGGGAGCTGATCCTAATGGCTGTTTTTCCTCACTAAGCTGCATTTTGGGTTTGAGCTTTGTCAGTTCATCCATGTTTTCCCATGAGCTGGAAAAATGGGATTTTACTAATCCATGGCTTCAGTGATTGACCCATCCAAGGATTTGGATAGGCTGCTCCAAGCTCCTGATGTCCCCAGGGTCACCTCAGATCACCTTAGAGCAACTCAGGGTTTTGCTGGCAGGACAGATCCTGGACTTTCCTTCCTCCATGTCATCCTGCCATTCCCTGCTCTCAGTTCATCCCTGAACTCATTTCTGATGGATCAAAAGGAGGGGGAAAGTAAGGACATGGGGTCCAGCCAAGGGATGCTGGAGATGGAAAGGGATCACATTCCCTTGGTGTTCCTCATTTCTCTGGGGCTTCCCTTTTTTTTTTTTTTTTGCAGTAGGGAAAAGGGGGTGCCTGGCAGCACCAGAGGGCGCTGCTGGGACATCCATGGGGCTGTCAGGGATTTTGGCTCCATGAGGAGGAGCCTTGACAGGGTTTGGACCTTCTCTGTCATCTTTGGGGTGTTGTGGATCTGGTTTGGTGGCTTTGGACTTTGAGATCTTTGATGTTGCCTATTGTCCTAAAAAATGCCCATGTTCTTGGATGGAAAAGTGTTTGTGGATAGGCAACAACTCCAAGTAGGAATGGCCCAGGGATGAGCTGGTATGTGAGGGCTGCTCCAAGGCTCCATTCCCTTCACTCCAGAAATCCCAAAAAAACAGTGGTTCAAGTCAGAGTCAACCATTCCCTGGACATCTGCAGAGGACTTTTTCCTAAAAAAAAAAAAAAATATTTACAAGTAATTCCTAGGATAAGCCAAGATATTCCTTGGTTTTGTTGTATTTCTCCAGCCAAAGAGCTCAGGAGGGGATGGTGGCTTTGCCTCCAAGAAATGATTCACGATCCTCAGAAAATCTAAGAAATAATCCAAGATTCTGCCCAGAGAAGCTGTGGCTGCCCCATCCCTGGAAGTGTTCCAGGTTGGACAGGACTTGGAACAACCTGGTCTAGTGGAAGGTGTCCCTGCCTCTCTTTTCCCAGGAAAACCCTTGAAGCTGAGCCTGGCCACAGAGGAAATTGCCACGTTTTATGCCAAAATGTTGGATCATGAGTACACCACCAAGGAGATTTTCCAGAACAACTTCTTCCATGACTGGAGGAAGGTACCATCCCTGGGAGGGCTCCTTGATATCCATCAAACCCATCAGCCCCAGGCTGTGGTGTGGGATGGGGGCCTTTGTTCCCTATTGATAAGTATGAGGTTCTAAATCCCGATTTGTTTCCATGTTTTTTGTGGGTTTGGGTGGGGATCTGCTTTCTGTGCTCCCTCTTGAATTTTAGTGATGGGTACACATGGTGGATCTTGCAAACAGCTCCAAAACCAGTTTGGGACACCATAGGAATGAAAGAATGACCTCTGATCCCAAAGCAACCCAAAACTCTTTCTAGGGAATGTTTAGACTTCCCAAATATATTTGGTGCTGTCCCTGCAGTTGTATTTGGGGACTTTATTCCATATTAGTTTCTTCCACCCCAGACCTGGCTGTCTTTTTCCAAAGAACTGGAATGCAGGTCTCTATTCCCATTTCCAAGGACAGGCACAAGCAGAAGCTCCATGTGGAATTAGTTTTGCCTCCTGGATTTTCCCAGCCCCTCTCATCTCTTTTGCAGGAAATGACCTCAGAGGAGCAGGAGATAATCAAGGACCTGGACAAATGTGACTTCAGGGAGATCCACAAATATTTTGTGGACAAAAATGAGGCCCGGAAAGCACTTTCCAAGGAGGAGAAGCAGGTGGGGACTGGTTCCTGTGACATTTTTGGGTCCAGTTTTGGGAATTTTGGCTCTTTGTCTTTCCTGGTGTTTTGCCCTGAGCTTGGACTTATTTAATCCAGCTCTGTCTCCATGGCCATCACCTCCCTCTTCCTGAATTTTATCAGCAGATCCTGCACATTCCATGGCTTTGCAGGTTGTCAGTCATCCTTGGATCATGTTTTGGGGAGTCCTTCCCTGTCTAGAGGATTGTGGACTTTGCCAAGGGAATGATGGCACTTAGATGTCTTTGTTGGAATGCTAAAGATCCTTTCCAATCCAAACCATTCTGATTTTTTTTTTTTTTTTTTTTGGGTGGTGTCCTGGTTTCAGAAGCTGAAGGAGGAGGCAGATAAGATCCAGGAGGAATATGGATACTGCATCCTGGATGGGCACCGGGAGAAGATTGGCAACTTCAAAACTGAACCTCCGGGGCTCTTCCGTGGCCGTGGGGAGCACCCCAAGATGGGGATGCTGAAGAAGAGGATCATGCCAGAAGATGTCATCATCAACTGCAGCAGGTGGGTTGTCCTTGGAAGTGCTGAGCTCCTGGGGCTTCCCTTGGGACTGGGGGGAACTGGGAACTTCCTCTGCCCAGAGCTGGGATTTTTCCATCTTTTAAAATCCCTGTTTTCCATATCCTCAGAGTGCTTTTCCCTCTGAGTTATGTGAGCTGGATTGGTCTTAAGCCACCCATTTGAAGACCTTGGTTCAAAACACTCCCCACCACTCCAGCAAGTTTTCCTGTTTTTCCCAGCATCCAAATGATAAACACCTAATGGTGGGAAGGGTCTGGAGCACCAGGAGCAGCTGAGAGAGCTGGAGGGACTCAGCCTGGAGAAAAGGAGGCTCGGGGGAACCTTCTACAACTCCCTGACAGGAGGGTGCAGCCACGTGGGGCTTGGTTTCTTCACGCAGGAAAAAAAAAAAAAATAGGAGAAAAGGACATGGCCTCAAGTTGTGCCAGAGGTGGTTTAGGTTGAATATTAGGGAAAACTTTCCCACAGACAGGGTTGTCAAGCGCTGGAAGAGGCTGCCTAGGGCAGCGGTGGAGTCACCAGCCCTGCAGGGATGTGGAAGCTGTGTAGGTGTGGCACTTGGGGACATGGTTTGGTGGTCCTGGCAGTGCTGGGTCATGATTGGACTCAGTCTTGGAGGACTTTTCCAACTTTAAGGATTCCGTGTTGTGGAGTAGTTCTAGGTGGATTCAGTGTTTTCTCAATGTGGTAACCATCCTTGGCTAACTGACAACTTAATAGCTGAGTGCTCTAATTCTGCTCTTCCCACAGGGATTCCAAGATTCCCGAGCCCCCAGAAGGTCACAAGTGGAAGGAGGTGCGCTTTGACAACACGGTCACCTGGCTGGCCTCGTGGACAGAGAACGTCCAGAACACCTTGAAGTACATCATGCTGAATCCCAGCTCCAAGCTGAAGGTTGGAATGGTGCCCTTGGTCAGATGAAAAAATCTGGGAAAGCCAGGATGTGGAATATCAATGAAATTATTTTTTTTCCTGGCCCTTCTCTTAAAAGTGGATAAACAAAATGAAGGGATGAGAGGGAAAGGACAGGTTATTGTGAAGCATCAAACTTATTCCAAGGAATTGGTTGCTCCTATCAGAGTCATCCTGGTGCCACACTGCTCGTGTGTGTCCAGGGAAGGCTGCTGGAAGCCAGACAGGGGCTGGAAGGATCCACAGGGATTAGAGTTGGGTTAATTTATACCAGGAAGCAGAGGGTAGGAAGAGATGGGATTGAACTCTGTGGGAAGATTTAAGACTATTTCCAATGGCTCAAGGAAAGTGGGAATGCTGCCCAGGTGGACACAACTGAGCAAGTGCTGTGTCAGTCCACACTGGTGTCCAAGGAGCCACCTTTGGCCGTGGTTTGACCACTTGGTCCTTGCCAGGTTCTGGCTGGTGGAGAACACCCTGACTTGGCCAGGATCCAGATCCAGCACAGCCAGCAGAGGGCATAGAAACCCTGGATGAGCTGTTTCTTTTCCAGTTTATTCCCTTCATGGATTTTTCCCAAGAAAACAACGGGACTTGAGCAGGATTTAGCTGCTGGAGGTGTTTCTAGAGCAGGACTTGACTGGTAGGGGTGGAATAAAGATGGGGCACAGAATGGAAAATATCCTGGTTTCCCATTCCAGGGGGAGAAGGACTGGGAGAAATATGAGGTAGCTCGGCGCCTAAAGGGTGTTGTCCACACGATCCGGGCTCAGTACAGAAAAGACTGGAAATCCAAGGACATAAAGAAGAGGCAGAGAGCAGTGGCCCTCTACTTCATTGATAAGGTATCCACAGCCTCACCCCAGGTCCCCCATCCACGTGGAAGTTGGGAATTCACTTCCCTGATCCTCCCTGCTATGTAGTTTTTGGGGTTTGCTGGTTCTGCCACCCCAGGGTGGCTCCAAATGAGGAATCTGGGGATGATTGTGGAATCCTGGGATGACTTGGTTAGATGGGACCTTCAAGATCATCTCATTCCAACCCCTTGCCATGGGCAGGGATATCTTCCACTTGACTACGTGGCTCCAAGCCCCATCCAGCCTGGATTTGAATATTTCCAGAGGTGTGGAAGATGAAAATTGTCTCTAGTGGAATATGGCAGGGGGCTGGAACCAAGTAATCTTGAAGGTCCCTCCCAAAAATCATTCTATGAATCCATAGATGGAGATGATTGGATCTCCTCTCTCCAGTCCACGTTAACAACCTGGGAAAGGGGAATTGAGGTGGGATGGCCTGGGATGGATGACTCCTTGTTTCCTCCCAGCTGGCCCTGCGAGCTGGGAACGAGAAGGAGGAAGGGGAGACTGCAGACACGGTGGGCTGCTGCTCCCTGCGGGTGGAGCACATCCAGCTGCATCCCCAGCTGGATGGGCAGGAGCACGTGGTGGAGTTCGACTTCCTTGGGAAAGACTCCATCCGTTACTACAACAAAGTGTCCGTGGAGAAGCCGGTGAGTGGGGCAGGAATTAGAGGAAGTGCTTGGTTATCTGCATTCCCTCAGTGTTTATCAGTCCAAAATTTCCATCCCTAATCTTTTACCAAGATGTGCTTTAACTCTGGAGAACGGGAGTAATTTTGGGATAGAATTTCCAAGGTTGTTCTACCCCATGAACCACGAGGGAGAAGTCCCACCTCTTGCTGGAGCACCCTCAGTTGGCTCAAGGGAGTCAGGACTTGAAATTATTGAATAATTATAAAATTATATTGAATAATTTTCCTTTTCCCATGGGAAACAAGATTTTAATGGTGTTGGTGGAGAAACTGGAAGTGTTGGAGATGGGAAAGATGGGGGGAACACCCAGTGGCGCCTTGAGTTTGAGAAGGTTGGTGGGATGTGCCAACACGAGGGTGAATCAGTCCATCTGGAGGAGGAGAGAGATGAGGGAGATGTCTGGGAACAATGAATTCCTTGGCCCTGACCAGAGCTGTCCTTCCCACCTCTTCAGGTGTTCAAGAACCTGCAGCTGTTCATGAAGAACAAGGACCCCGCTGATGACCTCTTTGACCAGCTCACTGTGAGTTGTCACCTCAAAGCTTTCCAAACGGTGCTGGGGGCCCTGGGGGAGGAAAAACCAAACCATGGTGCCCTTGGCCACCTTTGGTGGTCATCCCTTTGCCTTATTTTACATCTCTGCTCTCCACGGACACCACTGTCACTGTTTGAATGCCCTGTGATGTTTTCCAGCCTCTTTCTGCCCTGGAGTGTCTGCTTCCCTGTGTCCCTGCAGAGGAGCTGGATTCCTGCTCCTTCCTTCCTCCGGCTCAGCCACTTGGGCTTTTTTTTTTTTTTTTTTTAGCCTGGGAAGGTCTGCCCACATTTTGGGGAATTACTGGAGGTACCAGACATCAGCTTTTTGATGCTTTTGCACCTCATTAGGGCTCCACAGAAGTGGGAGAGGTTTCTGGAGGGATGTGCTGCCTTCCCTCCTGGAAAAACCTCCTCCCTCGTCTTCCTTGGGATGGGATATGGGATGGATGAGCAGCTCTGTGTTCTCTGTAGAACAGGGATGTGATATTGGATGTGAGATCAGGAATGATGGTTTGGAAAATACCGCTAAGATCATCAAATCCAAGCATTAACCCAGCACTGCCATGTCCCCAAGTGCCAATGTGTGTCCTCTTGGACATAGGTGGGCAGAAGTTGTTGATTTCCAGAGATTTTTTTTGTGGATTTAGGTGGAATTTTAGGTCTGTTTTAGGTAGATGATGACTTGACCCCACAAGTAGCTGTACAAGCTGCAGGACTTTTGTTAATGCCTAATTTTGATTGCTTAGGCAGAAGATGGTCTAGAAAGAGATTTGTCCTGGCTTCTGCTTGTTATATTCCTTTGTGGAATCATGGAATGGTTTGGGTAGGAAGGGACCCTAAAGACTGCCAAGTTCAAATCCCTGCCATGGGCAGGGGCACCTTCTACTATCCCGTTTTGCTCCAAGCTCCATCCAACCTGGCCTTGAACAATTCCAGGGATGGAGCAGCCACAGCTTCTATGGGAATTCCATTCCAGGGCCTCACCACCCTCCCAGGGAAGAATTCCTTCCCAATATCCTGTTAAACCCTTTGTCAGTTTGAAGCCATTCCTCCTTTTCCTGTCACTGGAGCTCCAGCTGGGAGTTTCCCCACACTTTTCCCTGTGTTCCCTCCTCCAGACAAACTTCCTGAACAAACACCTCCAGCACCTCATGGATGGTTTGACAGCCAAAGTCTTCAGGACCTACAACGCTTCCATCACCCTGCAGGAGCAGCTCAAGGCCCTCACCAACCGTGAGTTCCAGTGGTTGTGATGTCACCAGAGCAGCGTTGGGACCAAAGGGCTCAGGAATGTCCATCCACTGCCTTGGGATCCCTAAAACTGCCCAGATCCCACCTGGGCAGGTGATACCCCACACAGTGGGGCAGGAGTAGCACATGGGGGTGAGCAGCAAGTTGGGGATGTTGGTAAGTGAGAAATGGTGAACTCAGGGATACTCTGACTAACTGATGGTCAGGATGGGAATATTTTTCCCTCTTTTCCTTGTGTTGCTGGTTGGTTGCGCTATTCCTGCCTCCTTGGGCATGTCAGGGATGAGTCACAGCACCAGACTGTGATGCTCAATTGTCCTTCCCCAGTTCCCACAACCATTATTGCTCTCCCTGGAGAGAGAATTCGATGGCAACTTGTTTGCCTTTCCTTCTGCTGTATTCCCTGCTTTTCCCAGCTCCTGGAATGGAGTCAGAGTCATGCTTTCATTTCTTTCCAGCTGAAGACAATGTTGCAGGAAAGCTCCTGTCCTACAACCGAGCCAACCGAGCCGTGGCCATCCTGTGCAATCATCAGAGGTCTGTTCCAAAGACCTTTGCCAGGTCCATGCAAGTCCTCCAGGAAAAGGTGAGACAGACCCAGCTGAGAGATGCCAGACCCAATCCAGCCTCTGAACTGTATTTTTGGGCTGGGGTGATGTCTGAAGGAATCACCTTGGTCAAGGATATCAGGGAATGTCCTGGGAGTAGTGGATTGCTACCCAGGGGTGGAGAGGGATGTGGTGATCTCAAATGCTGGAGGAAGCACACTTGGCACAGGATTTGGGTGAGTTTTTATGAGCTTGGGGCATTTTTCATCACTCTGTCTTCAAATCAAGCTGGGGGCCTTTTGTGATGTCAGCTCTGACCCAGGAAGACCCTTTGTCAGTTTGAAGCTATTCCTGTATTTTTGGAAATTGGTATTCCTGTATTTTTTTCTCTATTTTCTGACAACAACTTGAAAATACCTTAAACTACGACTTTCAATTGTCCTCAGGCTTTGCTCACACCCCACTGATGGGCTGGGACTTTTCTGAGGGCTCTGGTATTATCACAAGTCCCTCAGTCTCAGGCAGGTGCAGAAGATGAACAGATTTAGGAGCTTCAAGTGTTTGTGGCATCTGGGCTGGGGGGATATTTTAGAAGATGCTAAAAAATGCTTCAGCCCAGAAAATGCTGCAGGGACAAACTGGGAAGTAGGGTTCGTAAGAAATTGAGGAATGGTGTGTGAAGGAAAAGAGGGAGGAAGCTGAAACCTTCAGGGAGGTTGGAAGTGTTGTCTGAATTTTCCACTTTCACAGATTGATGCCAAGAAGAAACAAGTGGAGGAAGCCCAGGAAGAAGTGAAAAAAGCTGAAGATGAGTTTGAAGACACACAAGATGCCAAAGCAGAAGCGTGGGTGGCTTTTCCTTGGAATCCTCTCTTGCAGAGGGATCCAGAGGGCCCATGGATTTGGCTGATGTGTCCCATTGTCCCATCAGCATAGAAATGTCCATGTTTGGGATTGGGTCCTTGGAAGATGGTTAGGATCTTGTGGATGGTTCCCTTCAGGGACACCTCCCACTATCCCGGGTTGCTCCAATCTTTGTCCAACCTGACCTTGGACACTTCCAGGGATGGGGCAGCCACAGCTTCTGTGGGCAACCCAGTCCAGGATACTGGGTTTTGTTTGCCCACTTCTGGTGGTGGAAATTTAAAATTTTTATTGTCAATTTTTAATATTAGAGAAGCATCTCACCCTACCCAAAGCCTTGAGAAATAGGTTAGTGCTGAATGGCACCTTTTGACTCTGCCATCCCAGAGAATTTCTGGGCTTTGGGACATTCTGTGTTGTTCCTTCTCTGCCCTCAGCAACGTGGAGAAGAAGAAGAAGCTGTTGAAGAGGCTGGAGGAGCAATTGGCCAAGTTGAATGTCCAGGCCACAGACAAGGAGGAGAACAAACAAATAGCTCTGGGCACATCCAAGCTGAATTACCTGGATCCCAGGATCAGCGTGGCTTGGTAAGTCTTGGGTGTGAAATCATGGAATGGTTTGAGTTGGAAAGGACCTTAAAATTTGGGGTGTTCAATGGGCAGGGACCCCTTCTGCTGTTCCAGGTTGTTCCAAGCCTTATCCAACCTGGCCTTGGATACTGCCAGGGATGCAGTGGAGAGGACACTGCTGGGTAACTGGTCCCCACTGATGTCTTGTGGTCTGCACAGGTGCAAGAAATTCGGGATTCCCATTGAGAAGATCTACAACAAGACCCAGAGGGAGAAGTTTGCCTGGGCCATCGACATGGCTGGCGAGGACTTTGAATTCTGAGCTGGTGCCTTCCACGTTAAATCCCAAATCCTGCTAATTTGGTGCTGTTGGGAAGCTTTTTTTTATTTTAAATTTGCTGCTGCTGGGGGCAGAGGGTTGTCTGAGTTTGGTGCCTTTTTTTATGGAAAAGTAAACACCTGGATTTCCAATTGGAACAGATATTGCTGATTGGGATTTCGGGCTTTGGGAACTCTAAATTCCTCTTCAGAGTTCCTAAACACTTGGGATTTTTTCTTTCTTCCTTTGGAGTCTTGTAAGGAGATTAAATAAGAGCTTTAACTGTGCTGATCAACAAGACCAGGTCTAATCCTGTTTCCTTGGTGTAGTGGAGCTGTGCTGCCCTTTCCAGACTGAATGGGATGGATGGAGAAACATGAGGTGATGACAGCAGGAAAACAGGGAATTGCAACATAAAACCTAAGATTGGGTTAGGGATGCACTGGGGGGAAAGGAAAAATCTCAGGGTTTTACATATTGGAGGACTTTGTGCCCTTTGACCTCCAGGAGAGGAGAAAGTGTGCAATTGCAGGGATATTAAATGGAAAAAACACAGGAGGGAATTTGTGCCATGTCAGGAGAAGGGGAGATGTTGGATTTAAAAGCAGTTTCACATTGCAGGGGGCTAAAATTCACCTTGGCCATGAACAAAGTGTATTGTAAGCATGCCCATGTGGTTAAATTTTTATCTGGGAGAGAACATCTCCCTTGAAACCATATTTATTTCCTGATTTTCTTCACTTGGCTTGGCTCAGCTCCTGTATCCAGAACAGGAACTGAACTGTCCAGACAGAGGTTTAGGAAATGGGGAATTTCCTAGGAAATAGGATAATGCTGGGCCCGGCTCTGTGGGATGTGTGGGACCAATATTCCTGGAGCTGCTCCTGTATTGGGATGACACCTTTGGCATCATCCTTCCCACTCCAGCTGGGAGTGGAGCAGGCAGGGATCAACAGCATAAACTGGTTCTGTTTGCTGCTTAATTGGCTGCTTTCCACATCCCCTGGAAAGGTAATGTCAGCACATTCCTGGCAGAATTCCCACATCCCAGTGAATCCCAGGTGAGAGCAAACTGTTGCATTGGCAGCAAAATCTGGCACCTCAGGGCTGATATCCAGAGCTCCTGGTGCTTCCCTTGTGTTTATTTCCACTCATTCTCATGTTGAAATTGTTGCTGTTTTGGTTGGAAATGGAGTTCATAAAAACCAGGAGTGATTTTTTTTTTTTTTTTTCCCCCTGAGTATCCATGACTGGCGACTTTCTGCAACTCATTCCATGTGTGGTTCTGGATGTTCCCTCCCTGGCAGTGTCCAAAGCCAGACTGGATGAGGCTTGGAGCAACCTGAGGTTGTGGAAGGTGTCCCTGCCCATGGCAGGAGCTTTAAGGTTCCTTTCGATCCCAAACCATTCTGGAATTCTATAAAATGAAGGAGCAATTCCAGAAAGGATGAGTTCTTGCTGTCTCAGATGGTCCTGTCCATCCTCACCCTGTTTTCCCTGGAGTCCTCAAAGTGTTTCTGGCAATATTCCATAGACCTTTCCCATGCCCAGGAGCTTTTCCTCCTGCTCAGGATCATGCTCCTATCCCAGAGAGGAGGATCCCTCTCCCACGCCAATAATTTGGGGTTATTTGGTGGCTCCAGGCAATGCTGATGTGCTCAGATGACCCCTTCTCACTCTGGCCCTTCCAGGCATGGTTTCAGCTCCGTTTTTCCAGTGTTTTTCTGAAGTCTTCATCCCTGGAAGTGCTCAGATAACCCTGTGGAAATGGCACTCGAGGATATGGTTTAGTGGTGAATGTGGTGGTTAGACTTGATGATCCTAAAAGTATTTTCCAACTTTGATGTTGTAGGCAGAGGAAAACCTGTGTTTGATGCCTTTTGGTAACCCAAGATCATGACAGCATTTGTCAAAACTTCAAGGCAAAAATTTATCATTTTTCCATTGTGATGACTTCTGCTTTTTATTTAAAAATGGGAAGCTGTGGTTTGTGACAAAACCAGAAATGACACCTTCCCCTGTGACTTCTTGGTTGCCTAATTTTGCTTTTCATAAAAGCTTTTTTTTTTCTTTTTCACTGTGGGTGGGAGGAGACCTCACCCAAAATCTACCAGGGACAAAGTTGACTGTTCAGGCTGGTACTGGAGCTTAGGGCTGTTCTAGGTACAAAATAAGAGTTTTAATAAACAAAAATAACAACCAAAAAACCAAAACCCAAACAAGTGAAAAAAGTCCCCAAAAAGCATGTGAGGGTTGGGAAGTTTGTCTCCTTCCTGCAGCCTGGGGATGTCCTGTTGTGATGGCTCTGGGCAGTGTTGATAGAGGAGCTGTTGGAGAAGATAAATTTAGGGGTGGGAGAAAGTGGTGAGAAATTCCTCATGTCTTGTTATGCTATCTGCTGCCCCTGCCCAGACTCCTCCCAGAAATCCAGGGTTGGGAGGATCTCTGGAAGGCTCAATCTCTGGTTCAGGGTTTTTTCAAATTTCTCTTAATTTCAGTGTTTCTGTGGAGAGAGATTGCTCCACCATCCCTCAGGGTCACTGTTTTGGAAATGAATCATTGCCCTGGCAGAGCTTTTCCTTCCCTGTGTCTGTTTGGGGTTTCCCTTGATGCATCTTGGAAGCTGCTGCTTGTCCTTTGTGCAGAGCCAGAGCCAGATTATCCTCGGACATCAGCTCCATAATTGTCCCTGTTAAAGGCAGCAATTCCATCCCCCCTCAGCCTGTTCCATGGGATCACTTAGCCTCAAATTCTGGGACTTAGAACTTAAAATCAAAGAATCATGGAATGGTTTGGAAGAGACCTTAAAGATCATGGAATTCAACACCCTGCCATGGGCAGGGGACACCTTCCACTATCCCAGGATGCTCCAAGCCCTGTCCAGCCTGGCCTTGGACACTTCCAGGGATCCAGGGGCAGCGACAGCTTCTCTAGGCAACCTGTGCCAGGGCCTCACCACCCTCAATTTCTTCCTAATATCCCATCTATCCCTACCCTCTGGCAGTGGGAAGCCATTCCCTGTGTCCTGTCCCTCCACCGCTTGTCCCCAGTCCCTCTCCAGCTCTCCTGGAGCCCCTTGAGGCACTGGAAGGGGCTCTGAGGTTTCCCTGGATCTTTCCCTTCTCCAGGCTGGACATTCCCAGCTCTTCCAACCTGGTTCCAGAGCAGAGGGGCTCCAGCCCTTGGAGCATCTCTGTGCCCCACTCTGGATCTGCTCCAGCAGCTCCACATCCTTGTGCTGATGATCCCAGAGTTGGATTCGGTGCTTCAGCTCTGGTTCCCCCAATCTGAGGATGGTTGGGGGCTCTACAAGCAATTCCTCTTCCCACAGAAGTTGTTTGAACATCTGGAAGCTCCAGTGGGATCCATCCCTGCTCGTTGCTTCTGCATCAGCATCCTGGAGACTGGGGAACATAAATCCATTGCCAGAGCTGTGCACATCACGAACCTTCCCACGTCTCTCTCAGAGGGATGAGTCAGAATCTTGCTCCGTGTCCAACAGATTATTGCTCCTCATGGATGAGAAAACCTCATCAACCTCCTGTTTTCCAGAGCCACATTCCACAGTTTCAGCTTGGCAGGGCTCCTCCCCTCCCCTGGCCCATCAGATGATCTAAATCATGGAATCCTTTAGGTTGGAAAAGCCCTTTGTGTTCATCAAGTGCACCTGTTAATTGCTGCATTCACCACAAGGCAATGTCCCCAAGTGCCACATTTCCATGTCTTTTACATCCCTCCAGGAATGGTGACTCAATCACTTTGGAGAAGGGAATTCATCAGCTCTGCTTGGTTGCTCTCTCATCTGCTTAATGATGGAGACTTCAAACTTAAGGAGAGATGGAATTTTGGCTGATTTATCTTAATTGGAGAGGGGAGGTGATGGAGCACTTGCTGCTGCTTCTCCCTTACATCCAGTCCCTGGAGTGATGGGATGAAAGGAAAACCACTCACCTGCAGCCTGGTAAAAGGTGGGAAACCCCCGTGGGGTTTTGAGGGAAAAAAAAAAGTCAAGGATTTCCAGAGGGTTTTTCCGCTTTCTCCTTCTCCCCGTGAGGTCTGACGTTGCAAAAACGAGGAGAAACTAAAATGGAAATACGGAAGAGAAACTTCCAAGGGAATGTTTTGTCAGCTTGAGAGGAAAGAGAAAAGGACATTTGAGGTTGTGGCTGCTGTGATTCAGATGCTGTCCCTGAACTCAGTGAATGGAGGCATTTCCTTTTCCAACCTTTTTTAGTGGGAGACAAGAGCATGGCTGTGGTTTGGCATAAATAAAACATGTGCTGAAAGAGCTTCCTGG
Source organism: Rhabdornis inornatus (assembly GCA_013397075.1). NCBI lineage: Eukaryota > Metazoa > Chordata > Aves > Passeriformes > Rhabdornithidae > Rhabdornis > Rhabdornis inornatus. The sequence continues at coordinate 656,705 of VWZS01010060.1, read as the reverse complement.
ATTTTTGTCCCTTCAGCCAGGCTCGGATGGATGGAAAATTAGCCCGAATTGCAGAGCCATTATCCCAGGCCACTGTTTGGAAGTGCTGATGCCAAGGAAAGCAACCTGGGAGAAATCCCTGGGATGAACTGAAGGACTGGTGAATGAGGGGCAGAGGAAAGGCTTCCAAGGAAGGATGAAACTCCAGGATCTCAGGTTTGTACTGGTTGAAGGAGAGCTGATGCTGGCTGTGGGGTGAGGATGGCTGCACATCTCCCACTAGGAATGAGTGGATAACATCCAGCCTGGCTCTTCCTCTCCCTGTTTTTGGCCGGTGGACACCTCTGTTACTCAAAACAAAATAAAGAATCAGGAAAAGCTCAGCTGAGTTGTCCTAAGCTCTGAGGTTGGCTTCTCCAGGCTTTGTTCCTGAGCCATTGCAGGCTGGGGCAGGAGAAATCCCAATAAATTACTTTGTTAATATTCTTAATCCAAGATGAGATTAAGCTGCAATTATGATTTGATTGGCTTGGCTCAGGAATAAGCCTTGGGATAAAGGCTCTCCCAGCTGCAGTGAGGCTCCTAAATTCCTGGAAGGAAGAGGGGATCACGGAATCATGGATTGGTTTGTGTTGGAAAAGGCCTTCAAGATCATGGAATTCCATCCCTCTGCCATGAAGGGGCTTGCTCCAAGCCCCATCCAACCTGGCTTTCAACACTTCCAGAGATGGCGCAGCCCCAGCTGGGAAGTCCATTCATCCACCTGCACAAGGAATAATTCTTTTCCAATATCCCATCTAACCCTGCCCTGTGGGAGTGGGAAGCTATTCCCCCCATCCTGGTATAAAAAGTACCTTTTCCAAGTGTGATGTGATGTCTCTCCAGACTGTAGGAATGTCCAGAGGTTCCCTGAGGTTGCCCTGTGTTGCAGGAGGCAGACAGCTGATTACTTCCCAAAAAATGCCGTGTTTCCAGGTGGATGGGTGGCATTCAGGCTGCCCCTCCTCTTGGAAACAGGGCAGACGATTTTCCTGGCAGGATGGGATAACAAGGAAGTCTCCAATCCCTTCCCAGGGTCACTTGGAGTTGAATGAGCTCATTCTCTGGAATCTCTTCCACCTCTGTCTCAAGCTTTTGTTGGGATTTTCTACTTCTGAAGGCTGGATTTGCTGAAGTGGAGGAGGATGGGGTGGCAATTAACTCAACCAGCTTTAATTGGGGCTCCTGTTCCAATCTGAGCTGTCCCCCAGGCGGAAACAGATTCTGACTTTCCCACAGTTCATTCCTGGTGCAGGAAGCAGCACTTCAATTGGAGGGAACACCTGGAGGGCTTAAATTTCCACTTTCCGCCTTCTCCTGTGCATCCCTGGATCCAATACTGGATTTCTGACAAAAACAGGCATGGAATGAACTTAAATATCCTCAAACCCAAATTCTGTTGCTGCTGGGGCTGAGAGTTGAAGGTGGTGAGGGGAGATAAACTGGACCCAGAAGGTCTGGCTGCTTTTCCACAATAAGCAACTTGGCAAAATCTGGTTTTTTTTGTTTTTTTTTTAAATTTGTCTTCTCTTCCTTTGCTTGTAGGATCCTCTACTGGAAGGCTACAGCCATAATTTTATTCCATTTTTCCTCCAGCCACTTGGGCAGGCTTTGGTGTGTGGCCCTTTGAGCAAAAACCTGGAAGAACTGAGGTTGCATAACCCCTGACTCCCTTTTGTGATTAAAAAAAACAAACTCATATCTATTTTTTTATTTATTTTGTTTGATTTTCTATGTTCTTACATTTGAAAGAGCTCCTCCAAGGGGCTGTGCTGGGTCATCCTCCCAGGGCCCTTCTGTGTGCTGGGAAAAATAAAATAACACCACAAAAAAGACAAAAGCAGGAGATAAAGTTCCAGAAATAGAACGGAGAGTTGTTCAATCCAGGTCTTCTCTTTAAATCCAAGACAAGGTTGCTTGTTGTCCCTTTAATTTGGTGTTTTCTATGGATACTCCTCTGCCCTGCTCAGGTGCGACCTACCTGGAGCACTGTGTCCAAATCTGAGATCAGAAGGATGGGGACCTGTTGGAGCAAATCTAGAGGAAGCCATGGAGATGCTCCAAGGCACAGAGTCCCTCTGTTCTGGAGCCAGGCTGGGAGAGCTGGGAATGTACAGCCTGGAGAAGGGAAGGATTCAGGGACACCTTCCAGTGCCTAAAGGGGCTCCAGGAGAGGGACTTGGGACAAGGGGTGGAGGGACAGGACACAGGGAATGGCTTCCCACTGCCAGAGGGTAGGGAGAGATGGGATATTGGGAAGGAATTCTTCCCTGGGAGGGTGGTGAGGCCGTGGAATGGAATTCCTAGAGAAGCTGTGGCTGCCCCTGGATCCCTGGAAGGGTCCAAGGCCAGGTTGGATGGGGCTTGGATCACCCTAGGATAGTGGAAGGTGTCCCTGCCCATAGCAGGGGTGAAACTTTAAAGCCCCTTCCAACACAAACCATTCCATGATTTTACTACCAGGCCATCTGCTTTGGGCTTGTAAAACCTCTGGACTGAGGCTTCTTAGAATTGTTTGGATTGAGTTTGTCTTGACCTGCCTGTGGCTTTCTTTTCTTTTTTTTTTTTTTAATCTCGGCTGAGTGGGAAGAGCAATTTTCCTAATTGACCAAGTGGTTCTGGCTAATTAGCTCGGCTTTTGTTTAGCTTTGTATGGAGCAGCTGTAGATTTGTATAAATAGCAGTACCAAGCCATAATTCAGTGCAAGATGAAGGATTTGTGCCTCTGATCCAAGGGTACAGAATAGAGAAATTCTGGCTTGGAGGTCTTGAGGAGGGGAAATGTGGGATGGGAGAGAAGGGCAGGCATGGAGTGATTGGATGGGGTGAGGCCCTGGCACAGATTGCCCAGAGAAGCTGTGGCTGCCCCTGGATCCCTGGAAGTGTCCAAGGCCAGTCTGGATGATGATCTGAGTAACCCAGGACAGTGGAAGGTGTCCTTGTCCATGGCAGGGGGTTGGACTGAGATGTTCTTCAAAGTCCCTTCCAATATAAACCACTCCATGGTTCTATGAGTTGTCTTCAAAACAGGAATTGACATTCATGGAAAAGCCTCCATGCAGATTTTCCCCTGTTGTTCTGCGTAGGATTAGTCTTTATTTTCCTGGAGTAGGCAGGATGATCCTTGAGATGAGATTTCCTGGATGGTCCCTGGGATGCATTTCCACCTTAGGATATTCTATGGAGTCATAGGAGAGAAGTCCACATGAGCACAGTGGGAACAAGCCCTTCCCAAGGCTCCAGGATTGACTCCAACTGGACAATCAAAATTGGGTCCTGGTCCTCACAGATTGGCTTCTCCTGGCTGGATGCAGCACCAAGGAAATCCAGGAATCCCCATCCTGGGATATTTAGGAAGTCAATAGAGAGAGAGATATAAAGAGCTGGACTGGAGGTTGGTTTTCCTTCTCCTTGCTGTCACAGCTCCCAAAAAAACCTGGCCTGCAGGCTTGAAGTGCCCTTGGAAGCTTCTTGTCCCATCCTGATTCCTCAGAATCATGGAATGTTTTGGGTTGGAAAAGACCTTAAAGCTCCTCTTGTTCCATCCTCTGTGGTGGGGACACCTTCCACTATCCAGAGTTGCTCCAAACCCCATCCAGCCTGGCCTTGGACACTTCCAGGGATTTCAGCTTCTGTGGACAACCTGTGCCAGGGTCTCACCATCCTCACAGGGAAGAATTTTTTTCCCCCAATATCTCATATAAACATTCCCTCTACATCTACCGTTAAAAGAAAAACAATTCCAAGATGTTTATTGTTTATTCTCTTTTTATGGAGAGCTGACTCATAGCAGGGCTGGTGGCTGGGAACAGGTTGTTCATGGAATTACACAAGGAATAAAACAAATGGAAGTGAGTAGGAGGAAGATCCAATCCAGATCATCACAGCCCCAGCTCTCTGCGTGTCTCAGCCAGATGGAAATTTCAGAAGGTTTATGGCAAAAAAGTCTTGAAAAATAATAGATTTACAGCTCCAGTGGTATTGTTCCAGTGTCCTCTCTGGAGAAGGTCTGGGATTTTGGATATGAGATTTTCAGGGATGGTCCAATTTGGTCAGATCAAAGCCACACTGAGGAACACATTAAGAATTAAAAAGTGTGGACAGCTGTTCGATAGCCCTTGGAATTATGCATGGATTTTCCATGTATTACTGGTATAGATTCCATGATAGCTCTTCTGCAGTAATTCTAGCTCCAGGGAATCTCAAAGGGCTGTAGGATCCCCCCATTGATGTCCCCAGTTACAGGTGTAATCCTTTTTGTGACTTAATCTAGATCCAGCTGGGATTTGGGAAATTCGAGAGCCCCAAAGACACCATAAAATCAGGTAATATCCATAACCAGGGATTTGGGATGGCCCTGGGGCACCATTTCCCTGCCTTGCTTGGAAGAGAGGAAGCCAAAGGGCAAATTCTCAGCATTTCAACACCTTGGTGTATCCCAGTCCTGGGCTGCCCACACTTGGTTCTTGATCCTGCGTGTCTTTTCCCTATGGAAATAGACATGGAGAGCACCCAGGAATGGGGAAAGTGTGGGAGATTGGCAGGAGCAGCCACAAGGATCAAGTCATTCCATGATTTAACATGCAAAGGACTTAAGCCTGTGTGGGATGAGCTCCAAGCTCCTCTTGGTTTCCCTGGAATCTGAGCCCCTGTGAGGGTCTGAGGTGAGGCCAGGTCTGTGTCAGGGGCATGGTGGTGACAGCTCACCGTGGTGTCCTGATTTTGACGAGGTCACAACCAGGCAGGATGCAAAGAATGAGCCTTGCAGGGTCAGCACAGAGAATTCCCTGAGGAGAAGGGATGGAGGAAAGAGGAAGGGAAAATCACTCTTCACTGTCACTGGGTCAAGGAAAGGAGGAACTAGAGCTGCTCAACACACACAGTTCCTCTTCTCCCAGGGCCGCATGTCCTTCGAAGTGCTGTCATTCCTGACAAAAAGTGGTGCCGTATTTGGCCTCTTCCTCCCTCAAAAACTCCACAAAAAAATGAAGGATAGGGAGCAAGGCTCTGCAATTGCTTCAGTGGGTTTTATTTAGGGCTGGAATATCCCTGGAGCTGAGAACCAATTCCATCCTGCAACCTCTGATGCACTAGGACCGAGTGGGAAACGGCAAAACAGAGGGATAGATGGAATTATCTGGGAATCTTCTGGGATGCCACCTGAGAAGGGATGAGGCAGGTGTGTCACCCTCTGACCACAGGGAAGCTGAGTGGGTAAAAACTTCAGGACATTTAACAGGAAAAGGTCCCATGAGGCCAATCCACGATGTTCCTGTCCTTCCTCGTCACTGGGTTTCCTATGTGGATGCTTTTCCGAGGCCATTTTTGACAAGAACCCAGCATAAGGCTCCCAAAAAAATGAGCAGATCCCTGTTTCTTGACTTCCAATCTCTGTTCTGCAACCAGGAATATTCAACAGCCAGAACATTCCAGAGATCAGGCAAAGCCACATTTCCATGGCTCCAACAAAGGCGTGTAGTGCAGTGTTCCAGAGCCAAGAGTACAATCCAGGATCAAGTTCTCATCCTGAAGGATGTGATTCAAATGCCTGCGAGGGCCTGATCTCCAAGGATGAACCTAAACTAGGGAAATAAACAGTTGCTAGGAACATCCCTGGTCTGAAACATCATCCACAACATTTAATTAATTGGTTTAATCGTTGGCACGTTCCCTGGCAAGGTTCTAGGATGGACCAACCATCATTACTCCATGGAATATCTGGAATAAAACACAGGAGGTGGCACAAAGAAAGGATTATTCCCAAGAGACTTATATCCACCCCTTAGCCTCTGTGCTGGAGATGGTCCTGGAAAAGCTGGATTTACTGCCACAGCTGTAGCCTATGGCTACTGGGACACCTTTTTTCCAGATTTTCGCCCTGACCCAGCCAAGTCTTCCATGCTCCAGTGATGCTGCTTCCATGCGTTGGCCATCCAGGGTGACACCACCATCCTGAGGCTCCTGAGGAAATGCCAGCCATGGCAGTGTCGCACCTCACACCTGCATCACACATCCCCAAGGCTGGGATGGTAACTTCCCAAAAATCTGGTTCAGTGGGCCACTGGCAACCCCCAAAATGGGAATTGACCCATCGTGCACTTTTGTCCAGGATCCCACTTGTCCCTCAAACCACTCCTGCCAGTGGAGCTGTGGTGGACCACTTCCCATGGCCTTGGAGATCCTCTTCTGGCTGTCAGTGAGGAGCAGATTTGAATCCCTGGACTTGGTGATTTCTCTCTGGATCTGTGTCAGGCAGGAGACATTTGTGTCGTCAGTCCTTGGAACTGAGGGAATAAACGCTAATCATGGAATGATTTGGGTTAAAAGAGACCTCAGAGTTTCAACCCCCTGCCATGAGCAGGGACACTTTCCACTATCCCAGGTTGCTCCAAGCCCCATCCAACCTGGCTTTGAACACTTCCAGAGGTGGAGAGCATCACACTGAAGAGCGACACAATTATTTTTCCATGTTTTTTCTCAAAAACCCAGTCAAAACTGGTGAAAAGAAGAGGACAGGGTGCTCCCACTGCTGCAGGATGCTGAGCCTTGGCTTCCCAGGCTGACTTCCAGACTCCCCCAAAGAGTCACCCCTGATGCCATGATGAATCAGGCTGGCCAATCCTTATTCCTTGGAACAGGTCCTGCTCCTTGGTCAGTGCCTTGTGACACCTGGCAGCACTGACACACCTCCTGCAGCATTCCCGAGGCGTGCAGTCCCCGAGCCTGGCACGGTGTCACCTCTTGGGCAAGAGGTGTGGTTTATCCTCTCCACACCCAGGTGTAGACCCATGGGAGAGGAATGGCTGGTGCTCCTGGGGTTATCAGGGCTGATTTCCCCATCCTGTTGATCCAGTTTTACGTCAGCAGAGTTGGTGGTGTCAGAAACCTCCAAAATATCTGTGAATCAAGCAAAAAAAGCTCTCTGCAAGATTTCCCCCAGCTTTTCTTTCCTTGAAAAGGAACGTGTGGTGGGTTTTGGTGTCTCTCTGAACTTCCTCTGGCTGTGCCTTCACTGTGGTCAGTGATTGATCCCACTGGATGCTCTGAATGTCTTGGATGAGCATCTCCTCTGTTTCAGGGAATTTTCCTCATCTCACTTGGCTCCTGCCAAGAAAATCATGTTGACCCCCAATCATTTTAACCCTCACCTCATCCATCTTTCTTCCACATGTTTTTGGACCCTCTGCCTCTTCTTCTTTTCCATCTCCTGAATCCCAGGCTGTGTCAGTCTCTGCTCTCTTTTCCTGCAGGATGGAGAAGGAAAAGCAGACACCTGATTGCCCAAGTGGCTTCACTCCAAGGGGCTCCTCCTGCTTCACCCTCTCTGCTCCTTGGTGGCTTGGTGATTCATGGAGATGTCTGCTGATGTCCAGCACTAAACATCCTGGTAACTCTTTCCTTGGAAGCACAAGTGGGGCAGTCAGTCAGATGGAAGCCCCAGATGGGATGAAGTTATCAACTCCAGCTCCACCCCTTTCGTGCAGAGAAGTCGTAAAGGCTCAGAACGTTTTTGTCTGACTGGTGTTGAGCAGGACTTTGAACTGGATGCTCCATGGAAAAGGGGACAAAGATATTTTTAACCCTTGCTGGAAGTATTCAAAGCCAGGTTGGATGGGGCTTGGAGGCAGTCCCTGTCCCTGACCGGGGGTTGGGATGAGATGGTTTTTAAGGTCCATTCCTACCCAAACCATTTGATGATTTTATGATTTAAGACTTTGTAGGTAACCAAGTTATGCATTTCCTGTCCCCGTGAATACCCAGCTTGGTTTACCCTGACTGTAGATGTTAGGAGTTCTCCAGGTCTAGCCCTGAAATGGACTTGGCATAATCCACCCAGACAATTCCATTAATTTATGCCACTTGTTCCCATTTTCCTTGGAGAAAAGGAAAATAACCTGGCCACAGATGTGATGATCAGAACAAAACCTCCACCCAGACTGATATCAGCAGCACTGCTGGCCTGACCAGAGACGAATTAAAGGATTAATCCCAATAAATGCTGTGAATTCCCAGAGTGCTTTCACTGCTCCCTGGAATCCCCAGCCCAGCCTGAAGGCAATGCTGAGGTGAGAAAACAACCCACGTGCATTCCTGGCCTATCATCTAATCCATGATCCCTGCCCACTCTTTCCAAATCGTTGGCTTCCTCATCACTCCATCCAAAGGCAGGGAAGATTTATATCCTGTCCCCAGGTGAGGGTGTTTTTCCTGGGCTGCGGAGACAACCTGGAGAAGATGAAGTTGTCCTTCCTTGTGGTGCTGGCTTTGGTCCTATTTGCAGCTCAAGGTGAGGTTTGCTCCTAGATAAAGTATAGCTGAGTGTTATAAAGGTAGGAACGCCTCGTATCCAGGGAAAGAAATCATGGAAGAGAGCTCCTCAGCTCTTGGAATGGTGCAGGTGAAGGACGCAGTGCTCGTTTTGGGGGTTTTTATCTAGAATCTCAGTCTGGGTGTGTGAAAAGTTCATTTTTTGACTGGAAATTTCCCTGTCCTACTGGATTTTTATGGAAACGAGACAGTAAAAAGGAGGCAGTTCCCACTGGTCTGCCTTTGAGAGACTTTCCAGGGTGTTTTTCTGTAGGGGTGGTGCAAGGCTGTGGTTATTCCTAAATTTTGATGAAGACAGCACAATGCTCTGTGTTCCTGGTCCACAAGGGCCACACCTCCAACATCTGGCCCTGTGCAGATGTTTCTACCCCTCTCCAAGACCCCACAGCTTGCTGACTTCAAAGATTTTGGGAAAAAGTCAGGAAATTAGGGAGAATTTAGGATGTGGGTTGAATGGGTTAATGGAGGTGGGTATTTGCATAGCAACTGTGTTATAGATGGTGCATTTTATTTCATGGAGAGATAGTAAATTAAATCAGAGCCTTTTTAAAGGAATATGATCCTGTATCCTCTATAGACCAGAGAGAATAAACCTTATCCTCATTTTGGAGAGCAGGACAGGCTTTGCCAGTGCTTGGAATTGTGCCACACGTCTGGTGCAGAAAAAGAATTCCTCAGAATAGTTATTTCTGGCTCATTGTGGCCTAAGAATACCTTTCTGCTATTTAGCTTTGTTCACTCACCAGAACAGTGATCCTGACAGATTTCCAAGTGTTAACAAGGCCCGGGAGACAGGGAGGTTGTCCTCAGTGCCAAAATGAAGCCTGGCCTAATCCACGTTGGATTATCCAGGCAGTAAAAATTAAGCATTCACTGCATGTGTCTTAGGGCTGAATTCTCACAGCAAAGAGTAAAAAAATCCTTCTTCTCATCTTCTTTGTCCTTTAAACCAGGTTCTGGATTTCTTTTTGGGGGCACTGATGTCCCATCCAAAGACAAAGGTGTGGGAGCCTGAATTTCTAAGCTGTGGAGGTCCCAATTAACCCTCTTCATCTGCCAGTGCTTTCTGCCTAATTAGGCTGCAGTTTAATAGTCCCCAGCAAGCAGAAAAAGTGACCCCAGGTGCCTTGGGACATCCTTGGAAACTCCTCCAGGAGTCCCCGCCCTTCCCTGCTCCAAGCATCACATCAAACTTGGTGCTCTCAGCCTGTCGAATTGAAGGAGGGGAAATTTAGGTTGGATATATGGAAAAAATTCCTCCCTGTGAGGGTGGTGAGGCCCTGGCACAGGTTACACAGAGAAGCTGTGGCTGCCCCATCCCTGGAAGTGTCCAGGGCCATGCTGGATGTGGCACTGAAAGAGTGGATTAGGTCTGTCAGCTCCATGGCTTTTATCAGACCTGCACCTTGTGGATTTGAGATTCCATGAAAAGTAGGGGATAATTTTTGCTGCTGGCATTGCACAGAATCCCAGAATCATTTAGGTTGGAAATGTCCTTCCTTGGACACCTCCAGGGATGGGGACTCCATTCCACCTCCCTGGGCAGCCCCTTCTGATGCCTGACCACCCTTTCCATGAAGAAATTCCTCCTGATGTCCCACCTGAACATCCCCTGGTGCAGTTTGAGGATGTTTCCTCTTGTCCTGTCGCTTGTTCCCTGGGAGCAGAGCCTGATCCACCCCTGGCTGTCCCCTCCTGTCAGGGAGTTTTGGAGAGTCAGAAGGTCCCCCCTGAGCCTCCTTTTCTCCAGGCTGAGCCCCTTTCCCAACTCTCTCAGCCACTCCTGGTGCTCCATACCCTTCTCCAGCTCTATTCCCTTCCCTGGACATGCTCCAGCCCTTCAATGAGGGGACAAAACTGGACACAGGATTTGAGACGTGGCCTCAGCACAGAGGGACAATGCCTGCCCTGGTCCTGCTGGCCTCACTATGGCTGGCACAAACCAGGATGGTTCCATCTCCCTCTTCCCAGTTTTGTGTCTCTTCCTGCAGCAAATGCCCTGTACTGCTACACCTGCAACTGGGAACAAAGCAACTGGAGCTGCCTGAAGGCTGAGAAGTGCTCGGACAAGGACGAGTACTGTGTCACCAACGTGGCCTCCGTAGGAATCGGTAGGTGCTGGCTCTGGGTCCCCTTGTGGGGACTCAGGAATGGGATCTGAGGTCTGGACTGGATTTGTGATGGGTTGAGGAGCCCTTGGGAAGCACAAGTGGGAGCTGGAGCCCTTCCTAACCCAGCCTGGCAGTGCTGAAGGTTTGGAATTCTCCTCCCCATCACACACTGAGATTTTCCTCTTCAGCTGTTGTTTTATTCCTGCATCAAAAATCGGGAGACATTGAGAGAAGAAGAAGGATCCTTCAGAGGGAGAATAAATAAATTTGAACCTTCTTTGCTCCCTGATAGCAGAGCCCAAACCCAGCCTGGTTGCACCCTCAGGGAGCTGTGCAGAGCCAGAAGGTCCCACCTGAGCCTTCTTTTCTCCAGGCTGAGCCCCTTTCCCAGCTCCCACAGCCACTCCTGGTGCTCCAGACCCTTCCCCAGCTCCGTTCCCTTCTCTAGACATGCTCCAGCCCTTCAATTGCTTTGTTGCTGTGAGGGTCCAAAGACTGATCCCAAGATTTGAGGTGTGGCCACACCAGTGACAAGAAAGGGGGAAAATCACTTTCCTGGTCCTGCTGGTCCCACTACTTCTGATCCAAGGCAGATATAGAGGAAACAGAATTATTTTCCTCAAACAGAGAAGTCTGGAAATATGATTTAAATCCAGGAATGAACATTGTTGTCATTGTACACCTAAAACAATCTTGAGAATCCACGCTGGGAAGTGCTGGATGCCCAGCATGGATATGGAATTCCTTGTGTAGGAGGTCACCAACAATTCCTGGGCTGTGGTGGGACCGGGATGGGTCTCATGCTGATCTCTGGGGCTGTGGGGAGACAATGGCACTCATCTGCATCCTGCACAAGGATGGCTCAACAAACCCCGTTGCTAATCCCACTCTCTTCCTTCTCTGGGCCAGGCTTTTTGTCCCTTTGGAAGAGGATCACCAAGAAGTGCTCCAGCACCTGCCCACACCACAACTTCCTCCTGGGCCTGGCCACCTACACCTCCTACTGCTGCCAAAGCTTCCTGTGCAACCTGAGTGCGTGCCCAGGGCCACGGCTGGCTCGCCCATGAGGTGCCAGGGAGTCCCGTTCCATGTCCTTCTCCAGCTGCCCATTACTGCTGGGAGAAAATGGATCCTGAGGGACTGAAGAGCTTGGCCAGATTCCCCCAGGAGGGTGTGGACATCAAACATGAGGAACAGATAAAGTATTGTTGTCATCGTCTTGTCCTGTGGTGTCTCCCAGCCTTCTGCTCATTTTCTTCTCAGCCCTGAGCTCTGTGGCTCTAGCACCCCCACCAGAGCTCTGAGTGCCACATCCGGGCATTCCTTGGATGCCTCCAGGGATGGAGACTTCCATTTCTGTGAAGAAATTCTTCCTGATGTCCAACATGGACCTTCCCTGGTACAACTTGAGGCCGTTTCCTCTCATCTTGTCTTTTGTTCCCTGAGAGCAGAGCCTGACCCACTCCTGTCTGCAACCTCTTTTCAGGGGGTTTTGGAGAGTCAGAAGGTCCCCCTGGAGCCTCCTTTTCTCCAGCTCTCAGTTCCCTCAGCTGCTCCTGGTGCTCCAGACCCTCCCCCAGCTCAGTTCCCATCTCTGGACACTCTCCAGCCCCACAATGTCTGTCTTTTCATGCTCTGTCCTGCAGCTTTGGGAGGGAGATGCTCCTTCTGCACTTCCTGCATCTCCAGAGGGGTTTCTCCTGGAATTTTATCCTATTTTGGGTGAAGCTGGAGCCACAGAGTGGAATCTTCTGGGCAAAAATAACAACCCCTCTTATCTGCACATCTGTCCCCACCTCCACTTCCAGCATCCTTGGGAATCCCTCCCTTCACGTTGCTTTGCTGTTGGAGCCACACGACCTCACCCAGGGCCAGCAGCTCCCTGGATTCACAATTCCTACCCCTTGGAATTCTGTCTTTCAGCAATCCATTAGTTCACCTTTTCCTCAGACATCCCCCAAAGCAACAGCAGGGTAATCATGGAATATCCTGAGCTGGAAGGGATCCACAAAGATCATCAAAGTCCAATTCCTGGTCCTGCACAGGACAAGAGCTTTTCCCAAGCACTTCTGGAACTCTGTCAGGCTTGGTGCTGTGGCCACTTCCCTGAGGAGTTCCAGTGCTTAAAGACCCTCTGGATGAAGAACTTTTTCCTAAAATCCAGCCTGACTTTCCCTGACACATCTCCAGTTGTGTCCCAGGCACCAGAGAGAAGAGATCAGTGCCTCCTCCTTCACTTCCCTTCATGAAAAGCTTTTGCAGCATTTAGGTCGAGCTTCTGAGGAAACTTTGAGAGGTTTATAGGGAAAACAGAGATTCCAGAGAGGCCAGATATTTGATAGAGATTTTCCAGAGGATGTAGAAAAATGAAGGTAAAAAGGGGCTGGAAAAATAAACAACGACAACAGAGGTTTTTTCATTGCCAGATGTGTGCTCTGAGTGCCTCTCCTTTCTCCTAAACAACACTTTTTCGGAGGAATTTTGCTCTGGAAAAATCATGGGAATGCTTTAACCCGAGTCAAAGCTCCCAGATCTGCAAAACATTCCGCAGCCAAGGGATGACGCTCTGTGTTGTGCTTGCAACCCAAGCCTGGTAAACAACGGGGACAAAAGGGGCTTTGAGCTGTGCTGAGCAGGGCTGCCTCAGGCTGGAGGATTTCTTCCAAAGTTCTGCAAAACAGGGAATTTTCAGGGGTGTGTCTCTCTTTTATTAATCAACTCCTGCTTTCCTTCACCCTTCCTACATGTGAAGGAACCTTTTCCTCTTTTTTACAGCACGATCTCTTCCCAACCCTCTCCGGGAATTTTTATTTCCCACCCTAAAGCAATTCAAGCCCCCTCCCTTCCCCTCAACCCAAAGCTCTTAATTTACTCATCACACAATATTTCCTCATAAAAGCAACAAACAACAACAAAAACAACAACAAAAAGGGTTTGTGTGTTTTTCTCCTGCGTGCCAGAATCTTTCCACTCTCTGAAAGCACTGAGGAATCCCAGTTGGACAGACTCTAATAATTAATATTTCATTGGGTTGGATTTATTCTTCCTGCAGTCGTGGAGACAGAGGCTCCCCCAGCCTGCAGGAAAATACAGTCGGGAATTTTTTTTGCTGCTTTAAAGCAAAACTGTCTGGGTTTTTTTGCTTGATTTGCTGTGCCTTTGCTGCAGAAAAACTTCCTTGTATCCATGGATAATAGAAAGGGAAAATAAATCATCCTGGGCATGGTTGAAGAGCAAAGGGTTATTTTTTTATAACATAAAAAATAACAAGAGGAGGTTTAGATGGGATATTGGAAAGAAAATCTTTATTGGGAAGGGAGCGAGGTGCTGGAATGGATTTCCCAGGGAAGTTGTGGCTGCCCCATCCCTGGAAGTGTTCCAGGCCAGGTGGGACAGGGCTTGGAGCAGCCTGGGATAGTGGAAGGTGTCCTGCCCATGGCAGGGGGTGGCACTGGATGATCTTGAAGGTCCCTTCCAAACCAACCCATTCCTATAATTCCTATGATTCTATAATTCCCACTGCAGCTCAGGGATATGGAAATCCCTCCTCCCTTAATGCCAATCAACCCTGGTGGCAATTACTCCTCTCCAAGACATCTGAGATGTGCAGGAAGGGGAGGAGGGTGTGATTCCCAACCAATAATTTTGACCAGGAATTAGGGCCAGTTGGGACCACGGAGAGATGGGAGTCATTAACACACGGATGAGGCTGCCCAGAAAATGACCCTGAGCTGTGTCCTGCAAGGCAACATCCACCCCTTGGATTGGGAAGGTGATTGGAGGATCCTAAACAAAAAAGGGTTGTACAAAACTTTTTCTCCTCACTCCAGACCACTCTGAGCTTCTCTGACCCCATCCAAAGAGTTGGACAGAGGTGAAGATGCTCCAGAGGCTCATCCCAGCGTTACTGCAGGAATCTGGGGAGGGAATACCCAAGCTGATGAACATGGGGACAGAGAGGAGGGGGAGATTTTGTCCTCCAAGGCATGGAAAAAGCTCCTTGGAGGAAGAATTCCCTAAGCATGGCACTGAAAGAAGCAGCACAAAACAAACACAGAGCCCTTTCAGCGGCTGGAGCTGGCACGATCACGTGGAATTGAGATGGAGCAACAACTCCAAATGGAATAATAAATGCCTGGCTGTGGATAATAATCAGTTTAAATACCTCAGGGACGTGTTGGATGGAGTTGTGACGTGGTTCCTTCAGGTCCAGGACAGTTGTCACCCTTCATCTCTGCTATCAGAGCCACCAACAGCCAAACCCCGTGGAGAAATTTATCCCTGTGCCAATCCAGGTGTGTGGGTGAGGCTGAGGAGTGCTGGGAGGGAGGGGGGAGTGGGATGGAGCCATCAAACCTTGAAAAAGAGGAATTCCCAAGGCACGGATCCATGGAAGAGGAGACATCAGATGGGGACATGTGACCAGTGGCCACCCCACTGTCCCCCTGCCATCCCCACCATGAGATGAGTGGCAGGAAAACCCCAAACCTCCTCCCTGAGGCACAGCAACCCCAGAGCTGTTTCCCAACTCTTTGCAGGGTTCAGGGAAGGGGGTGAGGTCCTCGTTTGGTTTGGGGGTGACCAACATCACTGGGGTTCCGGAGTGACCGGCTGGATCACAGAAAACTGGGAATATGGAGAGGGGAGAAGAGACCTGGCTGCTCCCAGCAGGTACCAGGGATGGACAAACGCGTCTCTGAGCTCGTGACACTTTTCTGCTGGGAGTTTGGGTGGAAAAGGTGCAGGAAATCCAGCTTTGGGGGAAATTCCAGCTTTTTGGGGAGCTGGAATTTCCCCCAAACCAAAAGCTGGAAGATGAAATCTCTGGAGCTGTTTGGGGTCAAAATGGAATGAAACAAACAAAAAAATCCAAAACCAAAACAAAAAAAAAGCCCCACAAAACCCAAAAAACAATAACCCCCCCAAAAAAAACCCAACAAAAAAAAGTGTCCTTAAAAATTTTAATTCTCCTTTTTTTAACCTTTGGTGTCATGAAACACATTGGATTTCCAGCATTCCAAACTGAAATAACTTTTGGGGATTCGTGCCCTGGCCTTATCTAAATGCTGGATGCCTCAGTCTGTGTCTGCCCCACAAACTGCAGATTTTGGGATGAGTCCCTCCTGCCAGGACAGCACCTGAATGGCTCCATGGAGACCCCCAAATCATTCCAGAGGCCCTGGGCAAGTGAATCCAAAGGATCAACCCTTTCCATGCCTAAGTGAGTGGTTTTGAATGCCAGACTGAGTGAGGAAAATAAAACCAATTAAAAAAAAAAAAAAAAAAAAAAAAAAAAAAAAAAAAAAGTGGCAAAACTATAAAAAGCCCACCCGCCTACGAGGTGGAATTTGATGAAAGTTGGCACTTTTCCATAAAATTTCCATGTCTGGGGCACTAATGAATATTCTGAATCGCAGGAGGGGAAGACATAATAATAATAATAATAATAAAACCCCCACTTTCTTAGGAAATTCTGGCTGCTTTCCAGCAGGAAGAGCCCGACAAAGCCCACGAGAGGGAGCTGCTGCCTCTGTCCCAGGCCATGGAATGCCACCAGCTCATGGAGAGCCGCTGATCCTGGAGCAATTTCCAGGGAAAAAAGCGAGCAGCCGTGTGAGGGGTGAGCTGGTTGGGTTGGAAACAGCCCAGGGAAGGATCCATCCAGGCTGTGGGTGAATCCTGACGATTCCAACCGAGCTGACAGCAGGTCCTGGCCATTCTCCAGTGTCTGCTCGCTCCCACGCCATCGGCAATCCGGGATGTGCCTTGCTTTGGACTCCGGGATAATTCTGGAATATCCAATACCCTGTGCTAGAACAGGGGGCATTTCCATCCGAATCCCAAAGCCCTGCAAGGTTTTAATCCGGAGCTTGGGCAGCTTGGAAGGGGGTGTGATCCTCTGTCCTACTCTTGGGAATCCCCAAAATTGTTGGGATGGGCCTGACAGGACGAAGGGATCTTTATTTTCTTCATTAAACCCACGAAGTTTTGGGGAGTAAAGAGGGGATCAGATCGGATGGGGCTGTGCCTTTTTGCCCCATTCTGGGTGAGTTTTCCTGATTTTCCTGATTTTCCTGTGCATCCCCTCTTTGCAGTGACTCCTTGTGCCCCTCGAAATTCCACTGGCTCCCTCCAGAAATGGTCACAGCCAAAACACAGGGCTAGCATGTGGCCTGATAATGGCAACTCCACTTTCTTCCTCCTCTTCTCTGAGCTTTCACCCTGTCTTCAACCTGATTCCTTCAGCAATTCCAGGGAAGTGGAGCAGAGAAGAAGTTCTCCAAGGTTTTTTTGGGAGAGGGTGGTCCAGGTGGGACTTACCAAGCTTTTCCACCACTTCCCTGTGTCTGACCTCTGGAAGAGTCACTGGGTGTCTGACTCGTGATAAAAATGGAGATAACAACTGCAGGTGACCTTAGAACTCTTTGGAATCTCGGTCCCTTGGGAATGTTTCATCCAGGGATGACCTTAGAGCAGGATTAGGAGGGTCAGGTGGGCCCTACCCACAGTGGGCAGCTCCGTGCTGCTCCAACTGCTGGCAACACTCCTCCTTTCCACAGCCTGCTGTGGCAACGCTGGCGCTGCTCCCACGTCGCTCCCTCCTCCAGAAATGCTGTTCCTTGACTCACTGGAAAGCTTTTGTTGGGAGTTCTCTTAGGAACCAGGACTGCAAACACTGCAGAAAGACATCCCAGCCCTCCTCCCATCACAAAGGAGCTCGATGGAGACACAGAGGTGAAGATGAGGGTGTGGCCATTGCTCAGGGCTTTGGCCACTTGGCCACTGCCTGGTTTGGTGTCACCAGGGTGACAGGACTCACATGGGTTGAGGTTGCCCAGCAGGTCTGGTGGGATCAAGGACTCCTTGTTCAACTTGGAGGGTCCTGATGGTGTAAACAGAGGAGCTCTGGGACCAGGATTTGATCCCTGGAGTGAGGTGGGTTCCAGGGTGAGATTCAGAGCCCTGTGTTCTCAGAAAACCTGGGAAAGCTCCACTGATCTGCTTCCCCCTCCAGCAGCTGCCCAGCACTGTCACAGGTCTGCCACAGCACACAGGATAGCAAGGAGGAGCTCAGGGATCAGCTCCACCCTGGAAAATTGGGAAACCAGCCTGTCTGCTCATCAGCCAGCTCCCAGCTGGATGTCAGCAGGGAGTAAGGGAGGTGGTGCTTTACCCCCTCCCCACAGCAGAAAAACCCCAGGAAACCCCAGAATGGTTTGGATTGGAAGGGACCTTAAAAGTCATTCCTTTCCACTCCCTTCCAGTATCCCAGGCTGCTCCAGACCCCATCCAACCTGGCCTTGGACACTTCAAGGGATGGGGAAGCCACAGCTTCTCTGGGAATTCCATTCCAGGGCCTCACCACCCTCATAGGGAGGAATTTCTTCCCAATATCTGATCCAAATCTCTCCTCTTTGAGTTAAAAAATGTTTATCTTATCCCTATGCTTATAATTCAAAGCTTTTCCTGGACACGTGGTCCTTGCTGCAGGGTTGGATTATCTGCTCTTCCCAAGGTTTGCTGCCTGCTCTGGGGCTGACGGGTTCAGAGGAAGCAGACCCTGGTGGTTTTCCACATTTAACCACATTTCATTCCCCAAAATACCCCCACTCCCCAAGGTTTGGTGGCAGAAACACACAGCTTCCCCTGGATTCAGTCCTGCTTCCAAGGAGACCTGCAGGAGTGGTGTTCCACATCTCCCAGGCATTCCTGAAATGGTCTTTCCTCTTGTCTTCAGCAAGAGGCAGCTGGGTTGGAGGCTGTCCCATCAGTGTCCCCACAGATCGTGTCACCTCCCACCCCAAATCCTCCACCCTAAATTCGGCACCGCAGGAATGGGAAGAAGCAAACACGTGAAAGATCCCGAGGTTAAATCCTACAGGGAGAGGCTCCATCCAGGCAGACAAACAGCACAGGGCAGGGGGTGTCCCCCAGCTGTGAGGACACGTGGCACGACGTGCTTGTGGCACCCTTTCCATCCCCAAAACACCCAAATCTGTCTCCTGGGCATGGACTGGGAGGAGTTTCTTGGCACGGGAGTGTTGATAGTGGGAAAATGCCAAGTTTTTGACTGGTTTACTGGTGTAGAACTGGATTCACAGCTCTTCTTCATTATCAGAGTACTTTGTGATCCTGCCCAGGATCCCTAAGTGGCTGAGAAACCCAAAGGAAGCAATTCCTGAGGATTCCTGAGGATTGCTTGGGTGGTGTGGGGCAGCCTCCTCTTCTCTGGCCACTGTTCCCGAGGGGAATGAGATGGATCAGATGGGGTGGGCAGGAGCCATCCCACCATCAGGACCAGGTGGCAGTGAGGACAGAGGAGATGCCATGGCTGGATTTTAGCTCTGGAAGTGCCACCAGAGACACCACTTGGTGCTGTGAAGGAGAGAAGATTCCCAGAGTGCTGCTATGAAAGCCATTCCCAGGGAACAAGGGCAGAGCTTTTGGCATCCAGGTGCTCAGCCAATCCCAAATTTGTTCCTGTTGGCACATCCTTCATCCTATCTCCCTTTCAGCATGAAGGTAAGTGGATTTTCTTCCACGTGGGGAGGCAAGGAGCAAAACCAGGGCCTGATGCCAAGAAATGGCATTCCAGGATGTTGTTCCAGAAATGGAAGGATGTTTCTGGAAATTTTCATGGACCTCTATTTCCACTGGAGATCCTCTTTCCTCCCTCCTCCCCTGCTCCTTGAACAGTAATTGGGCTGCAAATCAAAGCTGGAGGGAGGCTGAGGAACCAGAACTACATTTGAGAATGTCTCTCCCAGCTCAAACTCGACTTTAAGGCTCTGGAATTCTTTGCTGAAACATTTTAAAGTCCCCTCAAGACCTGGTTGTTCCTTCCCCGACAGTTTAATAATTTGGGAATGAGTCAAAGCCTGGGACACAATCAAGATGGGGCGAGCTGTTCCTACTGTGCCCTTTCCTCGGCAAGCAGGTGGTGCCTGCAAAGCCAGGGCGGATTTTCAAACCTTCTGTTGCTCCCTGGATCATGTGGGTGGATTTTGATTCCCATGCCCCTCCCAGGTTGCCATCCATGAGGTTTCCAAGCCCTTGTTTGTTGGAGAGGATGCTCTGCCAGTGGATGGATTTGATTTTGGCTCTTGAGCTGCCCTCACCAAACCCCAGGGATGGTGGGAAGAAGCCAAACCCTACCTGAAATGTGCAGGGATGCACCTGAGCTGGACTAATTCCTTTCCCTTCTTCTGTCCCACCCCGACAAAACAATTCCCCGCCTTCCCAAAATAATAATAATTAAAAAAAACAAAAAAACCAACAAACCCAAACAACAACACAACCTTGAACTTTCAGCCAACCCTGCTGGCAAAGTGCCCATCAGTTCATCCAGTGAAGAACACGATTGAGTTCTCAGATAGAACTGTTTGTTTCTGTGCCCTGGCGGCCACACCCATGGGGTTGGGATGGTTTCAGCCAGGATTTTTCTTGGCTCCCACCAGCGTGGGCTTTCCCTGGGGACAGCCTTGCTATCCCTGGCCGTGGCTGGGGAGGTTTCAGCAGGGCCATTACAGGAGCTGTGACAAGTTTCTGGACGTAACAAGGACCAGCCCAAGCTCTTGTTCTCACCACCCAACTGAGCTTTTGATGCCGTGCCCGGCTGTGGCAGCAGGAGTGGGGCAGGAGAGAATCTGGAGCATCCGGATCTTCCCACACCTGGGCTGAGTTTTTCCACTCTTGTCGAGCTTTTCTGCTCAGTTGGGATCTTGTGAAAAAGCCCGACTCGGAGAAGTTAACATAAATTAAGGATAGTAATAGGGTGAGGTGGAACGGATTAAAACTGGAAAAGGGTGGATTTAGATGGGATATTGGGAAGGAATTCTTCACTGTGAGGCTGGTGAGGCCCTGGCACAGGCTTCCCAGAGAAGCTGTGGTTGCCCCATCCCTGGAAGTGTCCAAGGCCAGGTTGGATGGGGCTTGGAGCAACCTGGGATAGTGGAAGGTGTCCCTGCCCATGGCAGGGAGCTGGAATTCAATGATCTTTAAGTTCCCTTCCAATCCAAACAATTCTGTGATCCCATGAAAAGCAGACAGATATTCTGTGGAGCTCATCCCACATTTTTCCACAGATAAAAATAAAATTATTTATCTCATTTGATTCCCAGCTTTCACCCAACCTGGGAAATTCCAGCTCTTGGCTCCAGTGCAGAGGATCCCTTCCATGCCTGGAACACCCATCATGGAACAGATGAGTCAAGAACCCAAAGCACATTAAAATGGGAAGACATGGGAAATGTTGGTTCTTGTGGAAGATGACCCAAAATGCAGCAGACTGAAGCTGCCTTGGACACCTGGGGATGACCTCAAAATGCCACCACAGCCACGTCACACTGGCCTGGCAGGTTTCAGTGACAGCTCCCTTCATCACCCTGGATCTTAAAGTTCAATTTAAAAACATTCACAAAACAAACACAGAACCCCGACAGTGCTCACAGAGGTGTGAAGACAAACATGTCAGCTGCCACTCGCTTGTCTTCCTCAAACCCGGGCCAAAATATTCTATGGAAAAGATTTTGGTCGTCTTTTTTGTAAATATTTGTCCTGGCACGGTTGAGATTCTTATCAGAGGCCAAGATTTACAAAGAGGGCTCAGAGCTTGTCAGGGCCTGTGGGATCATGTGGTGCTGGGGACTACCCCATTTTAGCTCCTGCATGTTGACTCCTCGTGTTATGAAACAGGATCAGGAGGGTTGGACTTGGGCAAGGGGAAATTCCCACTTTCAGTGACAAAACAATGGCAGATGTAGGATTTGTCAGGGGTTATTTCTTCCCAAATGCAGTTGCAGCCTGTGGTCCCCTCCTTGAGGGGGACCGGAATTAATTATTTTTGGGAAATTCCAAGAGAATGCTGGATTTTTTTCCCCCCCCTCTCTTTCCTTCTTTTCTTCCTATTCCCAACCACCCTCTTCATTGCCCTTTTCCCCTCAGGTCTCCAGCATTCCCATTCCTGGCTGTGGAGATGTCACCACCAAACAACAAACCTTGTCCCTGGCTCCAAGGGGGATGATTCACATCCGTAACTCCCTTTCCTCCATGAAATGGGGTGGTTACATCCAAGTGGCTTCCAAGGAGCAGCTCCATTCCAGGTCCAGGTTGGGGTGTGCCCAAGCCATGCTGGTGGCCCGATGGCTTGGGTGGTGTTGGTGCCCTGTGTGATGTCAGAATCTGGATCAGGCCTTTCCATCAGGGATTTTGCTGGGGGTGAATCATGGAGGTTGACTCTGAGCTGTTTGATGTCGCTCCAAGCTGATGGGGCTGAAATATCCCTCAGGATTTTGGAGGCAGAGGGAATGTGATGAAATGGCTTTGGTGCCCTGTTGGCTGCAGACCCAAAGGACTCAGGTTCCTCAACTCTTGAGATCAACAGGAAGGCTCCTGGTGAACATCACAGCTGCTGAGTTGGATGTCCCAGAATCATGGAGTGGTTTGGTTTGGATCTTAAAGATGATCTCATTCCAGCTCCAGCTGTGGGCAGGGGTGTTTCCCACTGCCTCATGGTGCTCCAAGCTCCCTCCAACCTGGCCTTGAAGCCACCCTTGATTCCCTGGTATTTCACCCACACATGGGGGATTTGGGCTACTCCTGTCCTTCCCAGCCTCTGTCATCTGCCATGGGAATGACCTGAGGAGCTGTGTCCTGTTGTTTGGAGCCTCTCAGAACAGCTGTGCCAGATGTGCTTTGGGAAAGGGACAGAGCAGGCTGCCTGCAACACGCCTAAGTGGAAAAGGCAAAATGTCACACTTGGCTTTTCCTTTTTTCCATGTGTTTCTGAATCCCACAACCTCCCACCTCTGCTTCTTCACCAAACCCTGATGCCATTGCCGGTCCAGATGAAGCAACCCAGCCTTCCCTGACCCTCCAAGGAAGGAGGAGAGCACACAACCAGTTCAGCCTGATGCTGGCTGGAGTCAGGCCGCACCTCTTGCACCGTCTGTGTGACTCAGGGACATGGGGAGCACCATCCATGTCCTCCACCTTCCCACCTCATCCATGGCCTCCCTTTTCCCTCTTAAGGCTGCACTTCACCAGCCTGAGCTGAAACAGATTCCTCCCTGCACCACTGAGGGCAGCTGAGGCTGGATCCACCCTCCAGACAGAAAAAAGGGGAGAAAGTGAGAAGCACTGACATTTAAACATCCCTGGATCTGGCTCCATCCTATCCCTCTATCCTGGGTTGAAACCATGCTTTGTCTGACTCCAGTTACACAAAAAGGCCTGGCCTTGCACAAGGCATTCCCAAAGTCTGGCACAAACACCCTCTGTGGCTGCCAAGCCCCAAGTGGGTGAAGGTTTCTTTTTCCTAAAACTTCCAGGCCCTGTTAACTGTTTAATTCCCTTTGTGACACCCACTGGGTGACACCCACCTGGCCCAGTTTCTGCTGCAAGGCTCACCCTGCTTTTTTCATGTCCCTGGGAAATGGTTTTAACACCTCCTCTCTGTGTTCTCCTGGCACCATCTGCACTCCCACTCCCTCGGTTGTCTTTGCCCTGGATTTTCTTCCAGCTCTCTTCACCCCTTGCTTGGAAAAACTGGATTGTGCTTCCAAAGGCACCGTTCCCTCCATAGCCCTGGTGCTGGTTGGAGCCCAGAGCCCTTGCAGTGGCCCTGGGCGTGACTGCAATGCCAACAGGGCCCAAGAATAGAAGGGATTTGGGACCTGGCCAGAGCCTGGAATGCCTCCCAAAGCCTTGGCAGCCTCCTCCAGGGACACAGGGATAGGGGTCAGGTGATGCCCTGGATGCTTTCCCCATCCAGGTCGCCCAGGAGCCCCCAATGGTTGGTTAAACTGGGATTTGGGGCATCCTGCAGCTTCCCAGCCTCTTGAAGGGCTGTTTTTAGCACCTGAACAGGGGCTGTCCATAAGAAAAAATATATTTTCCACATAGGAAGGACTTCCCTCCCATCCCATCTTATTCCCTTCCCTCACTCTGCCTGTCCTTAATTATTTCCCCCCAAGCTTTGTGTGTTTGCCTTGAATTATTTTGCTTTGCACCAATATTTCTCCGCTCCTTCCTTCTCTCTTTCCACTTCTGTTTGAAATATTAATCTTGTTTATTATTATTATTATTAACCTCCCCTCTCTCTAATCTATTTAAAAGCTTTCTCACATTCTCACTTCCCACAGCCCATTTCTCACTTGACGTTTTTTCTATTCAGCTGCACTTTGCTTTAACAGCCTCATTTATTTACTGCTCATTTATTTGTTTTAATTCCAAAGCTTTTCTTCTTTCTTGTTGTGGGCTGTGTTCAAGCTTTGTTCCCTCTTCCCACTGAGGAGCTGCATTTTTCTGCTTGATTGGATGAGCTGGATTTGGGGTGATAATTCATTTTCATTTTGGGATTTTTGATGGGGTGAAAGGGAAGGAAGTCTCATTTTCCATTTTTCCAGCTGCCTGAGACAACCCTGGTGTTACACATTAAACAAACATGTGGATTAATACCTGTTTTTTTTCCCTCCCTGCTCCAGCAGATCCCGTTTCCTGCCTGATGTTTTTCATGCCTGCATTTATAAGGAATCTTGCTCAGAGAGAATGTTTTTTTCCTCAGATTATTTCTGAAATATTGTTGCTGCATTATGTGTCACGTGGGCCTTTCTCATCCTCCCTAAAGGATGAAATAGTTCAAGATTGTTGCTCAAGGTCAGACCAGAGAACAGAATGGAAAACTTGGAAAACTGGGGGCTCATCCCCTCCACCCTCTGGACACTGAGACAGAATCACTGAGGGCTGAAGCTGCTGCTGCAAAAAAGGAGGAATTGGGCAATGGAAAAATGATTGGAAGCAAAAAACTCATAACAGGGGTTGGGAATGGGTCCAGCTTCCCAGGATTTTGCAGGCAGGTGGGCAAAGGAAGAGACTTCCAGGTTCCCCAGGGAAGTAATCACAGTCCCAAGACTTCCAGAGTTCCAGAAGAGCTTGGAAAAAAGTCCTCAGTGGGATTTTTTTGGGTTGTCCTGAGCAGGGCAGGAGTTGGCCTCGTTGATCCTTTTAGGTCCCTCCCAAATCAAGGTATCCCGTGATTCTGTGATTAATTTGGGGAAAACAAAGAGCACCTGGATGTTCTTTCTTCTGTTTCCACACCATTTGTGATCTTACAAACCTTGACCCTGAGCTCCCCTTGGTCATTTCTCTCTCCAAAGGGTCCTGCCAAGACTTTTGGACCAGGATTTCTTTTATTTCTCAGTCATTTTCACTCCCATTTGTAGATTTTTAACTCCTGCAGGTGTCTCCATGCACTTTGTGCCTCTCCTGTGCCCTGAGCCATTTGGCTCTTGTGCACCCTGAGTCAAGGGGTGTTGTGGGAGCAGAAGGAGGGAACCCAGAAAGACTGGAAAGGTTGTGAGGGATTGGAAAAACCTGACGGAGTCCAGAGTTGGTCTCCAGGGAGCAACAAACATTGTCACCTGGAAACCCTGGATGGGTCTGGAGGATAGAAGAACAAAACAAAAGCATCAAAACCGAACCCTGCCTGGACTATTGGAGCCTTTGAGTGACATCTCCAGGCAGAAACTGTGGGATCAGGAGGATCTTTAAGGTCCATTTCAGCCCAAAGCTTTCTATGATTCCATGGCTGAAGGAATGCTGCTGCTTCCTGCTTAAAGCATTTTGTACAAGTGAGATAATTCTCAGTGGCTCTGGACAGTCCAGAAAAATCTTTCCTTGCCTCCTCTCCCACTTTGGGAGATACTAAGCTCCCATTCCATGGCAGACAGAAAGGATGGAAGATGCCAGCAAGCAAGGAGTCACCCCAGCCAGGCACAGCTCCCTCTGACTCGCTCCAGATTTCATGGCTCAGCCCAAGAAGGGACTCCCATGTGAAATTACTCCCCAAATTAGCAATGCAGATAGGAGCAGTCCTCGGAAAAAAAGATTGGATGAGAAGGACAGGTAAGAAAACATCGCTATCTGCAGCCTCATAATAGGTTCCTACGCACAAACACACCCAGCACTGATCACATCTCGGGTGATGGCACTGGCCAAACCTCAAATTATTGCAATCAAAGAAGCCAGAGACAAGGCTGTGCTGGTATAAAACCTTCCTGGGGTGCATCTTCCCACACTGCTCCTGCTCTGAGGGCACGAGGACCAACCATGAAGGCTTTTCTGGTGGCCCTGCTGGCTGCAGTCCTGTGTGCCCAGCAAGGTAAGGAGCTTGGCAGGCTGGGAGAGCCAGAGGAGAGGAAAAACAAGGAGATAAATGAGGGACAAGAGGGTTTGGCAGCTTTTGTTGCAGCTGCTGAGGTCTTGGTGTGTATTTTTTGGCGTCAGCCATGGCGAGAAATATTTGGTGTGGTTGAGTCCTTGCTCCTGGGTGGGTTCTCTGGAACCCAGAGGAGATCAATTCTTGTTTCTCACACCCTCAGATATCCAGCTCCAACCACTCACAGCTGAAGACAACAGCCTGGAAAATGCTGACAGGAATCAAGCAGAGCTCAGAGCTTTTTGCCTTTGGTTTGATTTTTGTTCCTGAATGAAACTGGAGGAGCTGCTGTGGATGAAAGCGTGGCTGGTGCTGGCACCACATCTCCTGCCAGCATTTCACTTTATTCCCCACAATTCCAATTAAGTAATGAGGCTGCTGGCAGGTATTTGAAATCCTCAGAGCTCTTTGCTCCTAAACTGGAAGAGCTGTAAAGTGCCTGCGAGTGTGTTTGGAATGGGATGCACCACACTCTGCACTTGTCCTCTTTAAAAGGAGATGCAGCCATACGTGGATAATTGTGGGGGAATATCCAGTTGGGAAATCTTGGCTCTGGGCATGGATTTGCCAGCCCGGGGAGCACAATTTGCACTGTTTAAAGTTCTTTCTGGCTGCATTTGCAAAACTCCAGCTAATGGAAGGTGGAGGGCAGACACAGGAAAGGCTTCAGAGCAGCTCTAATGGCTCGAGCTGTTATTGTTTCCTGGCTGGAAGGGATTTTCCTGGGATCATTTAGGGAACATCAGTGCTTTCAGTTGCTCTCAGGCACGTGTTGAGGACTTGACTCCGTCTGCAGCAGGAAGTGATTTGGGAAATTTGGCAGAAAAGCAGATCAGGGAGAGCTCCAGGGTCTGTAAAGTGCAATATTCCTCACCAGGTATGGGTTTGCTTTGCCTGCAAAGGGACAGGAGCCCCCAGCTCAGCTTGGGGAACCTCCAGAGGAGAGGTGGGAGGCTGAAAATTCCCAAGTGATGGAGAAATAGTGAGAGATGAAAAGGAGAACTTGAATCCAGTTTGCAACAAGGCTGATTTTACCTCCTGCCACAGAGAACCCCTGAGCTTGCAACACCTGGTGCTGGAGAAAGCAGAGAATCAGCAAATGATAAAATGGTTTGGATTGGAAAGGACCTTAAAGATTGTCCTGTTCCAGCCCCTGCCATGGGCAGGGACACCTTCCACTGTCCCAGATTTTTCCAAACTCTGTCCAGCTTTCTTTGAAGCATCTGGGAAGGTTTCAGAGCAAGCCAGTCCTGTGCTGAGACACCCAGAGCTCCCCAGATCACAGAGGGGAGGCCTCTTTTTCTCCTCCTTGGGATGGTGAGAGACTAAAAGGGCTTTCAGTTCTCTTTTGAAACTGCTTCTTGAATTGCTTAACCAAGTTTCATGGGCAGACTCAACCTCATGAGATGAGAGCTTGAATCAAGAGCTAACTTTGAAGGGTCACTGGGTGGGGTTTCCTTGCTAAAAACAAGTCCAAGTTTGATTGGAAGGGGTGTTCTGTGAAAAAAAAAAAAAAGGAGCCTTCCTGGGCTGAGAAAGTCAGGGAAAACAGAACCAGGGAAATCTCAGCCTCATGGAGACTCCTCACTGGTTTATAATTTTGTTCACCTTCAACGAAGAGCTCCTCACTGCTGCTGACAATGGAGCAAGATTTCCTGAGAGCAGCCCAGCTGCCTCTGTCACCCCTACTCCAAAATGAAGTGTATTTCTTGGAATTTTGGGCAGGAGGGAAACAATTTCCACCTTTTGTGTGAATTGTGAATCCACCTCTGGGGAACAAGAAGGCACATCTGTGTTGTAATGGCCAGCCTGGAATTTTGACTCAATTTACTTCAGTTGTGTCCAATAATACCCCAGTTTTTTTCTGGCTCAGGGGATAGACCTGGCTCGGCACTGAGGAAAAAATATCATGGAGAACACCTTGTTCCAGGTGCTGATAGGAATAATCCATCCATTGTCCAGGACAGCTTCTCCTGGGGAACTTCCTTTACTGTGGTGCCTCAGTAATTTGGCTCCCACGGGCATGATTTGGCAATAATTAATTCATGTCTGGGCAGGGTTTTGCAGATGTAGGGTGAAAATATTTAAAACTGACCTCTAGAATTGGGCTGGCTCCTCCTCTCCTTCCCAGGACTTTTCTTTTGGAGGCTGGCTTTCAACAAAGCCAACGTGGATGCTGGGGAGAAGAAAAAATCCACCTGAAAATGCTGCTCGGGCTGAAAAAATGTAAATTTAACCCCTTAAAATCTCCAGTCCAGAAAGAAAACTTGGTTTCCTCTCGACAGTTGTTTTCTCAGCTCCATTAATCATAACCCAAACTTATTTCACTTGCTGGGAAAAGTTGTTCACACCAGGCATTTCACCTTGTGTTTTCCAAGGCTTTTGGCACATTTTTCCCCAGGAGGGAATTGCTGGGAATCACTAATCTGTGTCGTGGGTGTTTTTTCCAGCTTCCTCCCTGTTCTGCTACATCTGTGACAATGAACATTCCAACTGGAACTGCATGAAAACCTACAAGTGTGAGGACCATGAGAAATTCTGCATGACCACGTACAGCACTGCTGGAATTGGTGAGTCCCAGAAACTGGGAATTTTTTTCATCAAGAGACATTGCTGGGCAACTTTTTTTTAGGGAATTGATGGAAATTTATGGTTTTGTTGAAAAGAAGTGATGATTTTGAAGTTTGTTTCAGTGTGATGAGTGTGAATCCTTCAGCGGTGATTTGAGTTAGAAGGGACCTTCGGGCTCTTCTTGTTCCAGGGACACCTCCCACTAGACCGGGTTGCTCCAACTTGGCTTTTGACACTTCCAGGGATGGGGCAGCCACAGTTTCTCTGGAAAATCTGTGCCAGGGCCTCACCACCTTGTGGAAGGGCTGGCTGGAAATTTCAGGAGTCCAAATTTCAGGAGCAGGCTCTGTTGTTTGATCTGAGATGTTTTGGGATGGAGAATAGAAAAGGGATGGGTGCCAATAACAAGGTTTTAAAAGCTGGGAATGCATTGGAATTGCTGTCCTGCAGGAACTACAGAATCATTGAGGTTTGGAAAGACCTCCAAGATCTTGAGGTCAACCTTTGACTGGCCATCACCTGGGCAACCAGATCAGAGATTTAGGCCAGTGTGGGCTTCAGTCAAGGACTTCCCAGTGACCCACATTTGATCCAGGACTTGTGGATTCACACCCAGCCCTGTCAAATTCACACCCAGCCCTGAGAGCTTTTACTGCTGTGTGGAAAAATTCAGGGAATTGCAAATCTCCCTCCTCTGGTCAGCTCTTCCAGAAGAATCCTAAACCCCAGCTCTCCTTTCTTACCCCTTCTCCACCCAGGCAAGGACGTGGGATACCGCATCACCAAGAAATGCTCCGTGGACTGTCCTGAGGCCAATGTGAATTTTGGGGTGGCCGCTTACTCCACCAAGTGCTGCAAGACCTCCCTGTGCAACTTCAGCGGGGCCAACAGCATCCGGATCAACTACCCTGTGATCCTGCTGGGAATCCTGGGGAGCCTGGTCTGTGTGCTCAGGGTGGGATTGTGATCAGGGGTGTGGAGAAGATGTGACCACAAGGTATTCCCCAGGAGAAACCTCAGCTGAGTGTTTCCAACAGTGATCCTGTTTTATTCCGAGATGTTGCCTCAGATCCCAACATGACATGGCAGTATAGCTCCTATTTTTTCCCCCTGTTGTTTTATACTATTTTTTTTTTCCCTTGGAAAAGCTCTTTTGATAGCACGTGTGTGATAATTGTCGGAAAAATAAATAAAGATTTGTGTTATTCTACAGTGTGTTTGTTGTATCCACACCAGGACCAGCCTGAGAAATCAACTCTGCTTCACACTGAATTCCTCTTTTTAGCACTTGGGAGTCTTCTCCAGGCTACCTTTCCTAACTTTCTTACATCCAGCAGCTCCAGACATTCCACAGAGGCAGATGCCCTCCCAGATCCCTGTGAGATAAGGAATGGTGTCAGTCTGGAAAGGTCAGAGATGTTTGTGTTGTTCCCATTGCAAACAACAGTGGGAATTGTTTTGTAGGTGCTGAGATGGGACCAGGAATTTGGTCCTGCAGGAATTTGGTCCTGCAGGAATTTGGTCCTGCAGGAATTTGCACTGGGATCTCTGCAAGGTGAGTTGTTCCAGCTTTTAAAAACAGGTAAGTTAAGGAAAACGCTGCTGGAATCCGTCCTCACGGAAAGGAGACCCTCGTGCCTGCTTGGAGATGCTGCTGAGTGATTGCTCCTGATTTTCCTGTGGGAAAAGGGCAGGAAGAGCCTGGGAGAGGTGATGGTGTCTGACCTGACTGTGGAGGTCTCTGCTCCATCCCTTTCCAGGGTCTCTGCTCCATTTCCAGGCTTGGGGATGATGGAGATGGGATGGACATCCCCTTCAGCTCTTGGAGGAGCAGAACTACAACTAAAATAGGCAAATAAAATAATCTTGGAGCTGGGGAGTGTGGAAAAGTGCAGCACTGATATTTGAGAGGGTCTTTATAGCAGCACCTGGAAAAAAGGCCCCCAGCCCTGTTATATTTGAGAGGAATCTTGTGCTGGATTTGATGGGAATCCTATGATGGATTTGAGAGGAATCCTGTGCTGGATTTGATGGGATTCCTATGATGGATTTGAGAGGAACCCTGTGCTGGATTTGAGGGGAACCCTGTGATAGATTTGAGGGGAATCCTGTGCTGGATTTGAGAGCAATCCTGTGCTGGATTTGAGGGCAATCCGACTCCACCAGCACTACAAATTCCACGTGGTTCCGTGCAACGGGGAGAAACCGCAGTGCTGGGTGAAGGTTGTAAAGATGGGGATTAGGTTTAATCATCCCATAAAGATTTAATTTCTGGTCAGGAAGGGCGTTCTGGAATTTATTTCAGTGGGATAACCAAAGTGGAAATGTTTTAGAATTTCTGAAGGGAATATTTCCCCAGAAACTTGCGGCTTTGCACGTTTTTTAATCACTTTTCCCATCACTTCTATGTTAATCACAATCATTTCTGAGACACTTCTCAAAGCTTTCGGCCAACTTGAAGTTCCACATTTAGTAACAACATCTGAATTTCACAGCTACTTTTGCATTTCAGCACTTGTTTGATGAAAATAGCATTTTCCCCTCAAAAGAAACAATTGTTTGCCCTTCTCATGTGATGATTTCAACCAGGTTTAGAACGAGAGAAGTAAAATATTCTCTTTTCCTTCTCCACTGCACTGTGTCAAGGGAAATAAATCTTTCCGCCTCCAGTTAAATCCCCTGTTACTCTTTACAAAATCATCCTGAATTTAATGAATTCCAAATTCTTGTAAACTGGGATTTTATATTCTTGTCTGCCTGGGTTCTTCTCGTGTCCTCTGTGTCCTTCCTGCCCTCATGGGCTCCTTTCATTCTGTCACCTGGCCCTGGCAGGGACAAAATATCAGAGGGCCATATGGACCAGCTGGAAGATTTCAGGAGCATCTCATGGAAAATCTGTCAGGAATCCTGCAATAAAGCCTTTAAGAAATCCATTATGTCCTTCTCCAAATCTCAGCAGATTGCAGGAGACAGGAGATATTTTAGGGTTTGCCATGGATGAGATTTTGAGCGAAGGGAAAAAAAAAAAGCAGTGCCTGAGCTGCTATTTCTGAACCTGTCAGGGGATGCTGTTGGAGATAAATCCCAATGTGGGCTGGCTCTGGAATGGAGCAGCATCTCCTTGGGATTGGAGCCCTCTGGGTAGGCCCCAATAAACATGGATTTACCACTAAAAGCTCATTAAATCTATTCTGGCTTGGGGAAAATAAAATATTTTGCAATATTTTGCACTGGCATGGAGGGAGCTTTGTTTTCCTGCTGCCTTGAGGAGGCTGCTGGAGCCAAACCTCGCCCCACCTCGGAGCTTTTCTGGGTAATTGCCACCTCTGCTCCCACTGAGTTTCGTGCTCTGCCTATTGGGAAAGCCAAAATTTCCTCACCTTACTCATGCAGGGCTCCAGAGGGACAATGTTTACAAGTCCAATTTGGAGGTGTTGGAAAAACTGACATCACCTTGGGAACACGGCGTGTTTTCCCGGTGAGAGGATGGCTGGACGTGGGTCAGGCTGGAAACCCAAAATATTCCATGACAGCTGGGAATCTGAGTGAGCTGGAGGGAAGGAAAAAAGGGGATGAAGCAGATGGAGAGCAGCAAGGGGCAGAGGAGCTGGCAGAGGCTTTGGGGCAGCTCCTGCAGCTCCAAGGATCACGTGAGAGGACGCAGCTGGACATTTCCTGGGATTGTGCCTCTGTTCCTGATGGCAGAAAGGCAACAGTGGGGCGGAAAAAACAACAACAATCCTCAAGAAGATGGGAAAGGTTCTGATTTTATTCAGGGAGATTGGATGAAGCATGATTTGAAGGAAAAAAAAAAAGAGGAATAAAGAGCACAATCTGGGAATCCAGTGGTATAATCCTGTTTGGCATTTCACAAATTTTATTTTTCTGAAAACTTTATGAGTTGAGATCATTGATCAGCCAACCCCTCCCTCTCCATGCTTTAATTGGTTTGTGTTTTTCTCCCTGCCTTTTTTTTTTTGTGAATTTGTGAAAATATTCCCAGCTTGTTCCATGCCATGGGAGTGGGTGTTATTTCTATTTTTTAACTTAAATGGTCATTTTTATTTGCTCTGTGGAATTTATTTTCTAATAAGATAACATTTTCTCCTCATAAAAAATACCCCAGAAATAGATCTGATTTTGAACTTAAAAAGGAGACAGAAAATGATGCCTGGTCCCCTATGAAAAGCAGTGGAAGGATTCTGCTCTTCTGATCTCACTGTCTTGACAATCCTGGGAGGCATCTGGGAGAAGTTTCCATCCCAAATTCAATTTTAAATTTAAATTCCCTCCATTTCCATATGTGCAAGGACACGATCTTGGAGGATGTAGACCGCTCTGAGACCTGGAAAGGAAAACCTTGCTCTTTCGCAGTGAAAATTGCTTTGTTTTTATGTTTTGCTTCCTCCGCCCTCCCCCCCCTCCCTTCTCCAGAATTAGAAACACTCGCAGAGTTCACGTCAGCTGGAGCAGCTGCGTTGTGAAACAACGAGGAAAGGAGAAGTTGTGAGGAAAACTACAGCCCTCTCCAGATTTCCAACAGAACACCCTTCTCCATACAAGCCTGGACACGCTGCTCCCTATTATCCATCAGCTGACATAGCAGCCTCTGGTTATTATCTCTGGATCAAAGCAAACACTCCAGAGGTATAAAACCTGCCCTGCCTGAGTCCTGATTATTTTGCAGGCTCCCAGACCTCTTAAAGGATGAAGCTTTTCCTCCTGGTCGTGCTTGGCATCGCCCTTTGCAGAGAAAGTGGTGAGTTCCCAAAGGATTGCTTTGCACGGAGCCCTCCCAAAACTGGGGCATGGCTTTGATATTCCAGGATTTTGCAGTGTGGCATGGCTTTGATATTCCAGGATTTTGCAGTGTGGCATGGCTTTGATATTCCAGGATTTTGCAGTATAGATGGTGAAGCTGGAGGGTAGTGAAGGAGTTATTCCAGGAGAAGGGGACAAGGGGTTCAACCCCACCAAAAGCTGGAGGGATGATGAGGAGCGGAGGGGTGAGATTCCCACCTCAGATGATTCCTGCAGACCCAGCCCAGCCCCTGGAATGGCTCAGTGAGGGATACCCAGGGCAGGGACAGGGAGATATGTGCAGTAAATATCTGGATTTGACACTAAAGCCTGATTTTTATTATTTTTTTTTAATTGGTTGCACCACAAACCATCATTTCCTAAATTGACAGAGGTTGAGCCACAGGAAGGTGCATTTCTGG
The DNA here is from genome assembly GCA_013397075.1 of Rhabdornis inornatus. Lineage (NCBI taxonomy): Eukaryota > Metazoa > Chordata > Aves > Passeriformes > Rhabdornithidae > Rhabdornis > Rhabdornis inornatus. Next base: position 623,238 of record VWZS01010060.1, on the reverse strand, counting down.
CTCCTTGTTGCTTCCAGGTGCAACTTTGCTGATCACAGAATCCCTTAGGTTGGAAAAGACCTTTGAGATGGTGGAGTCTGATCTATTAGGAAAAATTCCATCATGGAAAGGGTGGTGGAGCATCCAGGCTGCCCAGGGAAGCGGTGGGATCACATCCATGGAAGTGTTCAGAAAATAAGTGGGTGTGGTGCTCAGAGCCAGGGTTTAGTGGTGAACCTGGACTTGATGATCTTGGAGGTCTTTTCCAGCTTTAATGATTCCATGATTCCCAGCTGATCCCAGGTTTGGGATGGAGATGCAGAGTCCCATTCTCATTCTGATAATTGTCTGGGGGATTTTTTGGGAGAGCACTGGGAAGCTGCACCTCAATTTTCCTGGCTGGACTCTGCCAATGACCACTCCTTGTGCTTTGGGTCAGGCAGGGAACAGAAGGTGCAGCCTGGAATATCCCTCTGTTTTAGGGGAATGTTGATTTTCTCAGCTTGGGGAGATTTTGCCTGTTTGCAAAGTGAATTTTTCCCTGTAGGATTTGACCTGCAAATTCATTCTGGTCCTGGACTAACAGACCTCTTTGCCTCCCACTTAACTTGAGGATGGAAATATTCCTATTGATGGATTTCACAGGCTTGAAACTTGGAATTTTGCTCAAGCTGAGGATGTTAAGGCAAATAAAAGCATCTTTTTCTTTTCCTACAGCTTTACTCCCTTTTTTTTTTTTTAAAGATCAAGGAATGAGACAGCAAATTCCTTGAGGAATGTTTCTCCTCAGTGAGAGCAGAGGTATTAGTGGGTGTGGAGACATCCACAGCAGCCTGGATAAACTCAAGGTTTGCATCTGGAAGAACTAAAAATTCTCTTCCCCTCTCAGCCCTCACTGCAACAGACACCTCAAGAAATTAAGTAAATTAAAATGTTTTTCTGTAGCTTGACCAAAATTGCCCTCACTGACTTGAGGGTGTGCCAGTTTAGGAGCCAATCCCAGAGTCCTGGATTAATTGGTGAGTCAGAAATCTCTGGAGCACAGAGAGAGGTTGAAAAATCCGTTCTTGGATGATGATTGCCCCTTCTCCTGCCAAGGACGCTCCCAGGGCAACTGGAGTCTGAAATTAGGAGCTTTGGGAGGTTGGGATGAAACAAAGTGTGGGCATGTAACCGGCTCCACTGTTTCCTTTACCAATTCAGGAAGTTTTACTGGGAATGGCCTTGGATTAAAGATGCTGCATTTATTAAGGATTAAAGTGAGCTCTGTGTCTGGAAAATCCAGTTTGGGGATTGAGTGCTTCTGTAAGGAAAGGGTGGTTCCCAGTGGGGTGGAGCTGAAATATTCCATATGATATTCCATATGACATTCCATACGATATTCCATATTATAGAATTTTGCAGAAGAAAAGAGAATGAAGCCAAACACTTCAGACAGGGATGATCTAAAGGAGAGTCCCAGACTTGAAAAAATAAATTTGGGCCTGAAAGGTCAGGACAATATTGAAGGCAAGAGCCAGGTAGGACAAATGGAGCTTCTGGAGATGGGAATGACCATGCTGGGAAGCAGATAGAAAAAGTCTGGATATGAACGCAAAGAGAGCTGGGTGCCAAGTCTGAGGCTTTTGGAATGACCATGGGAATAGTGGGAAGTGGGATGTGAGTTGTCTGGTGGCCTCTGCTCGGTGCCAGTCAGTGAGGGACCACAGAGGAAGAGTAGGGAACGTGGAGGCTCTGGACCACAAGAGGAAAGGCCATGGGAAAGAAGGGGATGTTGGCCGGAGTGGGATGTTGGCTGGAGGCAGAGTTTCCACACAGGCAGAAGAATAGAGACCTAAAAGGAAAACAGTGATCCTGTGGTCATGGACTGAGCTGGAGCCAGATCTGGCTGGCAGGACACTTAAGGATCACTGTTTGAGCCAGAAGGACTTGTCCAAGGTCAAACAAGGGCAGTGGTGAGCTTGGGACATTGCTGACAAAGGCACAAAGAAACCTGGGCAAGGGAGAGGAGTGAGGAAGATGAAGGGCAAGGAAGGCAAAGCTAAAGGACAAAGCTGCTGCAAGAATTAGCTGGGCATTAACTGCCAGCAGCCAGGGATATTCCAGAAATGAAGATGAGTTTAATCCCTGGAGGGTGACATTGCAGCCAGATAAACAGATGAGGAGGAAATTCCCCTTATCACGCAAAGAATCCTTCCCCAAGGATCTCTTTGCTCTCAATGATGCTTCAGCCTCGTTGAGTGCCAGCTGTTCTCATTCACTGATTTTAGCAAAGCACTTTGCAGATGCAGAGTGTTCCAGATGTGCACGTTTTGTTAGCCATGGATGGCTGGAAGAAGGAATCTGCTGCAGCCAAGGCAGGGATTTGCTGAGCTCAGACTTCTACAGATTCAAGATTTTCCTCCTGGCACAGGAGAGCTCTGAAAATCAACCCAAATCATAGAAAGGTTTGGGTTGAAGGGATCTTAAAAGACATCTCATTCCAACCCCCTGCCATGGGCAGGAACGCCTTCCACTATCCCAGGTTGCTCCAAGCCTCATCCAGCCCGACCTTGAACATCTCCAGGGATGGTCCAGCCCAGATCCCCTGGCCCAGTGTCTCCATACAAGAACCAGTGTCCAGAAACTGAGGCTTGGAGGGGCCAGGTTGGAAAGAAAACCCAAGAGCTTCATGCTACAGGTGGTGGGAGACTGGGCTGCTCTTCCCAAAAACACAGTGCAGATGCCAGATGTTTTAATGGATTCAAGGAAGAGTCAACCAAATATCCAGAGGGAAGATCCCTGAGGGTTCCTAAATGAGCAAACCACAGCTCTGGCAGCAATTTGAGCTTAATCTGGCTCCTGGGGAGTCCTTGGGGTCAAGTTTAATCTATGCAGGAATTTTTGCCTGTGGCCACTGGGCTTGACAGATCCTCCATCCGTCCCCAGTTTTGTGCTCCTAAGGATATTCCCAGAGGTGCCTGATGGATGTTTTTGTGCTTCTTTTGCAGCTTCCTCCCTGAGCTGCTTCTCGTGCAAAGATGCAACTTCCAACATCCATTGTCTGGGCATCACCAAATGCTCAGACAACGAGAAGTATTGTCTGACAACCTATTCCACCTCAGGAACTGGTGAGTGTGGAGCTTTCCCAAGGCCCTGAGGACAAGGTGGGGTTCAGGTGGGGCTGACAGCTCATCCTCCTCCCAACTGGAGAGAGAGTGGAGGAATTAATCAGGATTTTAGCACAAAGAGAACAAATTCTGGGAAGGTGGGAACAGGGCACAGCCTGGGTGTGTTGTAACATATTGTAAAAATACTTCTGATTAAACTCAATTAAAATTAAATACTGCTGATTAAACACTCTCAGGACAGGGAGATGCTGGAATAAAAATAATTATTTTTATTAACCCTGCACAAACTCCTTGTCTCAATTCCAAGCTCAAGTTTATGCCCATGAAGTGGTAGAAATGGAAAGGGCCGGGTGCTGTGCAAGGAGCAATCCCAAGGCACAGTGCCAACGTTTTGCAATCTCACATTGTACAAATAAATCCCAAATTCTTGCCCCCAGCTGGCCCTGAAACCAGTGAAGGATTTGTAAGGCCTGTAGATGGTGTCCATAGGTCACACATACACAAATAATGATGGAATGTGACAAAACCCAAGGGAAAACCCAAGGGCGTCGAGTGCAGAATAACAAATTCCCCGCGGGATTGCAGAGCCAGGCAGGTGACTGAAACCTGAAAAA